>OZ010684.1:15034429-15634429 GCA_963932265.1 Thymelicus lineola
TAATAAATAAATTTTCACTTCACTTCGATAGATTATAATCTACCAAAACAAATTGCTTTAAATTGTAAGCAGTATGTTACGGTTCACAATCTTTCGACAGTTTACAGTCTCGTGAGATAGAAAAAAAAAGGCCTAAATTAAGGCCTGAAATTGTTATGATGCGATGTTTTGCCAAAATTGATACCAATGCCTTATTGGAAGATGCTACCTCTTTAGATCTAAGTGGTGTGTATGCTGCGTCAACAGTTAACGAAAAGGTGTCTCTACTCAATTCAATTGTCCTCGCACTGTTTGACAAGCATGCACCTCTACGTGCTGTGAGGGTGAAAAGGCAGCCAGCGCCGTGGATCACCAGGGGTGTTCGGATGGCGATGACGCGCCGGGACAGAGCCTTCCGTAAGTTCAAGCGTGACAGGTGCTCCGAAAATTGGTCTTCGTATAAGATTGCTCGCAACAGGTGTAATAAGATGGTGAGAGCCGCCAAACGATCTTACTTCCTAGAAAATATCTCCAACTCATCTTCAGCGGACATCTGGAAATTCTTTCACTCCCTTGGCGTAGGCAAACTCTCTGCCAATGTCAGTAAACCTGCCTTCTCCGCTGATGACTTTAATCTTCATTTTAGTTCTGCATCTCCTGTCAACATCATTGTTAAGTCCTCTACCATCTCTGAAATTTCTTCCATGGCTGTATCTGTCTCTGAAGTTTTTTCATTTTCTCCTGTTGCTGTAGTTGAGGTCCGGAAAGTACTCTTATCTATTAAGTCGGGTGCAGTGGGGTATGATGGTGTAAGTAGAGCGATGATAATGCCTGTACTACAATTTCTTCTTCCCACGATTGCTCATATTATAAACACTTCATTGACTACAGGGGAATTTCCCTCCCTCTGGTCGAAAGCGCTAGTTATTCCCATCCCTAAATCAACTTGCCCCCGTGAACTGAAGGAGTACAGGCCTATCTCTCTATTGCCGTTCCTGTCTAAAGTCTTAGAAGCTATTGTGCACAAGCAGCTCTCATCTTTTATTTTCAAACATAACCTGCTTAGTGCTTTCCAGTCTGGCTTTAGACCCGGACACAGTACTACCACGGCCCTTCTTAAAGTTACTGAGGACATTCGCGCGAGCATGGAGGATAAAATGGTTACCATCCTCGTATTAATCGATTTTTCAAACGCATTTAACATGGTTGACCACGATATCCTCCTTGCTCTCCTGGCGAGACTCCGGTTCTCTTCTACAGTCGTGGAATGGTTTTCTTCTTATCTTCGTGGTCGTCAACAGGCTGTTAAGTTAGGTGCGTGTCAGTCAACCTGGTGCGATCTCACTTCTGGCGTGCCACAAGGCGGCATTCTGTCACCTATTCTCTTCTCTTTATTTATAAATTCTCTTACCCCTCTTCTTGGCTGCTCTTACCATCTTTATGCTGATGACCTGCAAATTTATACCCACGCTAATGTAGCGGATATTAATGGTGCCGTTGCTAAAATCAACGAAGACCTGGTTAGGGTTAGCAACTGGTCCCAAAAATTTGGTATTAAAATTAATACCCGGAAATGCCAAGCTATACTTGTTGGTAGCCCACGCCAAATGGTCAAAATCGACACTGACTCGGTGGCGCCTGTCACGTTTGAGAATTGCTGCATTAATTACTCCACTAGCGTCAAAGACCTTGGCATGTTTATTGACAGCAGCCTTAGCTGGAACAAGCAGGTAGCTGAGGTCTGCCGTAAGGTGACTGCCTCACTGTCCACGCTGAATCGGCTCAGAAATTTTCTCCCTACTGATACAAAGGCTTATCTGGTTCAAGCGCTCATTTTCCCGATTATCGATTATGGTGATGTGTGCTATTTAGACCTGAGTGAGGCTCTCTTGAACAAGCTGGATCGTCTCATTAACAGTGCCGTTCGCTTTGTTTTCTGCCTTCGCAAATATGATCACATTTCTTCTTATCGTTCTAAGCTTAAATGGCTTCCCATCCGCGAGCGACGGCGATCCAGGTCGCTATGTTCCCTTTTCTCTATTCTCTTTGATAACTTTTCCCCGGATTACTTGAAATCCAAATTCCAGTATTTATGTTCTTCCCATGATCGGCAGCTTCGCTCTCGTGCATCTTACCTGCTTTCCATCCCGCTGCACCGGTCTGGCTTCGTCTCTAACTCTTTCACAGTTTCGGCCGCTCGACTCTGGAACTCACTCCCCGAGGACTTCAGAAAACCCTCTGTTAAGCTTACCTTTAAGAATAAGCTACGGGCTTATCTACTGAGTTGTCATCCTTAAATCGCAATGTTCGTCATCTTTCATGTGTTTTTTTATTTATTGTTATATATTATTATGTATGTATGTATATATGTATGTATGTATGTGTGTATATATGTATATGTATTATGATATGTGTGTATTTTCTATGTGTATTTATATCATAATTTATGTCGCGTTTATATAATTTCGTTTTTATACCGCCCTTCGTGTGTCTCTGTTTGGCCTAATGGTTAGCTGGTAGAGAATGCATTAAGCATTAAGCTCGCCATTTGTACCGTAATTTTTATATTGTGGTCAATAAAGTATAAATAAATAAATAAATAAATAAATAGATTGTAGTCTAACGGTATTTACAATTTCATAGGTATACAACGCTCCGAGTAGTTCAGTTAGGATTAGGGCCCCCCCCCCAGGCAACACTATCTCGCCTTAATTTTTTCTTACAAAAAATAACAAAAATCCTACTACTAAAAAATACTCTAATTAATTAACGTTCTACTATAACAGATCCCTGATTTATTCGTTTTCCGTCTGTATTGTGCTGCCTAATTTTACTAGAAATATTCCAACATCGCATTTTAAAATTTAAATTGTTATCTTCAACTGCATTTTTGACGCAAGACTAGTTACGAGTACGTACAGAAAATTCTAGAAATATTTTTCGTATAGCCCGCTTCTACTGCTCACGAGTCTCATATACCTATGATTGCAGTCTTGCAGCATTAGCAGGCACGGTGAAGTTTTCATTCATTTATGTAGGTGTGTTGTCATAGTTAATTCTGCGAAACTATAATATTATTTACGTTATGTTACACCAAAACCTAGGCACATACTCAACCATGTTCCAAGCAGAATCGTACGCCATAATAAGATGCGTATAATAGATTTGTACAGTGTAGAGTATGTAAAATTTAAAATCAATAATTATAATATTCTAAATTTATGTCTGTCCTATATAGCAAGGCGATAAAGAATAATGAATTGTTTGAAATCTATATTGGTATTAATAAAAGTGAACCAACAAAAGAAACACATAAGGTGTATAGTTTTATTACTTTATTAGTAATTGTAATTAAGTAACCTTTTTCATATTATCATGGAGGTAGGTAAATAAGTAATACAAATATTTGCGGTTATTAATTTATTTAGACCCTGGTTCGCAATGTGCTTTAGTCATTAGAGAAGAGCCAGGAAGAAACTCTAAGACAGCACCGTTACCGCTATAATATTATATTAATTATAATTATAACATTAATTATAATATAATGTTACACTATGTATAATGTTTTTCATAAACAAATTATAAACTGGCAGTGCTACAATATCACCTTATTATACTAGCTTGGCTATATTGAATTAAGATACAGAAATAATTATATAAACTAGCCAAGACACAATATGCTTTACAGCATTAAAAATACAACGGTATATAGTATTGAAAGTAAGGTAGGTACTTAACTTCTGCAGGAGGATTTAGTTATGTTCCATAGTCGGCACTGACTGAATTAATCACCACGTAACTTCAACACCATTATGAGACTAATCTTATAATATAATAATATATTAGCAATGTATTAACTTTACTTCTTATTCGGTTCTGCACTGGGACAGAATTAAGATAGAATTGAGACCCGACAATACAGCGTAGTTTCTTTTTATACTTTTACCCTCACAATGTCACCTGATCGATTATTCGTTGATTATTGCCATATGCAATTTAAATTAATGAAATACCAAATAATTTATAATACTGAATAAACATAATTCTACGTTAATTTACAACATTCTTTAAGTATATAATAACAGCTAATAATATATTAATATATAAATGGTTCAGGTATGAACAATTCTACTTCCTTTGAGAATAATTGCAACACATAAGACATCAGTCATCTTATTCTCGTAAACATCCTAATTTTATAAGTAATATTTATCGTATATATTTATACTAATCTATCACGGCCAGACTGACAAGTACTTCGCTCCCGAAGTACCATAGGTGTACCAAAATCCCAAGGCAAAATGACAGAGTAAAAAAAAACATATTTTTTTTTCGTAATGCAAATCCTACAAATGTAACAAAGACGTAAACGTTGTTCGTAATATATTTGCAAACTTTAAAGTTAAAACATCATCAGAACAAGTTCTCTTACTAATTACAGCTAGCACCATTCTGCCATCAGATTTCGGTAGACCCATACAAACATTTCAGTGAGCATACTTTTTAAATCGGTTCAGATAATGGAATGTTTCTTATTCATGTTATCTTTATAAAATTCATTGTTAATTTAACATATAACAAATATTTTAATTCCGTTCAGCCATACTGACTTATTTTACTACGGTAGGTACCTAATACAATTATAAATTCGTGATTGTATCTTTTACATTCCAATCCAATAAATAAGCTGTTTGTTACTTGCATAGACATGTCAAACCCCATCCACCTGCTGCGCGTGGGCTGGTTTGCACCAAACAAGAAACCGTCCAGCAGAACTTATTTATTGGTTGGTTTTGGTCGGTTGATTGATTCGTAATTGTATATTTTAAATCAGAGTATTTACTACTCTTTACAATGTTACTTGCATGGAAATGAACCAGCGAACACGTACCAACTACATAGACAGAGTATTTACTACTCTTTACAATGTTACTTGCATGGAAATGAACCAGCGAACACGTACCAACTACATAGACAGAGCATTTACTACTCTTTACAATGTTACTTGCATGGAAATGAACCAGCGAACACGTACCAACTACATAGACAGAGTATTTACTACTCTTTACAATGTTACTTGCATGGAAATGAACCAGCGAACACGTACCAACTACATAGACAGAGTATTTACTACTCTTTACAATGTTACTTGCATGGAAATGAACCAGCGAACACGTACCAACTACATAGACAGAGTATTTACTACTCTTTACAATGTTACTTGCATGGAAATGAACCAGCAAACACGTACCAACTACATAGACATGACAGTCACATTCACCCGCTGCCGGTGAGATAACTGGCATCAAGTAGGAGGCTGACCAGCGGAAATTATTTTACTTTCGTATAAATAATTACTTTCAATTATATCATTAAAACATAAAGCATGGCCTTTGTGACTCTTACCAGCCTTGAAATCAATGATTGATTATCGCATTGTTCATCTTGATGTTTTGAATTTGATACCAGTACACCGGTAGTCACTGGTTTCTGGACTGAAGACTGGTTGGTTCATCTCGTTTTTCATAGCGACTCCGTGGCTTTGGCTGTAACCAAAAAAAAGAAAACGAGAGTATTTCGAAGCTCGGTCCTTCCTATTCTATTGTAAAATATTGTTAAATCAATGAGGGTACTTTACAAATATTGAGGGTAGCTCTAACATATAGGAGGTAGTTTACAATTATTGATGGTAATTCGTAAAACTTTTAAATAAAGTTAATGTACGAGAATGAAATGTATCAAGTTATGTCATTAATATAATTATATCTCTTAATAAAACTCACTCCACGTTTATTAAATGTCACCTTAATATTAAAAATAATTACTTTTCAATTACATAATGTTAACTCAAAATCGAAAAAAGAATAATTGCTACTTTCTAAAGCCACAAAGAAAGAAATAATACAGATCACCTGTTATATCGAATCCAAGTCATAAGCCTGGAACAGTGGCTTCACAGGAGCAATCACAGTCTATTCCGTCAGCGTCATCATTTCGCCATCAAAACGGCACCGACTCGAGGAATCACCAATGAATTAACTTTGTCAGGAAGTTGCATTGCGCAATTTTCTGAAACTTGAAAAAGTTAATATTAATATATTGTTTAAATAGCAGGGTAGAATCCAACTTCTGATAATAGATTTGTACAGTGTAGAGTATGTAAAATTTAAAATCAATAATTATAATATTCTAAATTTATGTCTGTCCTATATAGCAAGGCGATAAAGAATAATGAATTGTTTGAAATCTATATTGGTATTAATAAAAGTGAACCAACAAAAGAAACACATAAGGTGTATAGTTTTATTACTTTATTAGTAATTGTAATTAAGTAACCTTTTTCATATTATCATGGAGGTAGGTAAATAAGTAATACAAATATTTGCGGTTATTAATTTATTTAGACCCTGGTTCGCAATGTGCTTTAGTCATTAGAGAAGAGCCAGGAAGAAACTCTAAGACAGCACCGTTACCGCTATAATATTATATTAATTATAATTATAACATTAATTATAATATAATGTTACACTATGTATAATGTTTTTCATAAACAAATTATAAACTGGCAGTGCTACAATATCACCTTATTATACTAGCTTGGCTATATTGAATTAAGATACAGAAATAATTATATAAACTAGCCAAGACACAATATGCTTTACAGCATTAAAAATACAACGGTATATAGTATTGAAAGTAAGGTAGGTACTTAACTTCTGCAGGAGGATTTAGTTATGTTCCATAGTCGGCACTGACTGAATTAATCACCACGTAACTTCAACACCATTATGAGACTAATCTTATAATATAATAATATATTAGCAATGTATTAACTTTACTTCTTATTCGGTTCTGCACTGGGACAGAATTGAGATAGAATTGAGACCCGACAATACAGCGTAGTTTCTTTTTATACTTTTACCCTCACAATGTCACCTGATCGATTATTCGTTGATTATTGCCATATGCAATTTAAATTAATGAAATACCAAATAATTTATAATACTGAATAAACATAATTCTACGTTAATTTACAACATTCTTTAAGTATATAATAACAGCTAATAATATATTAATATATAAATGGTTCAGGTATGAACAATTCTACTTCCTTTGAGAATAATTGCAACACATAAGACATCAGTCATCTTATTCTCGTAAACATCCTAATTTTATAAGTAATATTTATCGTATATATTTATACTAATCTATCACGTACACGTATACGTGTATGCGTACACGTATACTATAGTATATGTTATTGTTATTATTATTGGAACGAAGTTCCTTATCGCGCGTTGTAAAAGGGGGCTAGACGGAAAAAATTCTTACGACACTTTTTGTCTTCCGACACTTTTTGATTCTTACGAAAAGTCGTGACGACACTTTTTGCTATTGAAGTTGTAAGAAGTACAGAGATGGCGCTGTAAATTACTAAAATTGAGCCTACTGATTAAGTTTATATTACATTATATTTATTAATAATAAAAAAAAATATTATAACTTAAAAAAAAAAAAAAAATTATTACAATTCCTTCACTAATTAATCGAAAGGAACTTCGTCCCTTGACACCTCTCACCTTTTTTATTATTGTGTTGACAGACAGCCCAGCTGGCGGTGCTGTGGGTGCTGCTGGTGGCCATCGTGGCTGGCAACGCCACGGTGGTGCTGGCGCTGCTGCTCACTAAGGCCAGGAAGAGCCGCATGAACTTCTTCATCATGCAGTTGGCTATCGCTGGTAAATAATTTGATAGAAATGTCTCTAAGAAGTATCAATAAAGAGTACCTACCCGCTCTTGCTATGATTCGATTTTCGCACAGACTTCAAATCGTGTCTTAATACAATATGTAGCCCACTCAGAATTACAAAATTACCACAGAAGAAATAATACTACATATATAATAGTAGAATTACTCAAAATCAAAACATGTAAAAGAATAGAGCCAAATAAATTTCAAAATCGGTTTTATATTCATACAACTAGCTATGGCCCGCGGTTTCACCAGGTTTTACAATAAAATATATGATGTTATATTAGCCTATAGCCTTCCTCGATAAATTGACTATAAAACATAAAAATATTTTTCAATTCGAACCAGTAGTTCCTGAGATTAGCGCTTCAACCAAACGAACAAACTCTTCAGCTTTATAATATTAGTATAGATATGTAGATAGATTATTAGACGAAATAAAGGAATACAATAACTGCAATGTTTATGTGATTAATTTGTATCATTTTGACGAAAATTAACCCTGTCCTGTTATGTAATGAATGTACCTAAAGATGATTACCGCTGTTGTTCAGAACTAGTGTATGGGTAATTAACGTAGGTCGGAATTGATCAGCAATTTGGGGTTAATGGCCTATGTCCAGCAGTGGACCTCCAAGGGCTGATGGATGGAACTCAATCATTATACTAATGTGAATAAGACATAGGGAGCGGGATTTGTTACGATTTAAAACTTGAAACTATGAAAACATTTTTATGAGAAAAAAAAACATTTATTACTTCGTTGCTAAACTATTGTCGGAATACAGGTAATGTAAAAAGGATCATCAATCACCACGAAAAATTCATTGTTTGTAAAAGAAAATTATTATGCGAATTGATAAATTCCTACAAGCTTGCAAGATTTCTGTTTAAAATTATTAGCCATGCTGTTTCTCTGTTTTTTTTACGTGATAGAATAAGTTAAAATCTCTATCAATTTAAACTAATCTTATTAAATTAATATATTTTTTGCTTTGAGGATTAACTAGTCGATTTTTTTTATTTCGATATATTATCGCATTTCTTTAGTTACAAATACATACATATATATATATAAATATAATAAATCCCCCACCTAGTAGATTTATTGGCATATTCATATTAAGAAAACGTCAAAGATTGCACTACTTTTCCGACCTATGGTAATTAATACGTATTTTATTAATATCTTATATCTATGTACAATAATTTACATATTGCGTATTACCGATTTTTCCTCTGGGATTATGTACCTGTTATGGCACTGGTATAAAAAACTTCGAGTATGTTTACATAGGATAGAAAAACAGGCCACTTCTGTGAATGTTTACGCTTCCTGGGGTGTGGAGAGGAGATGTATCAAAATAGAGCATGTTATCTATATTTACTAGAAAATAGTAACAGCAGAAAAATATTGGATTTTTATGTGAAACTTGTAACTGTCCTGCACTTCGCTCGGGGAAACCTACACAGACATACCACATTGGAAAAATTTACACTACAGATGTATATTTTGTTTACTGACTGAAATAAAACAAGCATTAATATAATTCAGTGAAAACTGCATCCAAATTGGTTAAGCTGTTTCTGAGATTAGCCGTATAGAGTAAATAATAATTTAGCATAAAATTGGTAATCGATAAACTATTGTTGGTATTTTTATTGTTAGCGCTGCCCGCAAAGAAAAGTGGTCAAGAAAAATTAATTTTGTCGTAGATATATTTTTGGGGCCCATGTTCAAATCCTGGCATAATAAACACTTTTCATCCATCATCATTATACAGACGGGTGCAAGAACTGCAAATCGCTTCCAATTCTGGCATTACGGTAGAATACTTACGAAAATTACCTATTAAAAATAAATATATCAAACATAGCACTAGAAAGAGTACTGAAAGAAGCTGCTATAACAAGAGGTATCCCATCAAAAACATAAATGTGAAATGAGGCACAAGTTCAATTTCACGGACCAAAGTATTGAGATCTACATATAGGTATAGGGTGTCAAGTTCTGTGAAGAAAGCCTAAAATATTGGCTACAAGAACATTTGTAGTTACCTCAAGCTCAAGAATTGACTGAATATGATGTATTTAGGAAGATAAGTTGATTATACAAATATAATATGATATACTAAACGTACCGTAAAAACTAGCTAAGTTTTATTTATTTATTTATTTATTTCTTTATGCACCATACAAAAAGTACAGAAACAAAGGCGGACTTAATGCTCAAAGCATTCTCTGCCAGTCAACCTTAAGTTCAATCTTGAGCTTAAATTCCAGGTTCTTGTTTTTAAGTTGGCCCGGGGTCAAAAGTAACTCCATAATATGGTTCGTTACACATGACACTGCATCGCCAGTTCCTTATTTTTTGTGTATAGATGTAATGAAAAGAAAGTACTTAATTAAAATAATTATTATGTTATTATCTTACTGACGATTGCTTTTTTTCACAGATTTATGGGTAGGATTAATAAGCGTTCTTCCGGATTTAATCCAACGAGTCACAATATCTTGGTTTGCGGGGTCGGTGGCCTGCAAGCTAATGAAATATTTACAGGTAAGAATAATTAATTATTAAAAATATTACTTTTTATTTTAATTAGGCAAGAGTTTGTCAAAAATTATTTATTGAAAATATTACTTTTTATTTTAATAAGTTATTTGTCAAACATTATTTTCGTTAAAACAAAAAGAGTTCCGTTATTAAAACTTTTGATTTACGTTATTTAAACTTATGTAAACTAAAAGTTAGGGTATCTTTAAACATTAAAAACTTTATCTAGGAAAAACTTTGTGTGAGGAATTTCAAACCCAGTCGCGAGACAGGTTATTCCCACTTAGTTTGTGTAATTAAGAATTAATTATAACTTAGTTGCACCTAGTTAATTTAACCCTCTGGGGTATTAAACTTCTAACCTACAGAGTTAACACTTTTTAAGATTGTGCTTTACCTACAGATTAACAGTAAACTTTCTAATATATTCAATCCTGTTCCACCGAAAGTGGAATATACCCAGCATTTCATAACATAAGAGCCTTTGCACACGGCGCGTTATGAAGCGCATCCGAGGAAAACGCGCGGGATCTGCGTATTTTCCGCGCTGCAAATGACGAGGCGGACGAGGCATTTCCACGTACAATCGCGTTTTCGGAGTCGTAAAAATACGCTGTGTGCAGAGGCGCCTTCAGGCGTGTCAGAAGAGGAGATATTGAGTTTTTATTACCATCGAGTAACCGCCACCGCACTACTTCGAGAAACCAATAACTTAGTACATAGCCATTATTGGAAAAATTGAAAACAGGATTTTTTTATTGACACAACTTTTCATCTATGAACCGATTAAATAAAACAAACATTAAAATGTTAAGTATTACGATATATCAGCGAAAACCGCGTCCAAAGCCTTTAAGGCGTTTTTGAGTTAGTCGGAAAAAATGCATATTTTATGTACTTAGTAACGGACAAATAGATTGTTGCGATAAATTCAAATATAGTTCCCCTAATAAAAGTTTTTAACTATCTTCACAGCACAGAATATCTATCATTTTATGTAAAGACCTCGATCAGTTACAGTAAATATTATTGTATGTAGATATGTTATGTACATTCGTAGACTAAGACGATATTGAATTCACTTTGAGAATAATCTGATGTTTACTTTGAAAACTAATTTGAATTCCATTTCCGAATCCTATTTACCGTTTACAGTTTCCTGATATTGTTTACAAACAACTACATACTTACCATTGCTTATAAATAATATTGACTAACTAGAATCCATACCTAAGGTTACCAGATAAGAAAGAAAGAATACCGAAATTACTTTACCAGCATATAAAAATTATAGTCTAGTCAACACGTTGAAATCGTGCTAAACAAAGCTCGTAAAAATATAAACGATACTTCATTCGATTCGGACTTGACTTGATTGTTCTGATTTTTTTGTATTTTATTACTGTTCCTAGAATTTTAATTACTTGTGTACATACCAAAAAATAAAACGATAAATCCCATTTTTTATTTTATTTACATTTAAAACAAATATTAATAAAACTGTATTTATTTTGCCTATTAGCAATTTGAAAAGTAGCTCGTAGATACCGTTAAAATAAAACATGCCAAAAAATTATTATGGTTTATACTTTTAAGGTTTATCTTGTTATTTCTTGTTTTATGTTTTGTTCAGCGATGCGTTATGTTACAGGGTGTAGTAACATATTCATCAACGTATGTACTAGTGGCGCTGAGTGTTGATCGATGCGACGCGATCACGCATCCGATGAACTTCACTGGAAGCTGTAAGTATACATTTAAATCAATTAAAAAAAACGTTTTCACACCAATGAAGTATAATGTCATAGAACAGACATCTCGAACAAAATGTGTGTCCCGCCAGGGAGGTTCGATTTTCAAAATTAAGCCCCGGTTCTCCTTTCACAATCGAACGTATCTATTGAATATGTGGCGCCAATGCATTGGGACATACATGGTGTTCGCGGTGTCGGTTCTATACGCTAGTAATAATACTTCAATGTGTCACACTCATAAAAAAGTAAAAGTAGATTAAAATTAAAAATTAAATTAAAATTAGTAGGTTGTCACTTGTGTCGCGGGTGACATGGACGACACATAATAACACAATATCACAATAGCACCCATGACCTATAAATATCTGCCCCGGCCGGGAATCGAACTTGGGATCCCTTGCTTTGCAGGCAGGGTCGCTACCAACTAGGCTACAGGGTTATTGAATGTTGAACGTTGGAAGGTGAACGTTGAACAATAAACGTTGAACGTTGAACAACGTTGAATGTTGAATGCTGACTGAACACTGAGTTTTGAATGATAAACGTTAAACGCTATGAAGATAAATCTATCCCCTGTAATAAAGTTAATGGGCCGAAATGATCATGTTGAATGGATAATTAGTGACCCTGATTCTCGGGGCAGGTACATATGAACCTATAGTCGAATCACTAATTCTCCGGACCAAATTGACATTTACAGAGTAATCAGTTTCAGTCGAAAAATAAATTGTGACAAATAGATTCTGATGTCAATCATTGATAAATTATGATTTGAAACATGTATTTTAAGTCTACTATTATGTCTCTGTGCTATTCAATGATGTTTAGATAAATATAGATACGTTATGCCTTTACAAATGGACCGAAAAATCTGTTCTGAAAACAGCTACAACACACACACGTTTATTTTTTGTTTCACTACACCAATCACACTACAATAATACACGAAGGCATTTTAACGTTGTATGTCAAATCTCAAGCACTTCTGACAACAAAAGCGTGCGTATCGTCTTGTATTGACAGAGCAACTATGAGCAGACAGAGGTCAATTGACCGCTCTTACGATCTTCATCTTCGGCACGCTAGTGACATATCTACCTCTTTTTTACTTATAATATCATTGGCTATTACTATTAATTTCTTCGGCAATATTATTTCACAGACTGTCAGTTTTTATCAATTTGGTCCAATGGATTAGTAATTCGACTATATACCTATTTTCGGCGTAGGTTGGGTTTGTCGTATCTTCTGTGTTGTCAATGCTGCACGAGCATAAATTACCCCCAAATCTATGCACACAAGACAGGTAATTCTAGTGCGCGGGTATGAGCGCAAGAAGTGTTTATAAAAAACTGTAACTACATTTATGTCTTTCAATAAAGACTGATTCACATCGATTCTCATAAATTACATTTAGGGCTCTAAGGGTCTTTTGGAAATGAAATAACTTTCTCTGTCAATCATCCTTAGCAAGACGTGTTAGCTGAACTTATCTTTTTAGTTGGTTACAACCACTTGTATTTTATTTATTTACATTTATATCTTTCTACCTATTTTCTAATAATTCTGTAGCATACTAATAATATCTATCAATAAAATAAATAAATAGGTAAAGGTCTTTCATGTGTTTCGGTCGTCATTAAAAGTAGGGCGTCCTTTTACCCTGCCTTCGTTATTCTTTTGGGTACTTAGAAGCCCTTAGTTTTGCCTTTTGACAAAACTTGATCTTTTGTATTTTAATTATGTTTTCCACTTTTATCTCCTCAATACTACAAAATATCTTATAGTTTTTCTAAGTTAGAAATATTAGGAGTATGATCGAGTCAGTCTGTCCACAAACATCAAGAAAATTAATCCCCATATATGGCTTTAACTAGCTGTGCCACGCGGTTTCGCCCGCGTTTAATTGTGGAAAAAACTAACGACTCAAATATATGATGTCATATTATTATAGCCTATACTCGTATAGCCTTCCTCGATAAATGGACTATCAAACGCAAAAAGAATTTTTCAACTCGAACCAGTAGTTCCTGAGATTAGCGCGTTCAACCAAACAAACTCTTCAGCTTTATAATATTAGTATAGATAGATAATCGACAATCAAATTCAATCGTGAACACTTAAAAGGGGTTTATTCAATATAATTTAAGCGAATGAGATACCAAGTCACGTTTTTCTAGCATTAATCACACACCTGCTCAGTTCAATGTAGATGCAATTATCTACTACAAGACGTGTTCGTGTTGTATGCAACGTTCAACAAAATTTGATTTCAGCTCAGTTGCCATATTATTATATAGATATCTAATGAATAATGAGATCAAAATTTACATGCTTTGTAAATTAGTAAAAACTAGAGATGCGCCGAATATTCGTTTGATATTCGGTATTCGGCGTATTCGGCATCTTTTTCACTATTTGTATTCGGCCGAATTATTCGGTTTTAGTGCCGAATATATTCGGTTCGAGTATTTCTATTTTCTTGACTATTGACTACACTACACGGTATAGAACTAAAAGACAAAACCTCTTATGTAAGATCTATGATATATTATAAGTCAAAGAAATCCTATGAGGAAATTGTTGAATAAAGCTAATAAAATAAAGCAATTAAACTTCAAATCACATTTAAGTATTTTGAAACCTCAAGTCAACATATTTATTTCTTAATCTTATAGTTACTTAGTATAGCCAACATTTATTTTAAACCTTAAATCAGCATTTATTTTTAAACCTCAAAACAATATTTTTGGTAAATGGTAATGGTAAATGGTAAACCGAATAATTCGGCCGAATATCCGGTTCGGTAAAGGTTAAACCGAATAGTATTCGGTATTCGGTTATTCGGTGAAACCACTATTCGGCGCATCTCTAGTAAAAACCTACACTACAAAAAAGAGTCACAATATTAATACCTAACTAACATCCTATTTTAAGTTTGAACCCTAAAGTACGTCAATAAGCGTAACAGGATTTTTTAAATATCTTCCAAATAAATAATCCAAATTCTATAAAATTATTCTGTCTGTTCTCCTGCCGCCTTTTCCAATATTTATCGAAAGTACTTACATACAACTTTCAAATCAGGTGCGTAGCAATACAATCACAACATTATATTAGTTGTGAGAAGTACCCAGTAACTTATCCAAATCGTACTCACATCCTATTGGAATCTTCCGTAAGATGATCTGCGAAAACTCAATACGAACAAAACAACATACGTACTTATCATTACCACAGTACACATATTATATACAGTAACGTAACTCGGCCCGATTCTCGAAAAACTTGCCTACGCGTCGCCGCGCGCTAGGGCAGTCCGCCGACAGTATTTTAATTTTATAAAACGACTTGAGTTTCTTTGTAGTTTTGTATTTATAAATGTTATATTTTCTATTTTAATAAATGCAATTCATTGTGAATAAAAAGGAAGTGTTCCATAAAAATCTATGTTGTGTTTTTATTAGTACTGTGAAGGTTCGTAAGCCTTCAGTATTGTATTAGAGACAGAGACTCTTAGGGTATGGTAAGTTCTTCTTGCAGGTTAAGGTAAATAAAAAAGGTACAACTGTCCGATTCTATAAACTTTATACCTATTGCTAAATTAATTTATAACATTGAAATCAAAGTTACAGTAGCAAGTAGCAATAACGTTTTAATGACAAATTAGACGCAAATATTCAAATTACAATTATTACAAATTACAATATTAGGTACAATTATTTCCAGACGAGATTCATAGATTCATCATTATATTCTTTATCACGTCATTCATATTATATTCGTCTATACTATAGCGAACCCTATAAAAGATAACTGCCGAACTGATTTCTGCGATTTCTACCGTGGTACAAGCTCCGCTCGTTCGCCTGTCGGCAATCGCCACGCAGCGGCCGCTGTTGCCCTCGTATCGCACGCGTATTCGGATGTGGGTAGGTATAACGCGCTTTTCGGCCGTTTGTATGAAGAGCGACTACTGTTTATATCTTTACCGTGTCATTACCCTCATCACCGACGCGTCATTGAATATTTACAATGTTTTCATGTCATGAAATCGCACATGACCTTGTGAGCCGCGACTTAAATGTTCTTTGTCAAGCTCCAATATTATATTACCTACGCTTTATTGGATGTATTCGATTCAATTGAAGTGTGTATATCAATACCTCATTCAATAATCGCAAATCATTGAAAAGATATTGAGACTCGAATGTCTCCAAATATTAAAGGTTTTCATTTGTATATACATAACTAAAGAAGTCCTGACAAGCTGACTGTCTCATGTACTCTCAAGCAAATCCTCGTAGGAAGCTTAATTTTGCAGCCAGGTTCCCTTCATAAAGAAGACAAGAGTATTAAGGTCGGAATAACTCAATTTGTTTCCGAGATAGGAGATAAATATTATTATTGTATTCACTTTTTACTTGGTGTGTTTCACAACTAGTTATGATTATAGACTTAAAATTGGGCACTTTAACTAGATCATCATAAGGTGCTACATATTTAAGAAGAAGAAACGACGAAAGAAAATCTCCTTCACAGACAAATAACTATGGTACATTAAGGAAAGACTAACTCAAAACTATTATTCCTAGGGCGCCGCGCAAGAGCTCTGATCGTAGGCGCGTGGTTTCTCAGCTTCATGTTCTGTGTGCCGATGCTGTTTCTCTTCGATGAAGCCAACATTGAAGGTAAGGTTCTATAGGAACGGTTTCTAAAAAACAAGACAAAGGTGTCAGCATATTGCATACTGCACTGAAGGGGAATAAGCATTTTTATAATTTAATACTAACTCCCTAAACTCATCTTAAAGAAATATTTATCAAAGTGACAAAACGTAAATATGTTTGTAATAAAAAATAAACTTGCCTTAACTACTAGTGCGTGTATCCATAATACTACTCGTGTTACTATGACAGCGAAGCGAATTCTTACGTGAAACTATAATAATCAACCTTTTACGACCTTTTACTTTTTTTATAATAATTAACCTTTTCGGGGTACTGGCACGATAGTAAAGGGATTCTTTCGGACTGTACTGTAAATGTATTTGTATCTACAATATTATAAATTTTCTGTTCTGTACTGTTTAATAGTCTCTGGAATGTGACTCATTTATGTTATTTTTTCTTCTTTCTTTTTTTTTAAATTTTGCACTGTGCAGGTACCCTCCAATGTTGGTCCAGTATCAACGAGACGCAGTGGAGGATATGGATGACGAGTGTGTTCCTGTCACTATTCGTGGCGCCGGCACTTACCATCTCAGCGTGTTATGGCGTCATTGTCATCACCATACGACAGAAGAGTCGACGGGTGCTTGGGAAACGAACCACGGCTACTAGGCAATGTGAGTTAATTTATTTAGAGTATTTTTCTTTGATATAAGTTAATGATTTCACTCGAAGTGAGCGATGAATTTAGGCAATATGGGGCGCGGTTGGTTGTACTTAGGGTTGGTTAAGAAATAGAGTATATTTTTATTTCAAAGGAGGTAAATAAAGAGTACGGACTTCCAAATAAGAGTATCATTTATTTTATAATTTTAAAAAGGTATTTATTTGTACTTTTTGCAGAGCATTGATTTTGCATTTATTTATTGTTTTTAATAGAATTGTATGACTCCAAACATTCTAACTTTAAAATATAAAACAAGAGCTCGTTGTGTTAAAAATAGTATTTTAGCATACTCTATTAGTGTTATAGATTACAGAGTATGCCTAGGTACATGATATAGAGTACAATACTCTATTTTAGAGTACGGTTGGCAATCCTAGTTGTACTTGTAGCAGTAGTTAAGCTAAGTCGAAAATTTAGACATTTGGGTTGACCATTAACCCCTTCACCAGTGCTGGTGCTCTGTCGTGAACCATTAATGGTTCAGTATAATCCCATCTCTTGTTACGTCAAGATGATAAGATGGCGTATTAATTCTCTACGTTTATAGGTACAGGGCACTATTTTGATATTTACCTGAACCCAGCAAAAAACATGAATAATAAAGTAACCAGTCACACGGTAATAAATACATCTGACTTCTATCTTTCTCTATTTATCATACGAACTACTATATTTTTCTTTTACGTTTTCTATTTTCTGACTATTGAAGCTACAGCACACACGCACTTGTTTGGATAACTAAGTTTCTAGAACGCGGAACAAATATGATAACATGTTGACTATCTGATAATAACATCTAACAAATCAGTAGAATAATATTGTAGTTACGATTTCTGTCACTGTACTCTTATATTTGTTTACGAATGGATATCTAATCCTTAATGAGAGTGAAACAAAATAAACAAAGCCCTGGAATAAATAAGAATTGATGAAAATTATCTGTATTCCAGCGGTGATACAGCTCATTTTTGCTTAAAGGGGAAAATGAGTCCTTTTCAAGGTTCACTACGCTTCATGGCTGGGCTATAAATTGATGAGCGGAAAAAGTGAAAGGGAAAAATCGTAACAAATTAAAAGTGACTGGCTCGCATCACGCACATTGTACGAATATTCTTTCCTGACTTTTAGGAAACAAATTCTTTTGAACTTGAACTAGGTACTCTTTTACTCAATACTATAATTAAATAAAACACAAAAAATGTTAGCACGGATGTCCTTAACAGATTCTGAAACCATCCAACCGATATGCCTCAAAATGGTTTCATTTGAAAGGCCATGCAAAGATGGTTTGAGACCACTGAAACCATGCATTAGGCATATTCGGTCCATTGATAAAGTCGATTTTTCATTTCCCCATATAACAATTTGAAGATGATATTTTACATATTACCATAAGATGGCACATGATCTTCGTCATGTAATGTTAATTATATCTACATTTAATTTTGTTAGATAAACCCATATACTTAGCTTACCCTTATACTTATATTACTATAAAATTATGTATAAATATTGATTAATTAATTACTTAGTTCAGTAGTTTAATATTACTAAAGGTGCAACATAACAAAGTAGGTAGGTATATGTATTTGACACAGTTCTTCCTTTTTTTTTCAACTTTTCCTTACAATTTTGTGATCCCCTTAATTATATTTTTATTCTATACAACTTCTAGGCACTGTATTGTTGTATAAACAGTATTTTTCTTGCAGACAGTGATGACCTAGACAGGAGGGCCAGTAGCCGTGGAATCATTCCTAAAGCGAAGATCAAAACTGTCAAGATGACATTTGTGATTGTTTTCGGTAAGTATTTAATTAATGTTTTTTGTGATTTTGAAAACAATTGTCTTTTGATCAATTTGACTTTCAAATCTACTCCCGTAAGGAGAAGTACTTACTCGTAAAAATTTTTCATGTTATATCAACCTTAACTTTGCGGTTCAACAATTTTCTTTAACCATCTTTAGCTAAATTGCAGACGAATAACGTAAGATTTTTGTTTCAATGCCCTATAATTTGTTATTTATTTGATCATTTAACCGCCTCTAAATGTTTTATGATTTCTACCACGCCCCCAAAAGGTCTTTAGCGTCCACAAGGGAGTGTTATCGAATTGAGAAAAATTGTGTAAGAGGACATTGAAGTATTATTACTAGCGTATACTTCAATATAAGAGGGCGACCGATTTGTACTGTAGTCGAAGCGGCCATGCTTCAAGCTTTCGATAATCCAGAATGACTGAAAACCATACAGACACAGAGACAAGTTAATCCCCAAAAGTCAAACAAAGTAAATAAGTATCATGAAGAGATTGTTTTACGAGATGTTTAAATATATACCCAAAAGGATTTTGAAGGGCTGTGAAAGTAATAAAGGCATAATATGAAATAAATATCATTGGATGTTGGCAAGGTAATATTAAACAATATATCGGATCAATATTAATTTACATACAGAGAGCTGAATATAATAAGAACCAATCGACCGAATATCGCTCTGATTTACGCGTGGCTATCTGTATAGCTCAACGGTAACCTAATATACGAGTGAGCGATATATTTATGGGAAGATGAGTTTAATCTCATTTCTTTTCATTTATCTTCGGATTAAAATACCAAATGGATATTCGACAAATTCTACTCAATTTCATGAAGTACGTTCATTGAATTCCTTCGTAAAGTGATTTAATTCGGTTAAAAATAACTTGTTAAAAAATGTCTATTACTAATTATTTGCTATCTGTGAGAACGGTGAAGAGAAAAAAGTTAGAGAGACGAAGAAAGATTAGACATAATACAGACGTAACCCGTAAATCAGTTGGAATTTGTTCGAATTTCGACTTTCATTGGGCCGATATTGTTGTCAGAGAAAAATGTTTGTTTCCAGGCAATTTTTATGTATGCGGAGGTGTGAATGTTAAACTGAATGAGAAAATTTAGATTTGGTGTTTATTTCCAAAGAATAAAAATTATAAATTTTAAAATTTAAAAAACACCCACAAAATTTTTATTTCTACTAAACATAATTAACAACCATCTAGAATCTAGATCACGTCGGCTTTCAGGCAAAAGATACCGCGTCCATTGAAGTACTATTACTGGCGTATAGAACAGACACCGCGAACACCATGTATGTTCCAATGCATTGGCGCCCCGTGGATTCAATCATCAATGGATTCCTTCGATTTTGAGAGGAGAACGGGGGCTCAATTTTGAAAATGGTACCTCCCGGGCGGGACACACATTTTGTTTAATGACCGCGTCATAATCAGTTCATTCGTTTAGGAGCTACGATGCCACAGACAACCACACAGATACAGAGAGACTTCAAAATCCCTCATTTTGCGTCTGGGGTCAATAAATAAAACACACACACATTGAAGTGTAATTTCATAGAACAGACATCTCGAACAAAATGTGTGTCCCACCGGGAGGTTCGATTTTCGAAATTGAGCCCCCGTTCTCCTTTCAAAATCGAAAAAATCCATTGAAGATTGAAGCTACGTGGCGCCAATGCATTGGGACATACATAGTGTTTGCGGTTTCGGTTCTATACGCTAGTAATAATACTTCAATGCTTATACATTATTTAAAACTATCAACAAGACACAACTTACCATAGATCACAGTAGAACACTTCATTAACTAAATAATAGGGTTGTTAGTATCAAAAAATGACGTGCATAAGTGTATCAGTGATACCTATATGAATAAAATATTTTGACTTTGACTTTGACTTTGACTTTGCAGCTAACTGAGACGCGAATTACCCACATCTCAAATACTACGTGTAGCGTCACGTACTCGCAGTGGGCGAGTCGTAAATGGAATCTTATAAATTCACAATACTATTCGTGACTCGACTTTACAAAAGTTTCATATAACAACGCTAAGGTTGGTAACTTGGCAGACGTCAAATATCTTCCTCTTAGAATTAAAGTGACTTCTATACAACAATTTTTCACTGTAGAAAACGTGTGTATTTTGATGAAATAACAGTTAACTTATTTCTAGTTACATTAAATTAGTATCTTGAATTTAAATAACTAGTGTTATCATCGACTCAATTTATGTTCAATTTTTTCTTGACTAATCTAATGTATAAAAATCTCGTGTCACGGTGTTTGTGGTTGCAGTCCTCCGAAACGTATATATTATATAATATATTATATGTATAAGTATATTATATTTAACTAGTGGATACCTGGCGTGTGCTGGTGTGCTACATCACTAAAATAAAAAATAAATTTCAAGTCCGGAAAAATTTTGTATGGGAAAAATCGAAAATAAATTTTTGAATGGACCGAATGTGCCCGATGTATTTAGTGGTCTCAAACCATGTTTAATGCCTCTCAAATGAAACCATTTTCGGGCACATCGGTTGTATAGTTTCAAAGTCAATAGAGGATATCCGTATAAATATAGATTATAGCAGTAGGTGCTATTTGTTAATTGTTAATTATACAATCAGAAAAAATATAGCAGTCAACCCTGCCTTATCCACAGAGTAACACTCACTCTGAACAATATTTGAACTTTTTTTCGCTTGACATTATTACGTTTACTGAGTAACCCTGTGTACTGAAAAACGTGATAGATACATTGTATTTATACTCAAAATTATCTAAGAACGCATTAATGATAGCTGCCATTTATTAATATGAACCAACCTTGTACGTACGTCTTTGAGCAAAATGGAATAATTATTTAATTGACATGAATAGTTGGTAACACCTTTGGTCTATGGTGGCAAATGTTTCTCGTGCCGTTCAGCCTTAGATTTAGCATGTAAACTTTTATTTTGTACAGTTCTTGTTTTTATCATTTTTTTATGTTTTAAACTATATAAATAAGTGAAAATATATATAGTTGTCTAAATGTAACATTCCTTACCAGCATACAACCGGCAGGACCAAAAATGTATTTTGTTGTGTTAGTTTATAGTTAGGCTTTAAATTATTAATTAGTATAATATTATATATAATATAATATATATTTATTTATTTTAATATTATTATTATTATTATTTAATTATGTCTGATGATGACTCATATTACTCGATTTGTTCTGATTATCATAATTCTAGTAATGATTCATTTAAAGATCCTGAGACTTTTGGTGACTTACTTCGTGATGCTCTGAGCGTCTCACCTCTAGCTCTTAATGTATGTCACCTTAATGCTCAGAGTATACCGGCTCACCATGCGGATTTTCTTGATTCTTTCGTCTCATTTCCACCACCTTTAGTCCACGCTATTCTTGTCTCCGAAAGCTGGCTCAAACCCTCCCTCTCTTCCACTTCGTACAGTATACCAGGTTTTGTCTTGTTAAGAAATGATCGTACAGGTAAGGGTGGTGGGGGTGTCGCAATCTATTTACGTAGTGATATTACGTACAAGGTGATTGCTTCGTCTCCTTCTGCTTATACGGCGTCACCAGAGTACTTGTTCCTCGAAGTGCAGATTAAACGAGCCAAAGCTCTGCTGGGGGTAGTTTATTGCCCTCCTTCCATCGATTACTTCGCCAGTTTTGAATCGGTTCTAGAGACTCACTGTTCAGATTATGCACATAACATCATAATGGGTGATTTGAATACTGACCTTTTAAAGAACACATTCTATTCCCGTAAACTTCTTGATATTATCAAGTCAGTCAACTTATCTATTCTTCCTTCTGGACCTACTCATCATAACTTTGACACTTCTGACACCCTGCTTGACTTGATCATGATTTCCTCACCCGAACACGTCATCCGACATGGACAACTAGTGGCGCCAGGCTTTTCTCGACATGACGCAATTTACTTGTCGTATAAGTTGAGACCCCCCAAATTAAAACCTGAGATCGTAATGATGCGTCTTTTTGCTAATATCGACGCTAGCGCCCTGTTGGAGGACACTGCAAAAATGGACTTTACTCAGGTGTTCGCTGCCACCGATGTGAACGAAAAAGTGTCTATTCTAAGTAGCAAATTACTCTCTTTATTTGACAAGCATGCTCCACTAAAAGCCGTTAAAATTAAAAGACAACCTTCTCCTTGGATAACCCGTGGTGTTCGAATGGCGATGACGCGGCGCGACAGAGCTTTTAGGAAGTTCAAGAGAGATAGGTGTGCTGAGAATTGGTCTGCATACAAAATCGCTCGGAATAGGTGCAATAAAATGGTGAGAGCTGCCAAACGTTCCTACATCCTTGATAATATCTCTAATTCATCTTCAGCCGACATATGGAAATTTCTTCATTCTCTTGGCATTGGGAAGATCCCTACCCAAGTCAAGAAATGTACTTTCTCACCAAATGATTTCAATTTCCACTTCTCCTCTGTTCCTTCTATGGATGCTTCTGTTAAATTGTCCACTATTTCTGAAATTAATTCCATGGCTTTACCCCCTACCGATAGCTTTTCTTTTTCTCCTGTTTCTCTGGAAGAGATCCGCAAAGTTATATCTTCTGTTAAGTCGGGTGCGGTGGGTTACGATGGTGTAAACAGAGCGATGATTATGCCTGTACTCAAGTTCCTTCTTCCTGTTATTACGCACATAATTAACTTCTCCTTGACATCTGGGGTTTTTCCAGCATTCTGGCTAAAAGCTTTGGTAATACCTATTCCTAAAACAGCTAACCCCTGTGGAGTTAAAGAGTACAGGCCTATTTCGCTTCTTCCGTTTATGTCTAAACTCTTAGAAGCTGTTGTGCACAAACAGCTCTCTTCATACGTCTATAAATTTAATCTGCTTTGTGCACATCAGTCCGGTTTTAGACCCGGTCACAGTACCACAACGGCCCTCCTCAAAGTTACCGAGGATATTCGCGAGGGCATGGAGAAAAAAATGGTCACTATTCTTGTTTTAGTAGATTTCTCCAACGCTTTTAACATGGTCGATCACGACATTCTCCTTGCTCTCCTAGCGAGATTGCGGTTCTCTTCCTTAGCCCAGGATTGGTTTTCTTCCTATCTTTGCGGACGCCAGCAGGCCGTCAAGGTAGATGGCACTCAGTCTGACTGGTGTGACCTTACCTCTGGCGTGCCTCAAGGTGGTATTTTATCTCCTTTACTATTTTCCATTTTTATTAATTCACTTACCCCTCTTCTTGGCTGCTCTTACCATTTATATGCGGATGACTTACAGATTTACACCCAGGCTGAAGTTACTGAAATAAATAGTGCAGTCAGCAAAATTAATGAAGACCTACTTAATGTCAGCATCTGGTCGAGTAGGTTTGGTATTAAAATCAATCCTAGCAAGTGCCAAGCTATATTGATAGGTAGTCCGCACCAGATAGCCAAAGTCGACATGGAGTCAGTTGATCTCGTCAAATTTGAAGGCTGCACTATTACTTATCAAGCTAGTGTCAAAGACCTCGGCGTCTTAATCGATAATACTTTAAGTTGGAACGCGCAGGTAAGTGAAGTAAGTCGCAGGGTAACGGCTTCGTTAACTTTACTTAACCGGCTTAGGAACTTTCTTCCTATCGAAACTAAGGCTAAGTTAGTTCAAGCGCTTATTTTCCCTATCTTAGATTATGGTGATGTGTGCTCTCTGGACATGAGTGGGTCTCAACTGGACAAACTGGATCGTCTCCTCAATAATGCCGTTCGCTTTATCTTTTCCTTACGCAAATATGACCATGTTTCCTCCTGTTTCTCCAAGCTTAACTGGCTCCGCATCCGCGAGCGACGGCACGTCAGGTTACTTTGTTTACTCTCTTCTGTATTATTTGATCCCCATTCTCCAGTCTATTTAAAATCCAAATTTCAATTTCTTTGTTCTTCCCATGATCGGCAGCTTCGCTCGACCGAATCCTATCTTCTCTCAATCCCACTGCACCGTTCTGGTTTCATTTCTAATTCTTTCACAGTTCAAGCGGCTCGTCTTTGGAACGCACTTCCCGATAGAATCAGAAGACCCGCTGGTAAACTTGTTTTTAAAAAGAACCTCAGGACTCATCTACAGGCTTGTCATCAACGTAACTAAAGACATTTTCTTTGACGTTATGTATGTATTTATGTATGTCTATGTAGGTATATCTGAACTTATATATTTACTATAGCTATATATGTATTTATATATGTATTTTGTGTACTTTTTTTATGTACGTATTAATATGTATGTATATGTGAATCAACTTACCTTCCCAAACCGCCTTTCGTGCATTTCTATTTTGGCCAATGGTTAGCTGGTAGAGAATGCACTAAGCATTAAGCTCGCCATTTGTACCGTGATATTTTATTGTGGTCAATAAAGGTTAAATAAATAAATAAATAAATAAATAGTTAGATACTTACGAACAAAGGATTTTGCCAAAATTTGTTAAAAACCCCTATTCGTATTGTATCGTATTCGTATTGACGTTATTTATAAATCATATTAAACGTTATAATCTAGTAAAAAATCCCATCACATCATAATTTATGCAAAATTGAATAAAAAAATAAGGCGTCGAATCAATGTTATATGAAGATGACAAAATCTACACTGACGTTAAGTGATGTGACGGCATGAAGCCACTTATAAAACCATAATAATCGATACATTACTATAATCGAAACTTAAAATAAAAATGAATTTATTTTATTTCTTTCTTTGTGTTTAACAATTAAACAATTTAATTTCTTCTCTTCTATAAGAACATGACCAAAAGTCTTTATTACGATAATCTCTAACCGCTGCCATTTGAACTGATTAAAATACGGTTAGAATATTCATTATTCAACCGAAACTCAAATTTCATACGCTGGATGCGGCGCGGACGAATTAACAGTGAGTTTTTTAGGAAAAAAAATTTTTATTATAGTCGTAAATACATAATTATTGAGCGTATAGGTATGGTAAAGTAACTTAAGTAGCTCATTGGAGGCAGTATGATTCCAGTTACTTGTGGATATCTAAATGTTTCGGTTTTTAGAATTTACAATTTAATTATTGAATCAATTAGAAAGTCTTACAATTTTGAATCGATTTGTTGCAAAAATTGGTTCTTTCGTGAATCGATTTTTTTTGTACATCTCTAGTGTCACTGCGATGACAAACGACAAATATGCATTCTTAGTTCGTGGGGACTATAGTAGGTATTATTGAATTTGAACATTTATTGATACTAATATCAATGATGACTGACGACAAGTACAGGTACCTATATATTTTTAAATACAGAGTATACTAAAGAAAGAAAGTTGGTCCTAGTATCTCCATAATCTAAAATTTTAACAAAAAAACTGACTTCAAATGAAGTACCAATATCCTTTTCAATAACAATAAAAAAGAATCATTGAACTCGGTTGGCGTGATATTGAGTTATTCTTCCATTTGTTGCGCACATACTTAATGAAAATTTAAGACTTATATTGTTTTCTCATGGATGCCATTATCAGATCTCGATAAAATTTAAGTAAGACCACACAGCAAGCACTAGATTTCGTTTAAAAAAAAATAAACAAAATCGGTTCACCCAGTCGTAACTTCTGAGATAACAAACATAAAAAAATGCAGACGAATTGAGAACCTCCTCCTTTTTTTGAAGTCGGTTAAAAATTCTCTTTATTCAAAATTTATTTTTCTCCCAACCCATGGTTTAGACTTTAGAGGAAGGTCTTTATGATTTAACGAAATTAAAAAATCCGCAATATAGTACTTGTTTAAGTACTTGTTTTATTCACAATTGATGGATTAACTATTATTTATTTTTATTTTAAAAACTAATCGAATAACAGCTAAGATGTTCTATTGTACGTGAAAGCTGAGACGCCAACAGCAGCTAGATAATATCGCCAGAAGATTGCTTTTTAAGAGCTTGGGATAAAAGGAAGTTTAAAAAGATGAAAGCATTTTAATAGCACGACGTAAAATTATCCCTATAAAATAAAAAGATGGAATTGTAAATGCTTAATAATCCATTGCAACGTTAAGCATTTTTAAGGATAATGTCTTTGACACTAAATTATCATCTCTGTCTACGGAATTTGACCCCATTCATCTATCTACACTGAGTATATATTGCAGTATGCCTTAGATCTTCTGTTATGTTATACCCTGCCATCGTAGATGGATTGTAGCGACTTCTTAACTTTAACTTCTTAATCTCCATACTTAAATACTTGCTGCTGACAAATATTTGTTCTTAATTGTGCACCCTGTTTCCAAAATTGTTCACTTTATTAGCTTAATAGGTTGTCTGGAAGAGATTGCTTTTAAGTAATAAGATCGCCTATTGTAATAATTCCTGTATTATCAAATGTATTTAGATATAATTTTGGTGTACAATATAGAGGATTTTTTGTTGTTGTTGTATCATAATAGACTTTTAAAAACACATCCTACTATGATAATTTCCTATGTTGGGCAGCCATACATAAATCATTAGATAACCTAATCTACGACACGATAACAAATATTTACTAGACATAGTTGCCTACTTGCGCTAAAAAGTAAAGAAAAAAGAAGATAGAAACAACCTCCCGACATAGTTGTGCTATTTGCGCTAAAAAGTGAAGAAAAAAGAAGAGAGAAAGAACTTCGTGTACTAAATTCAACCTTCTTTTCAGTGTTCGTCCTCTGCTGGTCACCATACATGATATTTGACCTGCTACAAGTGTACGGCTACGTGCCCGACACACAAGCAAACATCGCCATCGCCTCGCTCATACAGAGCCTAGCGCCTCTCAACTCGGCCGCGAACCCCGTCATCTACTTCATATTCTCCAACAGAATATTCGTCAGTCTCAGGTAAATTAATGAACAATAATTTAATGAAACACTCACGCTGTAGCTATTGAGTCTCAACTCGACGGCACCCAGACTGAAAAATGCCATTGTGTCACATCACGCGGGCGACAGTTACGCGACAAAATGACGTAAGTGTGAATAGGCTTTAAGATGAAATCCTTGATTTGAAATAAAATTGCTTTTTTATATCTTAGAAGTAAGCTTAACTACAATCCCACCTGATGGTAAGTGGCGAACAATTCATTCATCATTTTTCCATTCTAAAAATCAAAACCACGGAGTTAATAACGACTACGTTTTAAAAGACGACATTCAGAAAATTTATCACAACATTTAAACGACTGACATATTTCTTGTCACCTTGGTTTCAAGCCAATTGCGAAATCAGTCGCGAAAATACATAGCGAAAATATCTTCTCCAAGCGTAGAAAGCGCTGCTTAAACTACACCAGTCTCTCTCCCGTGCTATTTTACTGGGTAAAACGTAGTGATTAAGTTCTCTGTGACTTTTTTGACGCTATGTTGGTAGATTTCTATTCAATCCCGTGACAAAGAGATATAGCTGTCAAACCAAAAGTTTCGTTTTTAAAACAATGAACCAGCAACAAAATATATAACAATACTAGAGACCTATTAAAATTATGAAACGAATTGAAAATTATGCACTGCTTTGTTAGTGGCGCAGAAATTTCAGTGTTGAGTTTATTCAACTTGTTATTATAATATAATTATATTCGCTGAGCAACTCATCAATATTACAATTTCAAATTGAATAATGTTCATCAATTTTAGTCACAGCATTTGTTGATATTAAAATGATTTACGAGTGATTGTGAAGTTTCAAAAGTTTTATTAAATTTGGCTAGAAATCGGCACGAAAACCCCTGGATCGCGTTTTATGTTAAAAGTTTGCTTCTACTTTATAAGTAGAAATTTATGAAGTTTTAAAAACTGCGAGCGTTAAGTCTAGGTTTATTTCTTGAAATTTCAAATAGGATTAACTTTTAAAAGGCATTTTTAAACTTTAGTAGCTAACCGCTCACCGTATTTTTTTTAAGTTGCGGCGCATGATGAATAACTAGTAAAATTAAAATCTAAGTGGATGGAGCGATATTACTTAAAATTCCTCATCAACGTGATAATATACCTACATAATATCTTTATAATCATGAGAATGTTTGAAGTGATTGTTAACAATAACAATGAGTACCATTAAATACCATCAAGTAGTATTAGGTTCTATTTATTCCAGTTTCATGGCACGTCGGAACTTTAAAAAACAATCAAAATTCAGTCATAAAAAGCTTCTATGGAATAATGTTCCAATTCGTTTTCGAATTGAGTAAACTTTGAGAACCATAAGTTACTTAACCAACGTCAACTTGTAAATACCCGACTGTGCGACGCAATGAAGGGTAATTAATGTGTTTATCAGTCTATGTTTGTTCTTTTATGGCGTTATAGAGACCAAACTCGTGGAAGAATTCTGATGATTCTTACGTCACGTCTTAGGCTAGGTTGCTCATAAATTTAACCGCAGCTAACTTTTAACTTTAGTTATTGCCGACCGAATGTCAAATGCGCAAGCCAATAGGGCTGCTATTACAATTATGAATCCCTTCGTTATTGGCTCGCGCATTTTGACATTCAGTCGGTAATAGCTAAAGTTAAAGTTAGCTGAGGTTAAAATGTTCAACCAACCCACCCTTAATCTTGTAAGCTGCTAAAGACATGACAATAATCAAAATTCATCACAGCGACAACCAGATTTCATATTGTCAAATTAAAAAAAAATATATATCGTCAAACTAAATCAGGTTCCTATCATTATTTTTCATTTTAAGTAACAGTTTAGGACGATATAAAGTTGTTTAAACAACCATTCTTGCAAATTTATTAGCTTCCTTAATAAAATTACAACATTGTGAATTTTACCGTCTCATACTCGTAATCCTAATAAAGAAGTCAGTGAACCCCAACTAAAAAGTGTAAAATATTTTTTTTATTAAAAAACAAAACATCCGACTACTTAAAAAAAAATGAAAAACAAGCCCAGTAGTTTGGAATGTTGTTAAAAGTAATACTGAACAACTACACCATAGAAGGATTATTTATCAGTCAGGAACGATTTAAATTTTACAGGGCTGCTTGAGAAAAATGAACAAGATTTGATTGGTTGAAGAATGGGTCCCGACTAGTGATGGATAAATTAGCATTCGCATTCATTTTTAACAAGTGAATGGTTCATTATCACTTAGCAAATTAAATTTGGTTGCGAAATTTCGTGAAGTGCGAAGTGAATTCATTACTTCATTCATAGTATTCGATTCGTACTTTAATATTATCATCATGCAGCGGCAGCGTGTGCTCTCGGTCGCACCCACGCGAACGCGAAGTTGCGAATACTAAATTAAACTGTGAAAAATATTCACGAGTAAAGTATTAGCAACTTAGCAGCAATTATTATCTTTAATATACTTAGACTTAGAGTCGTATATTGAATGAATACGTGTGATTGTTTACTTCGTTTAAATTTTAAGCTGGGTGGTGTGAACTACGAAGAATGAGGTTTAACAATTATTACCTTATTTATTTATTTAATTTTTGCAACACCTTAAAACTAGGGTATACAAGGGCAAAAACTTAATGCCTAATGGCATTCTCTACCAGTCAGCCCTGGGTGCTGGTGAAAAATTTAAGGTAGGCGCAAAATAGTTGTGGTAAACGATAAAATACACTAATTTTAATAAATACAAAAAAAATCTTATCGTATATATAATAATGAATATAAAATAATACATACACATTATATAATATTAAACATATAAATACCTGTACATATATATATTATACATATAAATACTACATAAATACATAACATAATAATACACATAACATAATAACATAACTTATTGTCTTTCGAGTTTCGATTTTTTCGTATTTAGGGTCGTATACTGAATGCGTGTGATTGTTTAACCTGTTTAATAAAATATTATAATAATATGATACAAGGTTTTAAATTGTTGAATAAATTTAATTAAGTAGGTATATTATCTTAATAAAAAAAGTGCAATTTGTGTAATAAAACGTTATCTGCGAGTAAAAACGGCGAACGCGCTTTTTAATTCATAGTTCGCAGTTCGCACATAAACAAAAATCACATACCTACTTGATTTATTATCGTAATATTAGCAAATAGCATAGCAATAGCAATAAGCATGCTAATACTTATGAATTCACATGTTTATGAAATTAAAGCGAAATCGCATTCATTACCATTACTAGTCCCGACTTTTAATCCTTCTATAGTATAGTTGTTCAATATTACCACAGAAGACATAATATATTAGCACCTACATAATAGTAGTATTACTTTAAACAAAATTCTAAACTACTGGACTTTTTTTTCTTTTTCTTTTTTTTAGACAGTCGGGTGTTTTTTTTTTAATTAAGGTTTTTATTGATTTTTATATGCAAAAGTAATTATTTTTTCTTAAATTATTTTACTCGTATTCTTGTATCCCTGAATTAAAATAAGAAGAATAAAGAGCAAGATTTTACGTACACGTTTACTCTATGTCCCTACGGTAACACGTGCTTAACAGACAGACAAAATTGATCAAGAAAATCTTCAGGATACATTTCTCTCTAACTTACTCTCTCTAATGTACTTACATTACACTTGTAAGTGTAAGTTACACAGTCTTGTTAGTATGCTAACTAGTAACGATTACCTATATTTACAACACTCATGGGTGTAAGTAGATACCTACTTAAATATATTTACACCGCTATCGATCTTGATACCTTCCTCCCAGTATCACAAGACAAAACTTTGCCAATATCTAATAAAATTCTCGTGTCACAGTTTTCGTTGCCATACTCCTCCGAAACGGCTTGACCGATTTTGATGAAATTTTTTGTGCTTATCCGGTATCTATGAGAATCGGCCAACATCTATTTTTCATCTCCCTAAATGTTAGGGGTAGTCCACCCCTAAATTTTTTTTTAACAACGTTTGCCGGGTCAGCTAGTTCTCTATAAAAATGTTGCCTCTTACACCGAATAATTTGGAAACCGCGTATTTTTTGTCAAGTACCCAAAGTTTTAGTTGTAAATGACGTCACATTATATTGTTAAGAGACCGAGTAATGCGTAGACGGTACTTTACTGAATGGCTATACTTTGATGACTGTAGACCGTACTTCGGTTAATGCATCTGACATTGAAGATTTCACTTTATCTATATTTCTAGATTAGCTCTAACTTACATATAATATATAATGTATAAAAAACGATTCGCGTCTAAATATTTCTTAACGAAATATGTTTTATGAATCTCGGCAAACGAGCAAGCAAGCCAACCAAATGAACGACGACAACGAGGCTAACGAAGAGAGCAGAAAGAAGGAAAGAACTGGGTTTCTACCCATGACTCGTCATGGGTCGTTTGGGGGCTAACTCGGAAAAGAGAGTTATAAATCCCATATAACAATGTTTTAGAACAGTGGTGGTGGAACTCAACCTTTTTTTATAAGGGCCACAAACTCTTGTTAGTAATGGTATCGCGAGCCTCAAAAAAAAAACTAGGTTTTAACAATAGTTACACATTGATTTAAACAACGCGTTCTTCGCATATATTTTCTTGTCATTTCCTCGCGTTGCAAACACGTTGCAGTGTCACGGACACAACTTACATGATCAGCCATATTTACCTTCAGGATCTTCAGGACCATAATGATTAATGTTGAATACGCAAATGTTGAATACGTTAAAAGTTGACTTTTTTGAATTTTTAAAATGTTGAATTCTCTTTCATAAATTAAGTATGGGCCCGAAAAACGATAGACATGTTGTATCCTACAAATAATCTATGGGTTCAGAGGGCCCAGGACCAGTAAGAGTGGCGCCAATTAGAGGATGCCTATGTCCAGCAGTGGACTCTGAAAGGCTGATAGATAGATAGACTCAAATGTTTCACGCATCCAACGGGGAAGCATAGGTAGACCAATTACAAGGTAGAATAATCGACGATAGGATAGAGGTCGCATGAGTCCTGTTGATGCGAGACGAGTAAAAAATAGACTAATCGAAGTTTAGCGAACTCAGACACTTTTAGCAATTCAACTTTTACGAATTCAACATATTGGGATCCAACATTTTGCCAATTCAACACGATAATACGAGTTATTCAACATTTTGCTTTAATATTGTGCTAAAGGTTTAAGAAATACTGAAATGACGTGTTTTTTTAAATTCAAAAATAACCTGAAATTACGACAAATTACCGTATCAATAATAGCTCTGCACAACCTATGAATAATAAGTATAGTATTTCTTGAATATTCATCTGTTTGTATATGCGATTGTTCGTTTATTAGGCCCTGTGGTTATTTCTATCTATTGCAAACAGGAACATACCCCCGTACAAATGGCTGTGGTGCTGGAAGCGCACCGGAGAATCTCTCGCCCCCAACGAGTCCCGCGCGCACACCGAGCTGCTGACGTCGTCGCATCGCCGGACCAGGCACGAGCTCACTATCAGAGTAAGTTGTTTGCTAGGACCATGGAGGATAGACTAGCAGGAAGGTCATCTCATATGAGGGGAAAGTTGAAAAAGTGTCCTGCTGTTTACTGAAAATAGAGATTCCAATAATGGCGATTCCAGAATGGCGCTAGTGTCAGAAATAGCGATAGGAACATAGATGTTGTAGATGGAGTGAAGTTTGCTGAGTATGCCTAGTGATTAGCGCCCTGCAGCACAATTCGTAATTGGACGCGTTTTACGGACACTTTTCATACACAGAGATGGCCCTCTACCTTCTACCTTCTATACTCCATGGCTAGGAATTATTAGGATGCATCCTCGCTTTAAATCTTTGTTTTAACCGACCGCAAAAATGAAGGATGTTCTCAATTCGGTTGTATTATTCTTGGGTTCGTTTCAAAGCCACGCAGAAAGAATGATGAGTTTGAATTTCTGTTCTCGGTCTGGGTGTGTGTGTGTGTGTTCTTGTCTTAGTGTGTTTCCATGATACAGGGAATCCTAGTGTGGGGCTATGATTGTGTAGCGTTTATTTATTTAATTTATTTATCTAGCATTAATTTCATTTACCGTTAACTTCTAGAAACGGTTATAGATCTAGTAACATTAACTGCTATAAAGTAATGCTGATTCAATAAAAAAACTATACATTTAATTAGAGGTTGACCCCTGGATACCAACATTGTTTTCCCTAGCAAAAACAGACATTCAAATTATTAGGTTACTACTGCGTGCCTTGTATTATCCTTTCTTTAAGTAAGAACAATGTAAGTAAGTTTATAATATTATCTATAAAAACAATACACTATCTGAGTTTATATCTGATCAATAGACAATTTATGTAGAAAAATTGTTATCTTCGAAGTCGTTTTTCGTCTACAATTGGACATTTTCTTTTGGACATTGAGTTACTGAGCCTCCCCGCTGCAATAATGTATGTCTCCCTTCGAATTGCTTTTAAACCTATAAATTTTATTTAGCTTCTATGCGTGGGTGCTACGGTGCTATTAATATGAAGTTTTAGAAGTTTATTACTCACCAGTTGTTACCGAAAAACGTTTAAATTTGAGTAAATGTTGGGTAAAATTTTAGTACAGTAGGTACAATAATTTAGTTTTGATGAAATTGTATAATATTCTTCGTATTGTAGCTTACTAAAATATGTCCCACATGGATAGTCCAATATCAATACCATCCACGGACTATAGTCGTTATGCAAATTATGAGCAGATTTGAGAGCAGATTTGATCGTAATAATTATTGTTACAGCTATCAATCGTTGTAATTCATACAAAAGCAAAGCAAAGCAACAACCCATAATTATCCCACTGCTGGGCTCGGGGTCTCCTCTCACAATGTGAGGGGTACAGGCCATAGTCTACCACGCTGGCCAAGTGCGGATTGGTAGACTTCACACACCTTTGAGTACATTATGGAGAACTCTTAGGTGTGCAGGTTTCCTCACGATGTTTTCCTTCACCGAAGCAAGTGATAATTAACTTGTAATACGCACATAATATTTGAAAATTAGAGGTGCGTGCCAGGATTTGAACCCGGGCCCCCGCGTTCGGGAGACCAACGTTCTAACCACTAGGCTATCACTGCTACACAATGTAATTCATATACCGGCCATTATTACCATGATTGGGTTATAAATACTAGTTCTTCGCATTGTCCCTAGGGCGAAAAAATGTTTTTTTTTATGTATACTAATTTGACAATATTGACTGAATGGAACTGAATATTTTTGCAGTAATTTTTCAGTGTCCGAAAGATACTGTATCCTTCAATTAAAAACTTTTATCACGTTCAAGCTAACCGTCTCATGCTTATAAATGCAACTTTTTTAAAAGTGTCAAGCGAAGTTTTCAAACTTCGAAGTTATAACAGTTCTCTTTGCATTATTTCTTTAAACATGTCACATGATATTGAAATATGAAAACTAGTTTAGCCTGCCATCTACCATGCACAACTCTTTCTCTACTGAATTTCAATCATAGTTAATATTACTTACACACTTACATCAATATTATTTCATGCATTTTAATTTCTTTAATATTCAAAACTATTTTTTTTCGAATGGACAGTTTCTGTTAACCCTAGTGTCCTGTGTCCTTTATAGCTTCACGTGGACAGAACGACTAATTTTTAAGTCCCATGATGCTCTATTGCTCCAAACAACCAAACCATACCAGTTTAACACAATATATCCACCAGAATTAAACACAACTTTTTTTTCTAATCTATCTACAGAGTTAAGCGAAAGCGGGCACGGTCGGCCGTCGGTCCCGGTTCTTATTGAAAATTACAGTCGTTAAGCCATGTCGTAAGCCTTTGGGGGGACATGAAAACTGCCGACACTTGGGTTGGCCACTAACCCTTCCACCAGTCCGCATTGGAGCAGCTTGGTGGAGGACTCAAGGCCTCGTGATATTATATAACATAAGATTATAGAATAGGTATCCACAACGCTCACATCCCATGTCTGTCAGCAGCTCAAAGACGACAGCGTGAAGTACGGCGCGCAGCGGCTGAGCTGCAACAGCTCGCGCAAGGTCCGCATGCACCTGCCCGACGACCAGCCGCCGCCCATCAACAATAACTGCCATCACCAACCGCAGCCACAGTCACAACCACAACCAGAGAGACGACAAGATACCTTCCTGTAAATAATAACCGTAACCGAAGACAACGTTGTTTCAGTGTAAACTGTCATACTTTATGTTTCTTGTATATGTATAGTGGAATCTGTAATACAAATGCTGTTTGTTTCCCAAATAAAATAAAAACCATAACGGTTGTCTACAGTAGTGTGAATTTTTGAAGTTTGCCGTATGTCGTTACTTAAAAGAATTGGATTCTTATTCAATCACTATCGTATGATGTAATAATTCGGGATGATTTTTTTAAAATCAACGGGTTTGTTTCCTGGCTAGGAATATTGATTTCAAAAATCAAATAACTAATGCAATTTTAGTTTTCATCGAGAGTTATTTGAGTTTTCATATTTTTTGGATTTGGCTATCCACTCCCACTTGAAAAATTCATCCTGTACTTATTACTTGTACACCAGACATTACCCTGAAGTTTTCGTTTACTCCAGAGCTTATTTGTTTAGGACCAATGTGATCAATGTGAATGATCAATTATTGAATACTATATAATGGATACCTATCGTGTTCCATTACGCAAAATAAATCTGATGACAGTGACAGATCAGTGTTTTTGTGTGGACAGTCTGTTTATGCGATATCTTTACATATTATCTTCAAATTGTTGCATGAGAAAAGTGGAAAATCGACATTATCAATGGACTGAATGTGCCTAATGCATTGTTTCAGAAGTCTCAAACCACCTTCGGATTATTGCTTTTCAAATGAAACCATTTTGAGGCATATCGGTTGGATGGTTTCAGAGCCTGTAAAGGACGTCCGTACAAACATTTTGTGTGTGTAGATTTTGCGCTTATTGTTTTTGGTCAAACTTTATTTATTATGGAAATACAGATACATAATTATAGTTGCACAGGAAAAAGGGTAATCATTGATAATGATGCTTAGAAATAAATCGCGTAGTTAGGTGATAGTAACTTACCATCAGGTTGATCATCAGCTCGCTTTGTCAGTTACAAAAAAGTTTGATAATACGCAATATTGTTTTACCTAAAACACATGCTAAGGATAAAATAGACACTTGTCTATTTTTGTTTCTTTCCCAATATATCGCTCACCCAGTAATACAACGGCACATCTACGTTTGTCATATTTTACAGAAACGAATTTCAAAAATGTAATAAAAATGTTTTAAATTAATTTATGGGTTCTGTTTACGTTTTTTACAGATTGTATGGATTTGGTTACTAGTATAGACATTAATACATATTTACCACTATATAGATTAGGCACTTTTAAACACGTACATATAAACTCAATTTCCCATTTTTTACAGATGTGCCATTATGTTACTAGGTGAGCGATATGTATATTATTTATACATTTACACGATGTAAAAAGCAAAACATGACTTTCATGAATAAATATTTCGTGCTCCGCGACCGTTTGGTGTTTTATATTTACATAGTTCGCGACAAATAGTGTCGTAAGTGAAAAATTATTAAATCTGCAAGATTTAGAGTCTGTAAAGATTTTTCATGCAGTATCGCACCTATTCATGTGCGAATTTACAAGCTGTAGGAAAGTGGCTCAATGTGAATTAATGACTCAAAGGGTTGTTGCCTTTTACCCTAAAGTGTCTGGGACGCAATCTCGCCTGCCGTTATTAGATAACAGCTGGGAGCAGAAAACAATGCCCATAAGTACGAAAATATTCTTCAATAGAAGAAAATATAAACTTAGCTATACCAAAGTAGAAAACAAATAAGAAAGATGAATGTTCTTTTCCAAAAAATCTTATTATACGAATTATTGATGTTATTATTTTATATGTATTTTATTATTATAATCATAAAATATGTAATTGCATTTAATGTTAGAAGTAAAGTTTTAGAATTAAACGACAAATTAACGTAATTTGGTGTATAATTGTTAAATATCGATTTGATGAAAATCCAATTTAATCTGTAGGTAATATTTATCGGTCACGTATTGTAAGCTAAATACAGGGATTATTTAGAAGGGTGTAATATTTGGCTATTTTTTCAACTTGTCTAAATGTCTACACTTTTGTATGACAGAGATCTATCGTACCAATACCTACTAAGTATTTCAAAACAATTTTTGTGAACATAAGATGGCGCCACACTTCAAGACATCACGGGAAAAACCTTGAAAAAATATTATTGAAACTTAACCTTGAATGAACGCAATTTTTTTTTTCGCGGAATCAAGATCTAACATGTTTTCCTATAAAAACTTATTTCTATTAAAATCAGTGAAATTACTCGAATAATTTTTTTTTGTGGTAAGCCGAAAACAATATTTTAATTTTAATCATTTATATTTTTGTCTCTGAGATCAAAATTTGAAATTGAGTTTCATATTACTTTTGTTTACCTATGTCTTCATGTGTGAGCAGCCTAAATGACGTAACATTTAATGACGTAACATGAAGATAGATTATTTATTAAATATTATAATTATAAACAAACATAATGTTATAAACATAGTTATTCATGATAGAGTTTACGATGGTGCCAAAACGAGATTGGAGTGAAACTCTAGTCACTGTCTTTAGTCGTTTTAAATTGTAAATGAACGATACCCTCTACCTTTTTTCTACTTTATTTATTTTAAGATAAGTTAAATATATGTTAAATTAAATAAATGTCTGATTAAATACTTTTTGTTTTATTTTAATAAATTTGGTAAGCTATCAACATTATTACTCATACTATTAGTATTTAGGTATACTCGTATTATAATAGTACTCTGATGATCAACGGAAAAGGCTATGGCGACCAGTAAAGCTGCTGTGATCGAGATGTCTGTTAGCTACTTTTGCTGATACTGATAGGGGTTTTTAAATTATAAAATTTGTAGTAGTTCTCTTCCTAGCGACGAGACTAACGCGTTGGTGATGTTAATTGTTAAGCATAATTTCGCAAACAAGGGCCCTCCTGAAAACTTTAAATAAAGTAGGATAAAAGATGTTGTCTGTATACTACAATAGCAAAAATAATAGTAAAACCTAAATTATGACTAGTGAAGCAAGATAATTTGATTGTTTGCGACAAGTATAACTATAGCTATGTAAACACAGCAATAGACGAAATAAATTAGAATAGTACAAGGAAAATGTGTATTAGGATTTGTTTGATATAATTCTTCCATCTCCGTTTCTCCGTCGAAAGACACGATGCACGGCGGGTATTCTATCGTCGTAAACATCCCACCGCACCAGCTCGAACAACGCGGTTTGCCTCATCATTCATTATGCGCACCGGCTGGGACTGGAATAGCTTGCCTGCGTCCGCGTTTCCGCCAGCCTACGACGTGAATGTCTACAAGAAAAGAGTGAATAGGCTTTTACAAAGTTAGTGTGCTTACCGTCATGGACCACATCTCCACTTAACATCAGGTGGGATTGTGGTAAAGCATTACCTTATTCTTAAGTAAAAAAATTTGATCATTTACCATGTAATACGAGTATAAGTATACAGTAAAAGCCTACCTGGGCTTAAGAAGAACAATATGTAGTAAAGAAACAAATTCCCAACCAAGTGAACTGGCGACCTGAGGAAGACAGCAGACATCCGCTTTATTCGGAAGGCTCAAGACCGCAAGATCGCAAGAAGACAGATTGGTGCAAGTTGTTAGTCAAGACTGTATATACTGTATGTATGGATGGATGAATGGATGGAAGAACAAACCATTCAATCCCTAAATGGTTTTCCAGTAACAGTTTATTAATGTGCGGCGTCAGCGCAGTGGTACTCTCATTGTCATTTCCTCAGATTATAGAACAAAAGCGTTATTAAAATTTAATGTACATGTATTGTTGTGGCGACGTGCAATACGTGTACTATTTTGTCCTGTCACTGTTGCAGGTGTAAACAGATACAAAAAAAATGCTTTATAATTCTATCCCTGTAATGAATAAATAACAAACTGCAAATCACTTCATATTCATGGAAGATAATAAAACGTCAACTCCACGTATGACGTAACAGGGAACGAGTGATCTACTCTTGGAGAGACATGACAGAACGGGGGCACTGTAAGCCAGGATTAGGGGGGAGTTGAGCGGCAAATTGTCAGAAGTCGGATGACGCTTGAAGCGGGACGCTAGCTTAGTGAGGCGACATACCGTGAATGATAAATCGATGCATTGAAGTGATTCCTCATAAAAATATTACCACAACGAAATTTAAAAAAATCATACTAGGTCACAACAGTTTCAATTATGTATATGTAATTTACCCAAAATATTCACCACCAAGACCGATATGAGCTATCTAAAAAGATGCAGGATATTGGGGCTATCAAATCCATGCCTTATGAACCTAGCAGAAAAAAACAGAAAAATATAGTTGAGGATGCTCAAACCCACGTAGCTAAAAGAAAGGAAATAAGTAGAGATGTAAAACTCAATAATGTATCGAATAACAGGTGTCATTCATGGTTTCCAATTAATTTAGAACAAACCAATAAAGTTATGATCACACGCCCTGCCTAGGATGCGGTTGGCATAAATTTTATTTTTTGTCCCAGAATTTAGCGCGAGGTCTTTTCATTAGAAGAAAAAGCAGTATTTAATTATATCTACTTTAAGAAGTATCAATAAGCAAACATAAATTATCTAGCTTTAAATTTTACGTTTTATTGACTATGCACCAATAAACTAATACATATATCAGTATATCCGTTCACTCCTATGCACAACGGAACAGATAAAAAATGTTTTCCGTGCACGAATCCTTGTGAAGGTAAGGCAGTAAGGCACCTATTATTTTGGTGTGGAAAATAATGGTGTACTAAAATAATACTAACGGTGTATCATGACCTGTAATAACAAAATTTAAAAAAATATTTTACAGTTATATATGGTAAGGCATACACTAACTCTTAAAAGCATATTCACAGATCCCTAGAAGATACCCGCATTATAATTTTAAGGAAACACCGAAGCAGCTAAGTTAGTATACGTATAATTTGCTCATCTCCAGTTTTACTGTCAGATGTTGAAATACCTTATTTCACAAAATTATCTTACACAATATGAAATTCCTGCAATAAAAGATTCCTATTATTCTAATTAGACAAAGTTTCAAATAAGGTGGTACATAGTAGTATGTAGATATTTTATAGTTGTATTTATTTTGTGGTATGTACGAGTAGATACCACAAAATTTAAGTATTATGTAAAAACTAGCTTCCGCCCGCAGCTTCCCCCGCGTGGGTTTCAGTCAATTTACATAAAACCATAGATTATACACTTAAACCTTTCTCAGGAATCACACTATCTACTGGTGAAAACCGTACGAAAATCCGTTCGGTAGTTTTTGAGTTTATCGCGTTCATACAGACAGACTGACACGGCCGGGGTCATTACACGCTTTATATTTTATTGGAACGAAGTTCCTTATCGCGCGTTGTGAAAGGGGGCTAGACGGAAAACTTTCTTACGACACTTTTTGATTCTTACGAATGACGACAATACTTAAATCGAAAGGAACTTCGTTCCATCCGGGTGTCCCTTGACACCTCTCATGTTTTTTTTATTATAATTATGTATAGAAATAGATATCCCTTAATCATGATTCAATTTCGAACTTTACTCATTAGTTCTATTCAACTCAGCACTTTTTAAAATCTTGTGACATTTTATTACGATATCCATCAATCAAAATCTGAAAGGGACAGAATTGGAAGTTATTAAACGTTACCCAAAAAATGATAACAAGCCAAATATTGAAATTTTCTTCATTAAGCTGGCCATACACAATCAATCAAGTATACTTCTTGTAAAGTTTGCAGTTTGACTTGATGCGGCATCCATTTTGCATGAGATATAGCCAGATACAGATAGTCTATATAGACAGATAGCCATACACCGTCAAGTTGACTGACTGGATGGATGGGGTTCATTATGTGCCTCTAAAATATGTAAACACTAACACCTATGTATCCACTATATGATTGCAATAAAAATTTGAGTATTGAGTATTCATCTATATTTGGAGGAAACTGCAGTTGACAATGATTGAATGATGCCATCTCGATATTAGTGTAATTAAGTAATAGTATCAAAAACCATTTCAGAAGATCTTATCAAACATTGCTGACATTTTTACGAGATATTACTGGTCTATTTTAATCTTTATATCAAAAGCCGATCATAAACAAATAAAACACTTTTAAGATGTAGGTGGTTAAAGCCGGCAAAAAAAATTACCTCCAGTATTGTAACCGAAACTAAAATAGTTTCTCTTTACCAGGCTGGATGGGCCTCTATGACATAAATTGGTATATTTGAATATAAATTGAATACAATATTGAATATCAAAGGACGTTATAATCTACTTTAAGTATTTTACATATAAATTGCTTATTTTACTTATCTTAATAGTAGTATATGAAAATTTCTTATTTTTTCCTGATTTTTCCGATTTCACTTGTTTCAATTAATTTAAAACACGATCAAAGCCCGCCCCATAAGCCAGACTGACTTTTATTGCACGGAGAGATTGATCGGCAAACCATGGTATGGAAACTGAGGGAATTTAACATTTATGAAATTTTCAGATTTTTGTAGAAGTATAAATCTATTTTTAATGACTTAAATAGTTTGAAAGTTGTTATATGTCCAAAAACCCTCACATTCTAACTTAGTCATTCCAATAAAAATATAATAACATTTACCTACTAGGTACCTTTTTTTTCGAGGAGGAAATCTTCGATAAGATACTCGAACCCGAGGTTGCGGGTTATGTAGGATTTTTACCTACTAAAACCCCCTCGTCACCCGTCCGCTGCATATGATGAGGCTCCGGGATTTCTCATGAACGCACCGGTGCACATACTAGGTACCTACTATGCGTAAGTCGTCTATAACAATTACCTTTACAATTTTTCTCAATGTTATTTATCATTTCAATTATCGTAGATTTATAACAAAGTTATAAATAGATTAGCGCTTTAGAACAAAGAAAGTCGACAATTTTCAAACAAATGGAGACAAATTTTCTGCTTTCTGCCGCACTGAATAAAGACGGAAGTCTGAAGCACAAGTACAAATTATTTACGGCTTACTTCCTAACGCTAATTACGTTTTGTTTACATTGCAGAAAATAAGTAACAAAATACTGAAACTGTTAGTGAGAATACTTATTGTTTTCATTTAAGTAAAAAGGTTTTCACATTATTATTGTATTACACAATTTGTTTAATATAATTTATTGGATATCTTTTGCTATGTCTGTCAGTGATATTTTGTTACCAAAAGAAATTAAAAATTAGAAAGATTTAAAATAGTAAAGTTGTAGGCATACAGCATACTTGTGCATTATCTATTGTTACGTATTGATTGAACAATGCTATGTATAGATTCCAGAAGTTAAGTAATGTTAATTTAATTAAACATAAGTGATTAGGATCAAAACTGTGTCACTTATTAAACGCTTTTATTTAGCTTCACTTCGGAGCATCAAAGCATCAAATCTTCAAAGCATCAAATCTTGTAACGTTAATTTGAATGACTTCCCTTTAATGAAAATTGATGAAATTTGGCAGACATGTGTATTTCCGATGACAATACACGAAAATCATATTTTAAACTAATTTTCATTGTTTATTTGTTGTTAAATTAAAAAAAACGATTTTCAAACTTTAGTCGCATAATTCTCTATGTTCTATTTTACGTAGAGACTTGAAATTTTCACAACTTGTAGCTAATTTTATAAACTAAACATTATTGAAATAAAAGCGTTTAAAAAAAAAATTTTTTTAGGATTCATTTTTTTTCTTATCAGTTTTTAAAATCGTTATTTCAACTTCCTATAAAAATTCATCTCTCAGCGGGGTCGTCTGTCAAAACAGGAGATGACTTTTCAAATTACCCTAAATTAACCAAACTGCGCTGAAATTTTATACTTTTAATTAATGAAGACTCATTTGCAGATGGCAAACAATAATTTTTGAAATTACAAGTAAAATGTTCCTCGTTTCCCCAAATTGACGTAACCACCCTGCTCTTACAACCAGCTCGTATGAGTAATTTAACATATTTTCTCGCAACAAAGAACATAAACAATAATCTCAATAAACTCTAATGGTCGGCTATTTCCACTGCTTAGGTCAGAGGCTCTCAAACTGACGTGTTGCGCTTTAAGTTTCTTTTCTTCTCTCTTTTTCCTTAATTCCTAAGTACAAACTGATGTCCATAGCGACGATGACCAGTTACCGGCAATTAGTTCAACTGTCAGGTATTCACAAAAAATAGTACCTACACCTTTTGCCGTTACATGCAAAACTATAATTTTTTTGTTTGGTGTTTAGTTCGAACACATGTTTCAGTTAAAGCCATAAAAACCAAATAACACACATCAAATGATAAGAGTTTAGTGATTTTTATCGATCACTAACCGTTTCTTTATCGGATGTATTTATAAAAAAAAACAATACTTCCTGAAAGTTTGGCAGTCACTGGTTTAGTGCCCCTTACTAAAATCGGGTCAAAGCCACCCAATAATTTGCAGTCCTTTGTATTGATCCCAGTTTAATTTCACTACGTACAATTTCGTTGAGTTGTTTTAGGAAGTTTGGCGGAAAACCTTTTGTTGCTGTTGTAAGAAATGAAATTATTCTGCAACAGCCGATATTACTCTTGCTAATGGAAATATTGATTGGAATTTTGTAATCTTAAAATACGTGATCGTATCGTCCTCCACAGTGCCGGCCCGAGCATTTCTGGCGCCCTAGGCGAATCACTAGAACGGCGCCCCCTTAAGATTTTTTTTGTAAAATAAACTTGACGAGTACGAATTAAAATCGCTTGGAGAGGGTTCCATACGTTGATTATGTATTTACCGTTATTTTCTGATTTTATTTAATTTTGCCGTTTTTAAAGACCATAGACTTCTTATAGGTTTTCAAACTGTTTTGCAAACCGTATCGTGTGGTAGGTATGTCAAATGAAAGGGCGTGTTGTAAAGTATATCAAATAAATATTTTTTATATTTCTACAATGGACAGTTTTAAAATAATTCAAGAAATAATGAAAATTAAAGCCAAAAATTGACCATTCCCCCCTTTATCTCCGCAACTAGTGACGCCTGAATTTTGAAAAAAATACAAAGAATAGTTCTTTGTTTATACATTACAGGAAAACCTATATAATAAAAAGTCTATAGTCGTAAAGAAACGGCAAAAATAAATAAAATAGGAAAATAACGATAAATACATTAATCAACTTACGGAACCCTCTCCAAGCGAGTTTAACTCGCACTTTTCAAATTTATTTTTAATTAGAATGTGTTTTCACTAGTTAAGGCTAAGTTGTGATGACTGCGTGCCTTTTTTAGAACTAGAACAAATCTGTGGAATTCTCGTTCTGGCCATTTTAATAAATAAAATAAAACTTTTTCGGCTACCAATTCTAATTTTCAAATTCAAAGTAAAATTTAAAAAAAATCACTTAAAAAAAATTCTCGTCATCATGAATTTGTTAAAAGTTATGGAAATACTATGGAATATGAGCTTCTTCATGTCAATAACAAAGTAACAATACACAACATACACAAGAACGCAAAATTCATTATTGGTTTGCCCGTTTCCGTTATCGAATTATAATCTAAAAAAAACGCATGAGCACTCATACCCCAGATTCAGTAGGATTTCCTGTCTCGCGGGTGGCATGGACAACACAAATTAGACATCACTGTAACACCCATGACCCATATACAAATACTTATCTGTCACATAAATATCTGCCTCGGGAGGGAATTAAACGAGACACCTTGCTTCGCAGGCTACAGGATCGTTGAATTTACCCCAGATGATTTGAAACCCAAAATGGACCCAGTGTTTGTCCGAAAACCTTAGGCTGAAAGCGCATATTAAGTAGGCGCCTCATGGCGTACCTAGAATCCGACTGATGCAAAATTATCTCTCAGCACGGGTTTTTCTGAAATAGGTCAACAGAGAATCTTCTAGCTGCTAGAATCTAGCGTATGCCACATAAATCTAATTATTGCGAGGACCTCGAGAAAAATGGGGAGGCGATTGCTATCTCCCTTGACGTCTCGAAGGTCTATCGTGCTGGTATTTTAAGCAAGCTTCCAGCTAACTGCTAACAGCATATTCCCTGGCCTTATCCACTGGGTAGAGGACTTCCTGAGTGACCTTTTCAGGCTGTAGTCATTGGCAGTTAGTCGGAAACGATGGCTACAAATGGAGTTTAGCTGATTTCTTCAAAAAGAGCATCTAAAAATTGCCACTGCTGGTAAAGGTGCATCGATTCCATCTTTCATATTAAAAAATACTTCAAAAAATATAACTTGCTTTATTAAAATACAGAAAATACAACTTTTTGCTGTATTAAAATACAGAAAAAAGGTAAAACTTAAAAAAGACACTTTCCCGGATCCTATAGTTGCTAAAAATTATTATTCTTGTCCTAATTTTGGAATCAATCTCCCCTGAATCAATTGTTTCAGCTATTTATTCAAAGTCAAAGTCAAAGTCAAAATATTTTATTCATATAGGTATCACTGATACACTTATGCACGTCATTTTTTGGCTTTTCGGAAGGTGCTTTGTCGTGGAGGAGAAGAAAAGCCTAAAGAAACTCCTCAGCACATCTTTTAAAAAAATATTACAAAAAAAGATATTAATACAAAAGTATTTACTATTCTGAGCGGAACTGGTTGCAGAGCTGGTCATTTCCATGCGTCTTTGTCATTTAAATACTCGTCTACACTATAATATCCCTTGCCTAACAATTGTGTCTTTACACGTTTTTTGAAAGTTTCTATTGGCAAGTCACGTATTAATTTTGGGATTTTATTATAGAAATGTATACCAAGCCCTATGAAAGATCGCTGCACTTTACTTAGGCGGAACGAAGGCGTAACTAATTGATGCATTCTTTTCGTATGGCGATTATTAATATCAAAATTTTGTTTATACGCGTTTATATTCTTCCGTATAAAAACTACATTGTTGAAGATATACTGGGAAGCTACTGTAAGTATACCTATTTCCTTGAACATTTCACGCAAAGATTCCCGAGACCTAAGTTTATAAATAGCCCTAACTGCCCGTTTCTGGAGTATGAAAATTTGTTTTATATTGGCTGCTTTGCCCCACAGCAAGATGGCATAAGACATAACACTGTGGAAATAAGCAAAATAGACTATCCTAGCAGTTTCGACGTCTGTATACTGCCTTATTTTCCTAACAGCATAAGCAGCCCTACCGAGTTTTGTCGCGAGATTTGTTATATGTGGGCCCCATTGAAGTTTACTATCTAAGGTCACCCCTAAAAAGACCGTCGATTCCTCCATATGCAATGTTTCGTTATTTAGTTTAAGAGATTTGCTGACTTTTTTAACATTAGGTAGCACAAACTCTATACATTTCGTTTTTTTTTTTTTTTTTTTTTTGCATTTAATAGTAAATTATTGATAGTGAACCAACGCGACACATGCGAAAGAGCACTATTTACGTCGTCGAAATTTACTTTATTCCTTTCACACTTAAATATTAGTGATGTATCATCAGCAAATAGTACAATATCCGCTTGGTTCTTTACATAATGTGGTAAATCGTAAATGTATACCAGAAAAAGAAATGGACCCAAGATCGAGCCCTGCGGTACACCCATCACAGCCGGTGACCCCGATGACTTAATATCGTTTATGCTAACTTTTTGTATTCTATTACTCAAATAAGACGCGATCAAGCTAAGGGCCTTGTTTTTTTTTTTTTTTTTTTATACCATAGTGGCCAAGTTTAAACAGCAATGTTTCGTGCTCAACACAATCAAATGCCTTAGATAAGTCACAAAATACTCCTATGGCATTATGTGACGCCTCCCATGCTTCAAATATCGTCACCCTCCCCGCTAAGTGTCCTATCTGACAAACTGATCTATCTACACTGACATACCTACAAGTACATCTCTTTAATTTGAAAAATTTCTAGCTAACCGTGGTATCCGTATCGTCTACCGTTTAGAAGAAAATTGCGATTTTTGTTTTGCCTATCTGCAAAATGAGACAAAAAATATTCTCACTAACTGTCTTATGTACAGAAAGATATTTTTCAAGACTGGCCAGGCAGAGACTACGCTCTCTTTCTCTTAGGCGATAAGTTTATGCTTTCTTAAGAGAGGAAATAGGTCTTCTCAATCTGACACCTCCCAAAGTTTCGGTAGAAAAATACAATGATCTGATGTCCCTAACATCAGGTGACACTTCAATCATTAAGCTGCCAGAGCATGTGGCATTTTATACTTCACTTTCTAATTGAAATTCGTGTCATGATACCTCTTTGATTCTTTTATTGTTAATTTTATTAGCTAACTGTTTTATACAATTAAGTTCCTGTATTAGACCGTGCCTACCTAACATTATTATTAAACTTATTTTAATCCTACGGTCAATAAATAAGACTGATTGATTGTAACTACGTTGTAACTATAACGCCCCATCTTGTGAGATTCAACGCCACTAAAACATCACCGCCAAAAGGAGCCCGCTCACCTTGGCTCCTACTTTTCAGAACGTGTCCTTGGATTATACCGACTGCCTTCAGTTGTTAGGAGTTGAGATATCCTCCAAGCTCAACTTTGAACAGTTCATCGAATCCAAAGCTAAAGCAGATGCAAGGAAACTTGGCGTCCTTGCGAAGGTGCGGCGGTACTTCACACCGAGGCAATTTTTAACCTTGTACAAAGCTCAGGTTCGGCCGTGTGTTGAGTACTGTTCTCACATTTGGGCAGGTGCAGCCAAATGTCACCTTTCTGTTTTGGATTCAATGGAGAGGCGTGCAAAGAGGCTCACTGGTGACCCAGATCTGGTTGAGATCAATTTGCAAAGCCTCAAGCACAGGCGCAGAGTAGCCAGCCTCTCGGTTTTCTATAGGGCACATTTTGGAGAGTGTGCGCAGGAATTATTTGAATTAATTCCCCCTTCCCCGTTTCTCCATCGAACGACACGATGTACGGCGGGTATCCACCCTTACGTCGTTGATATCCCGCCGGTATGGACGTCGCAGTTTGCATCGTCATTCATTATGCGCACCGCTAAGGATTGGAACAGCTTGCCTGCGTCTGCGTTCCCGCCCACCTATGATGTGGATGACTTCAAAAAAAGAGTGAATAGGCTTATATTAAGTTAGTGCACCCACCACCCTGGACCACATCTCCACTTACCAGGTCAGGTGGGATTGTGGTCAAGCATTAACTTTTTTTAAAGTAAAAAAAAACTAGTACTAAAGAGCGATTTAAGTAACTGTTACTGACTCTGGTTGGGGCGTAAATAAACAAAGACCAATTAAAAACTAATTACTAAGACATTTTTAAGAATGTGATTGTAATAAAGAAACTAATACGGAATACCTTTTTGTTATAAAAAGCTTTAAAGGAGAACCCCAGTTTCCATAGAAACTCAGGCCTAAGTAGACAAGACTGGAAATTGGCTGTTAATTAGATTATTGCAAAAAGTTCAATTTCTCCAATTTTCACGGCTGCCAGCAATGGCCAACTAAGGAAATCCTAGAACGAATCACCTTAATTATAGGTTATGATTATGTCATACTCGTGTCGCAGTGCTATTTAATATGTATGTTAAACTTACGTTGGCATAAGTTTAACATACATATTATATACATGTTATTATAATAGACACCCCTATTATAATATCTACTACTTCAATGGTTTTCACCCAAAACGAATGTCATAAAAAGGTTGTATAATAAAAGCTATTGCATATTTCAAGAGATTTTATTAGTATCATTATAATATATTAATATTTCGTGTAGTTGTGCAGGAGGCGTTATATTTCGTTAGTACCTTGCCCAATCAAGATACCATAATATACTCATTGTAAGTATGGCCACAGCAACTTCCTGATCTTCTAAAGATGTATAGGGTACGTTATCCAGTGTTCAGGACTTATTCTGAACCTTTGTCAGTCACAAAACAGGCGATTAAGGAGTCCATATTCATATAGTATTGGTTTGCAAGAAATTGTAGCGAAACTGCGAAACACATTCACCAAAACACAAGTACGAAAGCGAATACAATAGAAAATTAAAATCACTGTGTACGTGTCGATGAGTTTCAATAGTAAATAGGACTCCAAATACGCTGAAAATATTTGATAGTAAAAATATACAAGAACACGCGTAGAAAGATGAAAGATCGATGACAAATATGACAATACAGTGGTGTTATTTATAAATACTATGGTTACCAAAATGACATTATTAGGGATTACATCATCATTGTTGTCAATCGATTAATCGATGTCAAAATATTCGAAATGTAATTTAATAAAATTAGCGTAACGATTGAATGGTAATTATAATATATTACATAGCTTTGATTTATATGGAATACGAAAATATGTAAAAAATAAATTAATTTTATAATTATAATCACTAAATAATACATAAAATATATTATTATGTTCCATCAATCGATCATTATCAATCGATTCAATCGATTATAAAATCGTATGTAATGAGGTAAATACTGTGAAAACTTTTTTGCATTATTTTGTTCATTTGGCAACAGCAGCTGAAGCTAAGATTTAAATATGTTTATCTTATAAATAAGACGAATTTTTTGGTATATAGTTTACTCTTGTCTAGTCCGATGTTCTAGCACAGATTACATATGGTTCGAGGCCGAAAATTGGGGATCTCCTTTCAACGAATCATTACTCGGGTGCAATGAAATCGCACATTTGATTTTTTCTGCAAAATACAAATTATTTTTTTTTCTGAAAGATACATATATATTTTTTTAATATGGAATTAAAGCTGGTTTCATTACCTATCCAACGATACCATACAAGCCGTTATTACTTTATCCTACTGCCAAAAAAAAACACCAATTACAAATTCATCCTTTATTAAAAGAAGTTTCCTTGACAAAACTGTGTGGGAAATGAAGGCTTAAAAAAAAACACCCTTTTCTTACAAAAATACCTTTATTAATACGAAGTGTTACCCCCTCTTACTTGAATTACCGCTCGACACCGGTTTCCCATCGACTCTATCAAGTGATTGATAGAGTCTTGTGGGATAGCGTCCCATTCCTCCTTGAGCGCAGTTTGCAGCTCCTGGAGATTAGCTGGAGCAATATTTCGGTCTCTTATTTTCCTTTTTAAATTGTCCCAGACGTGTTCGATCGGATTAAGGTCCGGACTCCGAGCTGGCCACACCATTGTTTTGATATTCACCTCTTGAAGGTACTGCGTTACAATTTGAGCGGTATGGGGTCTTGCATTGTCATGCATAAAGAGAAAGTTCTCTCCAATGAAACCGCTAAATGGTACGACATGTTCCTGGAGAACTTCTTCGACGTACCTCCGAGCAGTTAGTCCCCTTGTTGGACGCCTTATATTGGCCCCAGTGAGGAAGACAAGCTCAGTTTTGGCTTCCAAAGAGATTCCACCCCAGAACATACACGAACCACCGCCATATGCAACGCGTTCCGTGATGCAACACGGGGCAAATCTCTCTGTAGGCCTTCTATAGACCCGCCCTCGTCCATCATTGCCATGGAGACACATCCTAGACTCGTCTGAGAACAGAACTGTTCGCCATTGGTCGACTGTCCAGTTCACATGTTCCTGTGCAAATCGAAGACGGGCTTGGCGGTGAGCTGGCGCCAATTTAGGGCCGTTTGCTGGCCTATGCGCTGTTAGGCCGCCTTCAGCAAGTCTCCTTCTGACCGTCCACCGACTGACTTCCACTTCACGCACCTCTTGGAGATGATGTGCAAGATCAACGGTTGTCAGGCGACGATTTCGCAAAGCCGTCGTTACGAGAAATCGGTTGTCGCGCTGAGTTGTAGCTCTAGCTCGACCAGATCCTCGTCGTCGTTCATAGCCACCAGTCTCCCGATAGCGCTGGTATACACGACGAACTGAATATCGACTGATATTCAGCTGTCGAGCTACAGCACTCTGGTTCTGGCCTGCTTCAATTAGAGCAACGACTTGAGCGGCTTTTTCTGGCGTAGTATCCATTTTCTTCGATAATTATTGCAGCTGTAGTCACTGGACGTCCTTTCAGTTTGAGCGTTGAAATGCAACTGATGACATTTTACTCAAAACATGCCTTTTTATACCTGCATTAGTCTGGCAAACTACGGTAACCTAAGGGAGTTAATTTTAGGGTTTTTTTGTTGTCATTAATTCTTGGCCGTAGGGTAAAGGAATAACGGCTTGTATGGTATCGTTGGATAGGTAATGAAACCAGCTTTAATTCCATATTAAAAAAATATATATGTATCTTTCAGAAAAAAAAATAATTTGTATTTTGCAGAAAAAAATCAAATGTGCGATTTCATTGCACCCGAGTGTAGTTAGTAGTTAGGATACATAAAGTACATAGCTGAATTTCCAAAATGCTTAAAACATAATTTTTGTTACTTCTTATGAAAGTCGTGATAAATAAATGAAAACGATAATATCTGATAGTATTTTATTTATATTTTTAAGTCAAATACTGACATCCTAACTAACATAAAATATAAAACAAAGTTCTCACAGAGTGACCTATCTGTTTCACATGATTAGAAGTAAATAAATATATACTTTAGAGCTTTAAGACTACTACTGACTTAAAGAGCAAGCTAAATATTGTAGTAAATCTTAACCATTTCATTAATGAAGTCAAAGCTAAGTTAAGCACAGTAACATGATTGTAGCGCCAAACCGAAAAACGGTTGCCCTGGAAAACTATCAATTGTTAGTTAGGACAGTTAGCGGGGAGGGTGACGATATATGCTTTAATAGCCTAGCCCCGGCATCGGTTGTACTACGGCCTTTAGTGAAACCGTATTGCTCAGGATGTAATAATTTATTATTGTTGAAATGGGTTAGCATTTGATTCAATATTATCTTTTCGAAAATCTTACTAAGGGTTGGTAAAACAGAAACTGGTCTATAGTTATTAAGATCAGTTTTTTCACCTGTTTTATTAGTGTGCACTTTGATGAAGTTGAGAATTTCACTAGACTTTCTTGTAGAATATTGTCTTAATTTAGAAAAACAACGGTTACAAGACAGAGTAAGCAAAACCTAATTGTAGTTACTAAATTAGAATTTTTATTCAGTATTATTCTTTTCCTTATAGGCAATAGTCGGTAGTTTGTATTTTTCCATTGCATTAAATTCTAAATTCTTTATGACTGAAAAAATATTTCAGCTTGGTATATACAGGGTTCTGTAACAGATTTGGTAGTTTTATTCTGAATGCCATCCACGTCATTATATTTTAATATTTGTCAGATCGATTAAAATAAAAATAAAAATTTCGATCCCGCCGATTTGCGCCCCCTGAATCCCAGCGCCCTAGGCGGTCGCCTAGTTCGCCTATATGGACGGGCCGGCCCTGGTCCTCCATGGGATACACGGTAATTCTACCTAGTATGGCCATAAATACTGTTACATAAAAACTTTTCTTTTTTTCAGCTTTTTAATTATTTTGAATTTGGAACACGTATATTATTTTAAAAACTTCTTTCGATTTCGCGTCATTTCACATACTTTTTCGTGTTATTGTATTGTACATTATCATCAATTGTACATTATCAAATTATAATATGGAATGGGGTGTTAAAGAAAATAGAATTGCAGTGATCGCCTTGCACAAGTGGGTATGGAGCCGTCGGTCATATTCCAGACACTTCAAAAGCTTGGTATCAGCCGTATGTTCGTATATCGTACAATCAACAGATACAACAACATTTCGTCTGTCGAAGACCAGAAAACATCGGGGCGGCCGCGTGCTGTTAGAACTACAAAGGCTGTTAATGCTGTTAAAGCCAGAATTCGTCGAAACCCCATTAGGAAGCAAAAAATCTTATCGCGAGAAATGAAGATTCCCGCTAGGACTCTGTCGCGTATTATAAAACAAGACCTGAAGCTCGGTGCTTATCGTCGATATACAGGACATGCCCCAAATCAATCTTTACAATTAAAGAGAGTGGATCGATCAAAACGCCTTCTGTCGCGATATGCAGGTGAAAGGCACAGAAATATCCTCTTTACCGATGAAAAAATTTTCACGATTGAAGAACACTACAATAAGCAAAATGATAAAGTGTACGCTCACAGTTCTAAAGAAGCTGCTCAAGTGGTCGGGAAGGTACAACGTGGTCATCATCCTGCGTCAGTGATGGTTTGGTGGGGCGTGTCTTATCAAGGAGTCACAAAACTGCATTTTTGTGAAAAAGGAGTGAAAACTTCAGCCAAAGTGTATCAAGATACAGTCTTGGATCATGTTGTGAAACCTCTCAGCAATACTTTTTTTTAAAATATACCGTGGACTTTCCAACAGGACTCTGCACCTGGTCACAAGGCACGAACTACCCAAGACTGGCTTGAAACCAATGTTCCGGACTTTATAAGAGCTGAAGACTGGCCCTCATCTAGCCCAGACCTCAACCCTTTAGACTCCAAATTATGGTCAGTTTTAGAGGACATGGCCTGCTCTAAACGACACGGCGACATTGAGTCTCTTAAAAATCTTTGGAGCAAGCAGTGGTGAAATTTCCCTTGGAAACAGTGCGTAAATCCATAGATTCGTGGCCAAACAGATTAAAGGCCTGTATAAAAGCCAAAGGTGGCCATTTCGAATAGAATATTTTTTTTATTTTTTGCTAAGACTTTCATAAATATGTAGGTATAAATTTTATTAATATTACATTACTTCATTTAAAAAAAAAGCATTTTCATTTGTAACAGAACTTATGGCTGGACTAGTTATAATCTCACAAAATCGGAATATTATGTAGTTTAAATACCTGCTTTATATTTTAAGTTACTTTATCTAACGTTATCGGTTTAATTTTGTTAATTAATAGTTTTGATTGTTTATTTATATAACCAACCAAGTTTTGTGTTAATCAACCAAGTGTTAGGGTTCCGAAGTAAAATCGGAACCATAGTTTGATCATGTCCGTCCGTCCGTCAGTCCGTCCGTCTGTCTGTCAGAAACAAAGCACCGAGACCATTAGTGCTAGAAAGCTGTGATTTGGCATGGATATATATATATTTTTGGAAACTCCAGAATCGTAGAATAAAATACTGAAAAACATTTTTTCAGGGTACCTCCCCTACAGATAATGTGAGGATGAATTTTCTATTCGTTGCGTACCCTACAGAGTGGAGTATAGTTGAAAAGGTCTTCCAAAAATATTATGGTTCTTCTGAGATCATTTTTGGAATTAGGACCCACATTACGTTTACAAAATATTAAAAAAATTATTAAAAAAATATTTGACTTTGATTTACGAAATATACAAAATGTAGATTACATTGAGAAAATAAAAGCGTAAAAGGAGAACCCCAGCTTCCATAGAAACTCAGGCCTAAGTAGACAGGACTGGAAATTGGCTGTCAATTAGATCATTGCAAAAGGTTTAATTTCTCCAATTTTCACGGCTGTCAGCAATGGCCAACTAAGGAAATCCTAGAATGAATCACCTTAATTATAGGTTATGATTATGTCATACTCGTGTCACAGTGCTATTTAATATGTATGTTGCACTTACTATAAACCAAATACCTACGAACAATCATTACAAACGTAATAAAATAAAAAGTTTCTCAAAAATACTAACACTTAAACTACGAGTTTAATGGCTAAAACTAAGTTGGCGGGTGTCTATTATACTATCTACTACTTCAATGGTTTTCACCCAAAACGAATGTCATAAAAAGGTTGTTTAATAAAAGCTATTACATATTTCAAGAGATTTTATTAGTTATCATTATAATATTATATTAATATTTCGTCTAGTTGTGCAGGAAGCGCTATATTTCGTTGGTACCTTGCCCAATCAAGATACCATAATATACCCATTGTAAGTATGGCCACAGCAACCTCCTGATCTTCTAAAGATGTATAGGGTACATTATCCAGTGTTCTGGACTTATTCTGAACCTTTGTCAGTCACAAAACAGGCGATTAAGGAGTCCATATTCATATAGTATTGGTTTGCAAGAAATTGTAGCGAAACTGCGAAACACATTCACCAAAACACAAGTACGAAAGCGAATACAATAGAAAATTAAAATCACTGTGTGCGTGTCGATGAGTTTCAATAGTAAATAGGACTCCAAATACGCTGAAAATATTTGATAGTAAAAATATACAAGAACTAGAAAGAACGTAGAAAGATGAAAGATCGATGACAAATATGACAATACAGTGATGTTATTTATATGTCGGAGATCATAAAATGTGTATTCGGATTGTGAAGATGGCAACACTATGCGAATTAACTACTGTCATCGTTGAAGTAAGATTGAAACGTCATTATCACGCCGCACTGGCTGAACGTCAAACGAGCAGTCATCTTGTGGCAACCATCAACTGGACGCCGCGAGAGAACCGAGGAGAGCTATTGACTTGCCAGCGACGACCGAATATTCTGGACGCCTAGACAAGAACGTAGTTACTTGGAGACGGAGCGCGACGTGTGAATTGTATTGTGATATCAGATTGACGAGTAACAGGATCAGACGATTATGCGAGGCATTTGGGGTGGCTGTAAGGGGTGATGGGAGGCCACTGGGCCGTCGTGCCCTATTATTTGTTGGCTGTTACTCGGATAATTGAAGACAATCGGTTCTAATGACGTGTTTAGTTATAGCCAGTGTAAAACCTGTGTTGAATGAGTTTCTGACTAAAGTGATGTAAACGCCCACTGTTGTTATTATTTCCCGAACCACCACCCAACCAATCTTTATTCTCTTCATCGGAAGTGAGAAGGACCCATATGGTGAGAAAGTTTCGCCCACATATGTCGGAAAATAAATGAAGAATGACGGTGGTTCGGATGATATTTGAAATGAATGGGTTGCAATGAGAAACGTAACGTCAGTAAACGCGAGTGAATGAGAACCGTGGAATTTTACAAAGAAAATATGTGAACCTACCCCCAGATACTCGCCTCACGTAAGATGTCGATATTCAGTCGAGAAGCAATTATGATGGAAGTGAATAGTAGAACAGAGTATGTTACTACGAGTATTTGAACACAGAACACGAGGACGTGTTCATTTTGTCAAAGATGGCCGAAGGAGTAATAGCATCCAAGACACAAAACAAAACCAACAAACAAAAAAAAACCAAAAAAAAAAATTTCATTCGACGTGTCTTTGAGGGAAAAGTACTATCTTTCCATTTGGATCGCAAGAATTCGCATTCAAGGTTTTTCAGATATGATGTTACAAACGGTGGACGGCAAGCATGTAAAATAACAAAGGATCGGGAAAATGTCATTAAGGTTTGAGGTTATAAGACAGCGATTTGGTATGGCATATTTTTTCATTATTCTTAACAAGATTGGATAATCCGATAGTGTTTTAGTGTAATATCTTGTGTAAATGGTGCCGTCATCTTGAACTGTCAAAAACCACCTGACAGAATGTTCAAAGTTAAGATTTCATGAATTTGTGTTTAAGTAATTGTGCTTCGAGTAAGTTCAAGGATTTCCAGAAAATAAGATTGATTAGAAAGAACTGGTTAGAAAGGTGGTTTGCGTAAACTACAAATCGTTTCGTCGTATTTATGCTTGATTCAAAGAAGTATTTTAAAGTCATTGTACAATATCTTTGAACGTAATTATGATTGGCAAAGTTGTTCAGGGTCAGTGCGAGTATATTGTTTTGTGACACCAGAAGCGTTCTGTAAATGAGGTCAAGAATATTCAATTTTCAAACATCTTGATATCGTGTACCCTCATTTCAGAAAAATAACAATTAGACATTTCGTGTTTTTGTCTTTTGTTTTTTTGTGTGTGTTTCAGATAAACTAAGTGACAATGTCAGTGGTATGAACATGCAACCTGTGAATATCAAAACGTTTCTGAGAACCCAAATGTTGTGACCTGCTACACGCGCGGACAAAAGGGGCACGTGACAACTAACTGTCCTGACAAGAAGAATGGAAGCAAGGCTGCGGTTAAGGAGGTTCATCATTGTTAGCACCGCCCTTCTAGGAGTACTCTGGTAACATCATCCGGTGAGTCTGTTGCTTTTTTATTCGATAGTGGATCATCTTGATTACTTTTGAAGGAAAGCTTCCGCGATAAGCTCTCGGGTATTGTGTGTAAAGATATTGTTTATCTTAGTGCTATTGGAGGTAGACGAAATGTGTCGTCCAAGTTACACCCGCGGATCGGGTTGACTTGTCACAGCGGTTTGTTTAGCACCATCAGACGAAATGTGTCGTCCGAGTTACACCCGCGGGTCGGGTTGACTTGTCACGGTGGTTTGTTTAGCACCATCAGACGAAATGTGTCGTCCGAGTTACACCCGCGGTTCGGGTTGACTTGTCACGGTGGTTTGTTTAGCACCATCAGACGAAATGTGTCGTCCGAGTTACACCCGCGGGTTGGGTTGACTTGTCACGGTGGTTTGTTTAGCACCATCAGACGAAATGTGTCGTCCGAGTTACACCCGCGGGTCGGGTTGACTTGTCACGGTGGTTTGTTTAGCACCATCAGACGAAATGTGTCGTCCGAGTTACACCCGCGGGTCGGGTTGACTTGTCACGGTGGTTTGTTTAGCATCATCTGACGAAATCTGTCGTCCAAGTGTGGTCCCTCGAAAGGGCTGACTTGTCCTGGATGACTGCTTGTTATTAGAAAGACGAATTGTGTCGTCCGGGTCAATTCCTGGCTAGGATTGGCTCGTCTAGAAGTTTATAAAGATGGAAATGTGTCGTCTGCGTTGTCACTAAAGTTCTGGCTGCTACATGTGTTTTCATTATGAAGCCTTGGGGCTTGAGGTCAGGGAGGCCGAGTGGGAAACTTTTACTTTGCGAAGGTTATGTCTTTTCCAGATGGTCCCCTGCTGCCTCACCGAGGACGGTGAGATTGTCACGATGGCCGTGTCGGAGATCATAAAATGTGTATTCGGATTGTGAAGATGGCAACACTATGCGAATTAACTACTGTCATCGTTGAAGTAAGATTGAAACGTCATTATCACGCTGGCTGAACGTCAAACGAGCAGTCATCTTGTGGCAACCATCAACTGGACGCCGCGAGAGAACCGAGGAGAGCTATTGACTTGCCAGCGACGACCGAATATTCTGGACGCCTAGACAAGAACGTAGTTACTTGGAGACGGAGCGCGACGTGTGAATTGTATTGTGATATCAGATTGACGAGTAACAGGATCAGACGATTATGCGAGGCATTTGGGGTGGCTGTAAGGGGTGATGGGAGGCCACTGGGCCGTCGTGCCCTATTATTTGTTGGCTGTTACTCGGATAATTGAAGACAATCGGTTCTAATGGCGTGTTTAGTTATAGCCAGTGTAAAACCTGTGTTGAATGAGTTTCTGACTAAAGTGATGTAAACGCCCACTGTTGTTATTATTTCCCGAACCACCACCCAACCAATCTTTATTCTCTTCATATAAATACTATGGTTACCAAAATGACATTATTAGGGATTACATCATCTTTGTTGTCAATCGATTAATCGATGTCAAAATATTCGAAATGTAATTTAATAAAATTAGCGTAACGATTAAATGGTAATTATAATATATTACATAGTTTTGATTTAAATGGAATACGAGAATATGTTAAAATTAAATTAATATTATAATTATAATCAATAAATAATATATAAAACATATTATTATGTTCCATCAATCGATAATTATCAATCGATTCAATCGATTATAATATCGTATGTAATGAGGTAAATACTGTGAAAACTTTTTTGCATTATTTTGTTCATTTGGCAAGAGCAGCTGAAGCTAAGATTTAAATATGTTTATCTTATAAATAAGACGAATTTTTTGGTATATAGTTTACTCTTGTCTAGTCCGATGTTCTAACACAGATTACATATGGTTCGGGGCCGAAAATTGGGGATCTCCTTTAATGATATCTTAAAAGGCTGCCTTTTAATTTAATTGAAGACGTAGATAAATATAATGAAAAACTCACACATAAATTCCATAGATACTGCCAAAACTTCGAAATTCAGCGATGTTTTTTCTGTATACGGTGCCAATAAAATGCAAATTTTCCAATAATAAAGGTGACAGGTATCACATGAATAAAGATCGGTAAATAGAGGCTAATATCGTCATGCATGATTCACAACAAAGATATTGAATGCGTGTTATTGGATATTTCTTATACCTACATGAAATATAATAACGAGGCAAACTGAGGAAAGTCAAACGCATACCTACCTACTGATCATATCCAAACGATCCAAACAACCAGCATTTCTACCTTATATTATGTGTGTATTTTGTTTTTCAATTTACTCACTTTGAAAGATTCTAAAGGATATTCGGTTTACATTTTGTCTTCGTAGTTCAATTAGTAAAAGGCTTATATTAAAACCTATTAAATATATGGGAATAAAAATTATGAATATTAGTTTTCTATGGAAATAAACGAGCTGACGATTCATGTGATGGTAAGTAGCTATGATCATCCATGGACATCAGTGGTATACAATGTATACATCACCTCTTACTACACCCATCCGGCCTGGGATTGGGGTAAGTATTCTAAGCTGCCTCAATATGGCTAGACAGTTACGGCTTACTTCTACAGGTATCTGATAACATAAGTGTAGCAGATCGCACTTATGTTAAAATTTTGATTCTACTACGATCAAAATAATTTATATACGTGCATAAACTTTAAAATTAATGAAGACAGCTAGACAACTTCCATAAACTGGTTGTGGTGGGCAAAGACGATAGATGGTCCAACTCCAAAAAACATAGGCATTCCAGTGACCGAGGCTCTAAGGCAGGCAGAAGACGGGGTGCTTACTAAAACTTGCACGACCTTTAGCAATGAAGAAAATGACAAAAAAGAAGAGACATTGAAAGAAAACACTATGGTATCGATAGGAGTGCACAATTGCCGAAGCACGAGTCGCTCTGTTATTGCCTTCAATTTTATTTAAATTGTTTCAGCATCACACGTACTGTACGGTAACCAAAAGTTTACATGTATTTTGTGTTATAGGTAGCACTGGTTACATTTTTAACTATGGAAATAGTCGGCAAACGAGCTGACGTCCACCTGATGGTAAGTGCCTATCGTCGCCCATGGACATCAGCAAAACCAAAGACATCACTGATGCGTTGCCGGCCAAGAAAGAGAGAAGAAAAAAGTAAAGATCTGGCTCTCAAGCCCCTAGACGGGACACGACGAGACGTTTGGCGACTGACTCATGCTCAAGGGTGGACCTATGACATATGAAAGCTATCTTCTCCGAACATCCTGCGGTTAACCAAATAAAAATATCATCATCAATTGTAACTTAGCTTAATTTGTGATGGCGAGGCCACTTGGCTCTTTCAAGGCCACTTGGCTTCAACCAATTTATGGCCAACTACTGAGCAGGAGTCACGGCCTAGATCATACTTCTACACACTACTTCATTACGGACTATTGATTTCAGGACCTTACGGCCTGGGAAGGTTACCTGACACATTTCATTTTTAATTCTCGTAATCTAAATATTCTGCATCATTTAATGTGTTGTAGGTATCTAACTTAGGATTGGTCATAAGACCACAAAACCGGGGATAAACGCAATCTGTGACAAGCTGATGAGGTTGTCCTTTTACAGTTCCTAAATGAGCTGACCGCAAGGTCACCCTATATTCCCTTGTCGCAAATGCAATCTGCGCAATTTTCCCAAGGACCCGATCATTGTAACCGAGGACATTGGACGGCGTAAATCTGTGGGAATCTTAGAAATATTTCTAGAATAGTAAAAAGATTAAGACATCAAAAAAATCTCTTGCGGTTTGGTTCACCAATACTAAAAATACAGCAAAATTTCATACCCTCTGTAATAATACGTTATTGTAATGAACTGTATTTAATGGTAGCGAAAATAAGTCATACATTTGAAACACAATATGATATGGGTTAGTTTTGATGTGAAAAAGAATCGAGGGACTGAAAGGATTAGGCATTTACATAAATCTTAGTATACCTGAAAAAGACGGCCACAGGAGTAACAAAATTGTGATAATATTTCCATGATTGATGAGAAATCTAACCTGAAATGTCAGCTCAATGATATTATCAAACCCGAAACCAATACCGCTTACTAGGCAGCGCAACAACTAATCTATAGCTTCATCCAACAGATTCTATTTTAGTTTTCCTTCAAATAAACTCTAAAATAAATTACAACTAACGTTTAGCTTTCAAAAACATTAAATAAATCTGACTGTTAAAATGATGTTCTCGTGATAAATTCGTCACAAGTAATATGTGGGACAGAAGTTAGTAACTTGTTATAATTAATTTCCCTACACGCTGCACCGCGGCATGTTTAACTTCCGGGAGCAAACCATACGTTATGTCCGTAGTTCAGCTTACAGTTAATAACTTTTCATATTCTATATAAAGAGAATGAGAAAACAGTTTAGAGCCATTATTATTTTAGAGCCATTATTTTCTCCTCTATTTGCTAAATGATTTTCTATTTCCTTATTCTAGCTTTAACGTATAATTAAGGGCACCGTCGCTCCATGGTCTTCAGAAACACCAAATACCTCGATGGGGTTTCGGCCAACAAATACCGCATTACGAAAGAACGTAAACATTTTGATGAGTAGTCAAATACCGACTAACCATTTAGAAAACCGTGTTGTGATATTGCATTAAATATGTAACTATTCATGTAAATAACAAAAATGTCTCCTGTGACGTGTGTGGCATCATAGCTACAATTTGGGATGACCCCAAATAGATTTATTTTTATGTTCAGTCATGAGTGTGCATGTTCCTTCATAAAGGCATTTCTCAGTATTTTATAGAGAACATAAAACATGACCGGACACTATCTTTGCCCTTTGCCCATGTCATCTTTGTGGAAAGGTTTCTGCACATCTGTGCTACTAACAAATAAAGACCCATATAAAATAGTCTTAAAATAGTTTGAATATGTACCTCTTTATCTAAAATTTAAGAAACAGTTTTGTATTAGGTTACGTATAGATCTCTCTGTAATAAAGTTAATTTAATAATTTTTTATGGGTATTTGGTCAAATAAGTTATTTTTAAATGTACTTCCATTCGAGAAAGTTATCTCATCGAGGCACAGAAAAAAAAATAGTACATATACTAGGAAATCACCCTCGCTTCGCTTCAGGAAAAATAATATAATATCACCCGGGGATAGTGTAGCTTCCCAACAGTGAAAGAATTTTTCAAATCGGTTCGGTAGTTTCGGAGCCTATTCAATGCAAACAAACAATCAAATCTTTCCTCTTTATAATATTAGTATAGATAACAGATCGAGGAAAAATGTTTTCTCTCTCAGATTAAAGAAATAAAAGGTTTTCTCTTTATTTTTCTGTTATTTCTCGTCATTAACTACAAAGATACTTTATTTCTTTTTCTTCTTTCTTTCTTGGCCAGCAACGCATCAATGATGCCTTTGGTGTTGCTGATGTCCATCGGCAGCGATAGCCACTTACCATCAGGTGGATCATCAGCTCGTTTGCCGGCTTTTTCTATATAAAAAAGATGTGTCACATATCAAAATAAAATCCTACTTCGTCTATACTCTGCATCTTATTGTTCAGTTGGCTTGATTTGGTTTCAACCCAATAATGGTCCACTACTGGCTGTCTCTCTTTTTGAGGAGGCCTAGAGTATAAAAATTGTTCAATTACAACATTTAAAACACAAATAAAAAGAAATATGTACCTACAAATTAATAATATTGTAAATACTCATTACTTATACTTTCTTAATTAGTCAACCTGACATGTAAGTCAACCAATCTAATTAAAAAATAAAAATAAGTTCCAAATACAAATTAAAATCCAAACGTGTTACTTTGATATTAATGACAAAGTCAAAATAATTACAATTTTCCACTACAAAATACTTTACATATAAACGTAACAATGGACATATAACTCTATAACAAGGATAATATACCACAAAAGCACTAAAGGAATGGATAACTTTGGTATGTATGAATTGATTCCTTTATTAACATTGATAATTCATTTCCCTTTGAGAATGTACTCGTTGTATTTTCTTTACTATGGGAGTATCAGGAGTAAGAAGCTCCACGAAGAAGAGAAAAAGAGTAAGAAGATTAAACTTTCATCTGAGCTCCAACCACCCTATAGTCGACTTTTCCTAGTGTTAAACACAATTGACCACCCAATGCAACAATTTGCAACTGCTTCATCTATTTTATTTTCAATCTCTTTAAAACTAACCCAAAAGATCATTAAAGGTATTTCTACTGCTGCCGGTGTAGATTTACGATAAAGCAGTGATCATTTAGTGACGTGTATTGTTACAGATAGGGACCTAGACGACCTTCTAAACATGACAGATTCTGATGATGATAGCGACTCGTCAAATGGAGCAGTCTTTGACAACAGGGATCCTGTAGTGTTAGAACTTCACGAGTTGAAAAAAGATGAACCCACTACAGAAGCAGTAACCGAAGCTCCAGAAGCTAAGAAGACAAGAGAAAGGAGAAAGAAGAGGAAGCATCGACACGATGAAAATAGAGAAGAAGGCAGTCACACTTCTAGCAGCTTGTCGGATTCTGTACCAACTGTCGTCGATGGAGCCAATAAAGAAGAATTCTATGATGCCCATGAAAGTTACCACGCTATATCTGGTATATAAATTGAGATTTCAGAATACTCACTCTAGTACCTCTCATTTACATTTTAGTAGTTGATACCCGGCGTGTCCTACTATGCTAAAAATGTTTGTATGGGAAAAGTCGAAAATCGAAAATGTGCCTAATGCATTATTTTAGTGGTCTCAAAGCATCTTTGCATTAGTGCCTTTCAAATGAAACCAATATATAATATATAAAGGAGAATGCCCATTTAGTATGGAGAAATGTACTGAATTTAACATTTTTGTGTCCTGATAAAAATACCTTTATTTGATTATGTTATCTTAATAAATTACACATATTAACTTTAGTTAATGTTAATAGTAGGAAATACGAGATTTTCAAAAAAATTACTTTGAATTTAGGTTATAGTAAACTCACAGTAATATGGACTCTATGCCGCCGTATTAAAGTGGATTGCGTATATAATGCCGACCTTTTAAGTTTCAAATTCATTTGACAGTCCCAAAACGCCATGTAGTTTGTAATGTATTATAATCACAGAACACTATTACTTCTGGCTGATTATAATAATTTTCTAATTCATTTGACGGTCCCCTTACGTCATCTAATTTGTCATGTAATCATAATGGAATCAATGCAACCTATTGGCCCGAAGGATCTTAAAAGTTTTCTAATTGGCCCTTATCCAAACATAAATGACCCAATGGTTTCTTTTGTAAAACGGAAGTTAACTACTTATTAATTTCAGAAAATTATTCCCAAAAAGGATTTTTTTAGGAAATAGGGTATATGCTTGAAATATTTTAATTTAATTTTTTGTCCAAAAGTCATTGTGACACAATAATTTTTTTGAGAGTACTGGCTATGGGCATTCTCCTTTATACATTTCTCTTTGTTCATATAGTGTTTATTTTTTTTATTTATGTGATATTCTGCCTTGAATCCATGGTAAGTATACTGCTTTTATTCACCACCACTTTTTTAGACGGCATCAGTGTCTCACACCTCTTTTTTATTAAACGCTTTTATTTACTTTCACTTCGGAGCATCAAATCTTGTAACGTTAATTTGAATGACTTCCCTTTAATGAAAATTGATGAAATTTGGCAGACATGTGTATTTCCGATGACAATACACGAAAATCATATTTTAAACTAATTTTCATTGTTTATTTGTTGTTAAATTAAAAAAAACGATTTTCAGACTTTAGACGCATAATTCTCTATGTTCTATTTTACGTAGAGACTTGAAATTTTCACAACTTGTAGCTAATTTTATAAACTAAACATTATTGAAATAAAAGCGTTTAAAAAAAAAAAATTTTTTTCATTTCACTTATTTATATTTATGTATTGATCTCATCACTCCTCCATTCTCCCACCTCTCTGTTGTCTATGCGGTTGAGCGTTTATAATCACTCACCATTTGTATCAGCTGTTATTATATATTACATTTCTATTTAGATTTAAATACATAATACAAGATATTTTATTCCTTTAGAAAATCAACAAGCAAGTCCCACGGCAGCGCTGGTTTTAGCTCAAGTACATTCTGAACACGTAGAAGACCCAAAAGCGATTCCCGAAAGAACCACTACGTCTCAAAGACCATCTGCTACTCCTCGAGAACCATCGACTATAAATGTAAGCAATGTGTTTATGTATTCAGAAGTGATACAACAAAAAAGTTGTCATTAAGGTCTAAACATTCGACTCTCAAAGTTATATTTACAATTTTAATCCGTGGACTTCTGATTTCTAAAATTATATATTAATCATTCAATAAATCAGCGACAGCCAGTATTATCGAACATTAATTTCACAATTTTATTAGATAGTCGACATTGTAAAATATAATATTATATAATACCTTAAACTTTTAGTTAACTATTTTCTTACAAAGTATCGAATGTTTCCTAAAATCAGATGTACAATAATGATATAGTTGCTAAGCTAACAATAGAAATAAGTAGGTATTAAGGAGTAATAGTAAGATATTATTTGCGCGTTTGCTATCTACAGATAAAGGCGTGGGAGAAGACGAACTTTCTGAGGCCTCTGTTGTTTAGCGATTAGGCTTAGTAGGGATGGACGGCTGGAGCATAATCTTATCTATTATCCTAGCTTTCCACGAAAAGAAAAGCTATTATTAAAATGAACGAAAACTATTGTTATATTTAGTCATACGTGAGTAAGTGTTTTCGTCACCTCTTTCTAGTCACAGTTCTCTTATTTATGCCTCTAAATTTGATAAGACCCAAGCGCAAAGTCTGAGGATATTGTAATAATTTAATGTTTTTTTTTCTAGAAACCAGTATCCAATCCACCCCCGCAGTGAAGATCAAACTAAGAACCAACATGGATGTTTTGAAGTAACATAAATTTTAATAACAATAAAACAAATAACAAATAATGTTTTGTTTTAGTTACTATTTTAACTTAACATTATTAACTTTACGGTCAGCTGCAGATATCTGTTATTATCATTATTTATTATTTATCGTTGTTTATTAGATACATACATGGCAGAGTTAAGCTTCTGTGGTTAAGCCACGTCAGAGGATGACTTAACCACAGGTTTAACATTGAGTGAGTTAACATTATCTATATCTATACTAATAATAAAGAGGAAAGATTTGATTGTTTGCATTGAATAGGCTCCGAAACTACTGAACCGATTTGAAAAATTCTTACACTGTTGGAAAGCTACACTATCTCCGAGTAACATAGGCTATATTATATTTTCAAAAAAAATAGGGATCCTTAATAAAACTCCAATAATGTAACCCAAGGTGTAAAAAATAAAGAAAACCGAAGCAAAGCGAGGGCGGTTACTCGTAATTAATAATTGTGTAGCGCTAGCAAGATGCCGAAAAGATGTTACTCAGTAATCTCAGTATTGTGTGTGTACAGAAAGCTGTAATGCGGCATTACTATTACTAATGCCTCTGATACGCATACGATCATAATTGATGAAGTGCGCGGGTGGAATTGGTCAAGCTCGGACCGTTTGTGCTTGTTTATCTGTGATGCGGTCCCTTGTGTTGCATGATATGCATTTTCCGTACAGCACAGAAATATATTTAGAGAATAAATCGTTTGCTTTAAAAATAAACATGCCCCCACTAAATTATACATATACAACCTGTAAGTGAAAATATTCATTTCTATCTACTTAATATATAAAAATTTCATGTCACGGTTTTTGTGGTCGCATGTGTTCGCACTCCTCCGAAACGGCTCGACCGATTTTTATAAATGTCATTTTCCGGGTAAACTGTTGTATTTAAGCTCGCATGACAACCTATCACGATAGTCCATTATGCAGCATGTGTACATAATATGCAAATACATGGAATCGTCTGGGGACCTCCTTACGTAAGGCGTGCATGATCGTATTGAGCAATCTGCATGATGACCGTAATGCAAGCTTGTCATGCAAGCCTAATATACTGAAGAGATATCCTGCACTATACATAAACTCATGTCATACTACATGATCGCCTAGGGACCGCTTATAAGCATATTGACTATAGTGCATGCACCGATGTTGGGATAAAATAGAACATTGTACGTCCACCTGTGCAATACAGTACAATACAAAGCCATTTATTCCATATTTCACAAGTACATTTCAATGTGGTTAGTAAGTTGTTAGTAATATAATAGTTTCCTTACATTTATTGTTAGTATGTTTAGTCTTCTTTAGTTGAAATATGGATCCTTTTTGAGTGAAGGCCTCCTCCAGTTTCTTCCATGTGTCCCTGTCATTACTTAAGTTTAACCAATTGTTTCCTGCTACCTGAATAATATCATCAGCCCACCTTTGCTTTGGTCTACCAACGTTTCTTTTCCACCCAGGGCGTTTCCATCGTGTGGTCTCTATGGTCCATCTTTTATCAGTGTACCGTGAGATATACAGGACATAATATCTCACGTCCACCTGTACGGTACCTTAGTATCACAACAAGTGGACTACATTTTATGCAGATAAGCTTTAAAGTTTTGTTGTTTTGCATTTCTGCGTTATGGTTAGTTTTACACATTCCTAATGCACCATTAAAGCGACACAAGCAATTATATTCTTGGAAAGTAATACTAATGAGTTCATAATACAACGAAATTCTGCTACTATTTAAGGAAGCAGCTACTTTTTGTGAATAAAAGTGAGTTGAGAATGAAAAGGCAATTGTAATGTCTTTGTATTGTAGTACTTGTTGTTTCAGCATCAATGAAAAGCAAAAAAAGCAAAGCAACAACCCATAATTGTTCCACTGCTGGGCTCGGGGTCTCCTCTCACAATGTGAGGGGAAAAGGCCATAGTCTACCATGCTTGCCAAGTGCGGATTGGTAGACTTCACACACCTTTGAGAACTTTATGGAGAACTCTCCATAAATAGCTTCCCAACAGTGAAAGAATTTTTCAAATCTGTTCGGTAGTTTCGGAGCCTATTCAATGCAAACAATCAAATCTTTCCTCTTTATATATTAGTGTAGATAATCGAATAAAAATCTCCTTTCTGTGCTGCTGTTCTGAAATTGTGACAAAGAGTTTTTATTACATAATAAGCTGTACTTCATGGCAGATGCAATATGGGCTCTGATTTTCAAACCCATTTAATGGCATATAGAAATGTAGAGCAACTACGGGAATATCTTCGACATGCTTACTTTCAAGATTTATTGTGTGGATTTCGCTTTGACTACAGAACCTTAAAAATGTTCAATCTTACAAAAGACAATTTTTGAGATCATTATTACCTACCTACTAATATTTTCCCTATAAATCCTCTGCTAGCAATAATGTTCACTGCTGCTTTTTTACGCTACACACCACAGACATGTATACCTAGAGCTACACACTCATACACGGGGAACCCCAGTATGGGGCACACTGGGATTCCCTGTGTCATGGACAACACATAAAGACAAGAACATAGACCAGACCGAAAACAGAAATTTAAACTCATCATCATATACGAGTATTAATATGTATGTCATTCAAAGGACCCCGCATTAATTGTTTGGAAATTGTGTTTCAGCGGATTGGTCTGAATTTTTGGTATGTTGTAGCCCTAACCGTACTGATAAATAGTCCCAATGGGCACGACCCCCCCCCAAATGCGTATTTTGTCCTCCAGGGGGCACTTTCCCCCAAAGTCTATTTATTCGATTTCTGCGGAATCATTCTGAATTTTAATAACACTAAAAATCTTAAACAACCAGATCTGGATTTTGAGTATGAATAAAAATGTTGAAGTTCACACGAAAAACAGGGCATGCAGGATTTCTGAATAAATATATGCAGTTAAGAGATCGTGCCCATTAGGCATTTACATTGCATTAGTAAGGGCTACAACATACCTACTTAAGAATTTGGAATGATTCTACTGATATCACATGAATGAACTTGGTAGGGGGAGGTTGCCCCTTGCGAAAAAAACGCTCAGAAAGTTATTGAAAAAATGTAGGTTTTAAATGAATTAGCTTTGGGGGGTTTTTCTTGCTCCAGGTGGCGGAAATACGCCTACGGAATACGGTTCGTTCCTATAGGGACTCTTGATTGGCACGGTTAGAACTACAACATACCAAAAATTCAGAATTACTCCGCTAAAATCAAATAAATAGAACATGGGGGGGGGGGGGTTAGCGCCCCAGGAAGAAGAACACACGCAATATGGGGGGTCATGCCTATTGGGACTCTTGTTTGGCATGATTAGGACTACAATATACCTACTAAAAATTCAGAATGATTCCGCAGAAATCGAATAAGTAGACTTTGGGGGGAAAGTGCCCCCTGGAGGAAAAAATACGATTTTGGGGGGGGTGTGCCCATTGGGACTCTTGTTCGGCATGATTAGGACTACAACGTACCAAAAATTCAGAATTATTCCGCTAAAATCAAATAAATAGAACATGGGGGGGGTTAGCGCCCCCAGAAGAAGAACACACGCAATATGGGGGGTGGCGCCTATTGGGACTCTTGTTTGGCATGATTAGGACTACAATATACCTACTAAAAATTCAGAATGATTCCGCAGAAATCGTATAAGTAGACTTTGGGGGGAAAGTGCCCCCTGGAGGACAAAATACGATTTAGGGGGGGTGTGCCCATTGGGACTCTTGTTTGGCATGATTGATGGTTGATGGCTACAACATACTAAAAATTCAGAATGATTACGCAGAAATAGAATCAATAGACTTTGGGGGGAAAGTGCCCCCTGGAGGACAAAATACGCATTTGGGGGGCTCGTGTCCATTAAGACTTTTGATCAGTATGATTAGAGCTACAACATACCAAAAATTCAGACCAATCCGCTGAAACACAATTTCCAAACAATTAGTGCGGGGTCCTTTCCGCCTCGCTGTGAATTGAACCTAGAACCTCTGGTATGGCGATCCGACATGGTGACCATTAAGCCAGGCAGGTCGTCAAATGCTCAAAACCCCCTGTTATTGGATTTAGAAGAAAAATACCGTGCTGGATTACGTAATTCCTGTATTTACAAGCTACCACGCCCATCCACGTCAAAAACCATGTTGTTTTCTACCAGTAACTTCCAGACAGAAAACATAAACGGCATGTTTTTGACGTGTATGGGCGTGGTAGCTTGTAAATACAGGAATTACGTTATCCAGCACGGTATTTTTCTTCCTCAGTGAAGTACAAGGAGGTGAGTTATCTTTAAATAAACATTTAAATAAATATTAATAAGCGCAAACCTAAAATGATAAACATTCCGCAGAATAAGTATGTCTGCCTGGCTGCTGTGTGCTGCCTGTTTTTTTAAGTTCCTCCGAGTTATTTAATATTTAATTAAGAAATCATTTCCACCTTAATATTAATTATTATGGATCAGTCTAAAATAAAGGATTATTATTATGTTTATATACACACTAGCTGACCCGGCGAACTTCGTATCGCCTAACAATTGATCAGTTATCGACCGGAGAGGAAAAATGATTAAATTACTAAAATGGCTATTAAAAAATAAGGGTTGATCGTAGAAGGGTGAAAATTGAGGATTGTATGTATTTTTGTAAGTTGTATCATAAAAAAATAGAAATTAAAAATGTTGTATAAAAAATAAAAATAAAATTTAGGGGTGGGACTACCCCTAACATTTAGGGGGATGAAAAATAGATGTTGGCCGATTCTCATAGATACCGGATAAGCACAAGAAATTTCATCAAAATCGGTCAAGCCGTTTCGGAGGAGTATGGCAACGAAAACTGTGACACGAGAATTTTATATATTAGATTGATTGTTTCCTCGTAAGGGTAAATTCTAAACTCTCGTGCGGGCCTTAGCGAAGCGCGAGAGCCGATTTGGTATTGTCAGAGGCAAAAAATTTCCTAACTATCCTGCACGTATTGAGCACAACTGCTTTAATTTGTGTCAGTTTCTATTTTATTATTATTATTAATATTTCTATTCATATTGTGTGCTCGCGAGATGGGCCAGAAAATCTAATCACTACTCGAGTCAAACATACAATATCATATCACCACGTAGTGATTAAGTACTCTTTGCATATCACTATATTCACACTATATTCGTAAACATTATTTTAAAAAGTGACATTAGCAAATGTCATTTTGGTCTGGTGGTTTTATGTCTGTGGTTTTATATTATATTCGTTCACTGTTTATCACAGACGTAATTTGTTTCTCTATGCCACATATGCCACCAAATTATAAAAAAATAATCACGTTGTCATTTTATTATGTCAGTTTACTAAAATCTTTAGTGATAAGTCTTATCAACAAGCCTTGCATTATTTAGTTTTTTCTTATTTAGATGTCCCTTATAGGGACTTTCCTATAAAATTCTTCCGTAAGTATTGTCAACACTCTACAATATCGCATGCCACATTGAAATTACTTTTTATTATAGATAATTTAAAAGTTAGTAACCTTCCTTCATAAAAGCACTTAATAATTCGTGGATTCGTTAATATTCTCATATATTTCACTTTTAAAAGATATTTATTATAACGCTTGCTCATGTTGCTGCATCACATAAGAGCATTCTAATCTCTCTTGTTCTCATTTCATTTTTCTCAAACTGTTGAAGAATAATCTCACACAGTTCCTACCAAAGGCATTAAATTTAAAGAATATGATATAATTTTCAAATGATAATTATAAAATATGTTATTAATTTGCTACAGAAATGGAAAAACCTAGTCGTAACAAAGCTAAAAACAAAAAGCCAGCAACTAAACCGAAAACAGCAAAGAAACGTAAAAGTGATGGTGAGCATTTTAAATAAAACTATGAATATCCAGTCCAAACTTAAAAAAAAAACTAAAAATATAAATATCCATGCCAAATTACAGCTATCTAGCACTGGTCGCGGCGCTATGCTTCGTGCTTCGGACAGACGGACGGACATGACGAAACTATAAGGGTTCCAATGTTACTTCAGAACTCTGAAAAGCTCTTATTTTATGTATTTATTTTACTTCCATAATAATAACCAGAAAATATTGATAATCTAATTGGTAATATGGCAGAAGTATTATAACTTGGTTAACTCTTAGTTGGTCACTCTTACTTTCGTCTCTACTGATCTGGTATTATTATGTCTTTGGTATTATTAGTGTCCATAGGCGATGCCGATCGTTACCATCAGGTGGCTTGTCTGCTCGATTATCTATACTAATATTATAAAGAGGAAAGATTTGATTGTTTGTTTACATTGAACAGACTCCAAAACTACCGAAACGATTTGAAAAATTCTTTCACTGTTGGGAACCTACACTATTCCCGGGTGACATAGGCTATATTTTTTTTACTATTTTTCCCGAAGCGAAGCGAGGGCGATGTGCTAGTCAGCTATTAACGTAAAAAAATTCTAAAAATAATTTCTAAAATAGAATGTGAAATGATCAATTGTTATTTTTAGGACCAACATGTTCTATGTTTTTGGCTGAACTAACAAGAAAGTTAGCTTTGAAAAGGAAGCAAGAAGCAGAATCACCTAAAAATGTCGTACGTAAGTTATATTCTACATTATGAACGATAATCAAATAACCGATAATGTGTGTATACTGTGGTAATGTTTTTTACAGAAATGATTATTGATAGTATAACAAATGCATTACCAATCAAGTTGTCTAAAAAATCTCCATCAAAGAAAGATTCGCCTATGAAAATCGAGACTCTACAGGCATACGCACCTGAACTTTTGCCAAATGATACTATAGATATACCGCGTCCAGTGATACATATACCAGAAATTGAAATACCACTGCAAGAACCAGAAGTAGAAGAACCAATTCATAAACCTGGGTTTAAACTGCCCAAAATGCCATTAGTCAACAGCGATGTTTTCAAAATACCAGATAAAAAATATAAAATTGCAATGGAAGACGTAGCTGTAAACACAAGCGGTGATCACGACGTTGCCACCGAAATAGCCAAACACGTGAACACATTAAAGAAAATATCATTGATTGCAGAAGAATTTAATCAAAAAACAGGTACTCAAAATTTGGTCGCCATTGAAAAAAATAAGTGCTAAAAGCAGTATTACACAAGAAGTGTTTTTAAAAATAAAATGTGAAAATCATAACAAAAATATCAAACATTATCGAATATATTTTTTACAAATAGTTTGAATAGAAATAGTTTATCAATTAATCTGATAGAAAGTTAATAACGTATCTTCTATTCCAGCCAAAAACTTAAAAGAAATAGTTGATAGTGTACAAGAGGATCTGATAAAAAAATTAGAAGAATTAAAAGCAGAAGAAAAGGCTAAACTGGAGAAAATCCACATCTCTGAAGACCCTATTACAGCACAATGATTAAAACTGGCAAGATAAAACTATAAAACAGGAGAAGAATCAATCAATGACAGAAAGCCATTCATGTCAATTAATGGGTCAAAATTTTTAGTTGCATAATAAATTTACCTTTTTTGTAATAAATTACTATAATAAACGTATTTAAAGCTTTTTTTAAATTCGATGTGTTGTTTCGGAAGTTAAATTTCATCTATCAAAGAATTTTCCCATACTCTGATGTAGACGCTCGGTTTCGATTATACCGAACTATTGCAGGACCTAAACTAAAAATTTTAGACATACAGGACGTGTTAAACGTTCTGCTGTTATAAACAAAAATATTTGCGAAATAACAGAAAATATTAATTTTACGAACCAAATGTGATCTACATACATTAAGAGCCCACCATTCTGCATTGATGCAGAGTGGGGGGGTAGTATAAAAATAGAAGTGCTAAAGGTACGTAATAAGAAGGTAAGTTATGACTATTTTTCTCTTTTCATTTGTAAAATATTTTCATTTAGGAAACAAAACCCGACTACCCGTGACTGCCCGTTTGACTACCCGTGTGGCGCAATGGTTACCATGCCGGATCGCCGCGCCAAGGGTCCTGGGTTCGATTCCCAGCGAGGCAGAAATTTGAATGATGAGTTTGAATTTCTGTTCTCGGTCTGGGTGTGAATGTCCTTGTCTTGTGTGTTGTCCATGGCACCCACGACACAGGGAATCCTAGTGTGGGGCTATGAGTGTGAAGCGTTATTTATTATTTATTAAAACATTTCACTTGGCATTGTCTATTCATTTATTGTATTTAATTTTATTTCTCAGGCTGGAATGGAATCTTCTGCAATTGCTGCACCTGTACACAAAATTCCAAGGAGTGAATACATTCCAGCGACTCTTAAGCAAACAAGAGATAAGGTATTTAAAGGTAATGAATATGAGAAAAAAAAATCATTCGTGTCAAAGATTGTGAAATATAGTCTTCAGTGTCAGCATGTTACTTATTACAACATGATAATTTTTCAGGCAAAACAAATCACCCTTCGGAAGCGGCCAAAAATTCTAATGTAAATAAATCTCCAAGAACAAGCCGTATACCAAAACAGACTATTTATAATCCTCGAGCTCAAAAAGATAATCCGGGTATGTGAATTTGTTTGATACGAAAACGCAAAATTCGTATAAAGAAAAATTACATATTTAAATAATAAATCCTTAAAGATCTTAGAGATATACAATGTGAAACTTAAATATTTATTTGAGTAATATTTTTTTAAACCAGACAAAAGGAACGTAACGAAAGGCGTACGTAGCCCGGTTGATATTAAGAAGAATATAGGTAAGTTTCTGAATATGATCATCGATTTGGTGTGAATTGGTATATTCCCAGCTTATTCTCCTGAACTGAAGTAACATTCATTCCATTTAAGGTGTGAGAAGTATACGAGGCCGGTGGTGCACCCTGCTTAACAGTAAAGGCCCTATGTAGTTCTATCTTGTCAAATTCAAAGTCAAATCGCAAGATTATTTATTTAATCATACATCTTGTATAGACGAAGTACAGCAATTAAAACATAAATGATTTACTCAATTAATGTTACCGTAAATTTCTTAGGTGCTGATCAAAAACAAAAAACAAGCCATATACCACGACGACGTAATGATATAAAAGAGCCAATTTTAAAAGGTTCAGGCGTTGGTGATACTGAAATTACGACTAGCCAAGAATTACCTACAGAGCATCAGAACGTTCAAAGAGTTCAACTTTTGAACATCGATACAGGTAATAATTATTTGTCTTTTATTTCCATAATCTAACATTTTAACAAAAAAGTAACCGACTTCAAATGAAGTACATTGTACTTTTGACATGGATGCCATTATCAGATCTCGCTCAAATTTATGTGGGACTACACGACAAGCACCAGCTTTCGATTTAAAAAAGAATCATCCAAATCGGTTCACCCAGTCCAAAGTTCTGAGGTAACAAACATAAAAAAACACAGTCGAATTGAGAAGCTCCTCCTTTTTTTGAAGTCGGTTAAAAAAAGAAAAGAAATCAAATTTTTACTTCATGCTGCGAAAATAGACTGTAGTTTCATATCAGTTCTTAAATTCCAACCAAATAGGTTAGGGTTCCGTACGACAAACTAAAAATGGAACCCATATAGGATTACTCGTGCGTCTGGGCGACCACCGTTCACAGCCCATTTACTCCGAAACTACTGGACTGGCCGAGTTAATATTCTTTACTTAAATATTACAGGAAAACCTATAAGAACTCTATGCTCTTAAAAATACGGCAAAAATAAATAAAATAGAAAAATAACGGTATTTTAATAACATAATTAACGTACGGAACCCTCTCCAAACGAGTTTAATGTGGTTAACACGATCAAGTGTACTCGTCAAGTCTGCAGTTTGACTTGTCAAATTTGTAGTTTGACTTGACGCGCCATCCAGTGTGCATGAGATAACTATATGGCCAGATAGCTTACCGTGGCCATACACGAACAAGTATACTGAATGCCGCGTCAAGTCCGCTTGACGCTTGATCAAGTACACATGATCGTGTATGGCCTCCATTACTCGCAGACGCACTTATCAAGTTTATTCATTTAAGTGGAAATTCAATGAAAATTATAAAATATTTAAACCTATTACAGATTTTTATCCGGAACATCCATTGGATGCATCAGCAAAAGCCAAGCCAATACCGACATATGCTCAGATTTATAGACATAATTATATAACAGGTATTATCTTCATTATTCGCTCCATACTTTTATGTGACGATTATGATGAAAATATTAAAAGATCTCTCTGCCTTTATCCACCGATTCGAAACATGAATAAACAAAATAGTGATGTGATCACTTTATCTATATCTATACTAATATTATAAAGAGCAAACCTTTGTATTTTTGTATGTTTGCAACGAATAAACTCAAAAACTACTGAACCGATTTTTAAAATTCTTTCGCCATTAGAATGCTACATTATTCCTGAGTAACATAGGCTATATTTATTATTAGAAAAAATTAGGGAAGGATCCTAAAACTTCAGTAACGTGAACCAAGGTGTAAAAAAATTATACATAATTTCCGCGTGCGAAGCTGCGGGCAACAGCTAGTTTATTTATATGCTCAGAAGTAAGTTATATTGCCCGGTAATAAATAGCAATTTCTTAGATACGGAATAAATTACAGATTGGGGCTTGGAATCGCTTAGAGAATTAATAGATATTTCGGACAACTCCCTTTATTCTGTTCCGAGAATTATGGAAGTTACCGAAGAAAACAACGATTTTCATCTTCCTCAAAACCATATTATTATCGGTAAGTTCACCAAGAATACTCTTCATTATAATAATGTATTAATTAATTATTTTCAAAGTACAGAGCATTTTTATTAAATAAATCAAAAAATATTCAGTTTTAAAGACATTAGATAATTTTATTATTCATTGTAAAGTGGACTAATTTATCGTAATATATTATTTCTCCTTGTTTGTCTTTCCCTCTTTTTGCTTGCGATTGTAGTAATTTGAGATGAACTTTGTAAGTATAAAATATATTTTTATTATATGTCTCTGTTTTGCCAGTAGTAAATGGCCACTAAAATATAATCAGATTTGTTTCCGTTAAAAGTAAACGTTGAACATTACATTTCTATCTATCTATCTAACAGCCTTTTAAAGTCCACTGCTGGACATAGGCCTCCCCTAATTGGCGCCACTCCGACCGGTCCTGGTCCCTCTGAATCCAGCGGCTTCCCGTTGTCTTCTTTAGGTCATCAGTCCACCTGGTCGGGGGGCGACCAGTGCTCCTTTTACCGAGACGTGGCCTCTGTTCGACTTTTCGACCCCCGTGTCTGCCATGGGGGTAATAGCCATAGTCACCGCGCTTGGCTATTGCGAGTTGGTGACCGCAGGTGACATGGCCGGTATTCGTCAAACACAAGAAGATTCTGCTACCCATCTTCTGGATTTGTCGTATTAGTGGCCTTTTACGACAGCCCAGGAAGATCGGGACTGCTGCTATTCTACAAAGTGAACTCGGAAACCACGCGGGGAACATTACATTTAACAGTTCTGAATAGATCAATCCATTGTCAATGTGTATAACTCTATTGTGAAACGAATGATTTTCTACAGATTCAACACAGAATAGGGACTACGCATCTAATAGATCGGATAAATCAGAAAGATCTACTTTGTGTGAAAACGAACCCCGAGGGGCTTTTAAAACAACAAACGAAAATGTAAGGGATTGGCTCACATCCGAATTCGAACAAGTGACACGAGATAATGAGTCTGGTAATTATCTTCCATTTTTAGATTTTTCCGATTTCACTTCGATATATATATATATATATATATATATATATATATATATATATACTGGGTGGCTTTTTGATTATGTGAAAACTTCAGGTGGCCGATTAGTTCTCGATTCTCAGCCCGAATAAACAAAGAAATAAATAAAAACACCCATAAATCACAGAGATAATAATATCAAACTAAATACGAAAAATCTCAAAACGTATGGACGCTCTAGCAGCGCGTCGAACTCGCGTTATCTAGGTGAATGACCTGTTAGTATGATCCATTTTCCCATCATACTTGAAACCTGTTTTAGGACAGGCAAAAAGGTATGTACCTGCTAAGCAAATTTCCAACATGAAATAGGCATCGCAAACATTTAATACTAAATTTGTAATTAGAACATGTAAGTATTTCTGGCGTAGTTAAAAAATGAAATCATACTTCCCACTACATCACTTAATAAATTTAATTAAACATTTACACAACCTACACTAACCTCAAAAATTGTTCAATATGACCACCTCCTCCAAGTTCGGCACGCCTACACATTTGTCTTTTAGACGGTTAAGGACGTGAGTAAGGGCATTAGTAATACACACCTTTAAGTCTTCTCTGCCTGAGAACTCAGCAACATACACTAATCTTTTCAGTTCACCCGTAATTCACCAGTGAGCGAGGGCTTATCACTGAAATACGTATTTAAAAACTCGCGGACTCGCAATTGATAACTTAACGGCACATTGTCCAACGTTTCATCGACCACATTTGTTAAAATGTTTAAATATGATACATTCGATACAAATTGAAGGCTCCTAGTACACTATCGTGGGCTAATGCGTAAGCACGAACCATATCCCAATATTCCTCATTGGAATACTGATATGACGTCATGGTTTTACGTCACTAATCCGTAGAGATATCGTAATCACACATTCGCCGCGTTTCCGCGACACACGGTAGTGCAAATAACGTGCATCTTTACTCACGCGCGCTCGTAGACTGAACAGACTGCTGACTGAAGTGATAGGGATGTTAGATCCGATCCGATCCTGTGGATCGATACAATGGGATATGATCGCCTCGATTTTTGTATCGATACAATGGCATTCGATCCACTGGCGGATCGATACACAAGTGAGGTGGATCGCATCATTCGGATCGAATTAAGGAGACAGGTTTTTTTTTATTCTGAAGAGGTAACTGAAACAGAATATTTAGCCAAGATATTAGCCGATCGATAATTTGATAAACATGTAAGGAGGATCGGTTTATTGTGTGAATTAAAGTCATTGTTTTAACCTTAGAGTTAGACAAAAAACATGAGAGGTATCAAGGGACACCCGGATGGAACGAAGTTCCTTTCGATTAAGTATTGTTTTGTTGTACAGCGCCATCTCTGTAAAACTTAATTAATCACGCTAGCGTGATTCAGAAAGTTGTACAGTACAGCGTCATCTCTGTAAAACTCACTGAATCACTTCAAAAAAAGTGTCGTCATTCGTAAAATCAAAAAGTGCCGTAATTTTCCGTCTAGCCCCCTTTCACAACGCGCGATAAGGAACTTCGTTCCAATACTATTAATTGACAGACGATACACATCTACGGTGGATCATATCGAATTATCGAGTTAGCTAATTGTTTTAAACTTAGAGGTAAATAAAATATCTGCTTAGTGACAATAGTAACTGCTTGGCAGATCGATGCAGTAAGGAGAATCGGATCTAAATATGGAGATATCGAATAGTTTAACAATAAATGCAGCGAAGTATTGTCGTATTGATTGTATCGATACTTAAAGGTGGATCGAATAGAAATTAAAAATTTGAGTTCAAATTAGGTAAAAAATACAAAATATTTATTATCTTAAAATATTTGATCCAATCCAGATTGATCCAAAAAAATCGTATTAAAGCACATGTATCGATACCTGGATCGATACACTTCAATGCGATCGATATCGATACGGAATATCGATACAAGGCACCTGGATCGAACATCCCTAACATTGGCGGGTTCGGTGATTAAACATGCCGACAAAGGCAAGGCGACACGTGCCGAAAGGCGGCGGGCGCCCGGGCGGTGTTCATTGTTAATTGCGAAGTCGCCGCACACTGGGCGATTTCAAATTTCGGGTCAAAAACATAGCAATTTTATGAATTTTATTTTTTATGTTATTGATATTTTTTAGTATTCACATGCGTTTTTAAATAATAATAAAAAATATTTCAATCAAAGATTCCACTTATTTATTTAACAATAACATACATAAATCAAGTTTTTGAGTGACACAACACTAATTGACTAATGACTAAGTGACTAATGACAATAACATTATTTTAACATTTTACTTTATGGAATTCGTAAAAGATTGTTATTTTCAACACTTACTTGAGTTATTATTGTTAGATTTATTAAAAATTATGATTATTTTATTTTATTACAATTTTAATTTTATTCGGTCTAATTTAAACTTCTTATTATTTTATCATCATTAATGTATCTAACCTACTATGATTAAACTCAAAGGAAATTTTTCTGTGAATTGAATACTTTTTCAAAGGGTATTGAACCTAGTTGGCATACCTACAAGTCCACCATTTTGAAAAAACTCGCATGCGGGGCAATCCCGCGTGCGTGATGAAATCCGCACGTTATTAAAAACACCCTTAGGAGACGGTTACACAAATAATATTTAAAAATTTTACTGATTAAAAGGGTTAATTTTTTTGTACTTAAGATTGTGGCAATTATTAATTATCAATCTTAAAGAAACATATTAAACGATGTGAGAATAAAATGCCATTTTCCTGGAGAAGTTTTTGTTTTATTAGAGCAATAAAGAAAAAATAAATCTTTGGAACCAGTGACACTAATAAGAAATAGGGTAGGCATATCTCTTTTATTTACAGCGATAACAAGTAATAAAAGGCTCTCGAGGGGTCTCAAGGGAGTAGTCGATTAGAGTAATTTGAGTAATGCTAATATTTACTTAGCGAGAATGATATCATAATTAAATGATATCATAATGCTTTTGGTCGAAATCGACCAGTGTGTCTTAATGTATTCTAGGCGGCATGATTCAATGGAAAAAGGCAAGTTGCTTTTGTGCGTGCCGACAACATGGCCAGAGTTGCCAGACCACCTGATTTTCCAGGAGATTTCCTGATTTCTCTACAATTCTCCTGATCTACTGATTTTATTAAAAAGTCTCCTGATATTTGGGTTTTGAAACAGTATTAAATTTGGAAAATGGACATACATCAATCAAATAAAATGTTTTTGCAATAAATCCATTGATAAAATATGCCGTTATCGATTTTCGATCCTGTTGTTGTTGCCTGGTTGTCATGAGTAGGTACGGGAAAGAACCTTTACCCGCCAATACTACATGACTAAATTAAATAGGTATGTTTTACGGTACCACTTTAATAAGTTGTAGGTTACATTTAAATTTTTCATGTAATTGTTTGATTTGATTGGACTTTGGAGTGGAGTGAATGAAAACAGGAGAAAGTAAACTTAAACTACAGAATAAAAGAATTTTGAGTTGATAAGAGTTTAGTTATTAACATAACAAATACAAAATTGAAAAATAAATCGAGTATCAGAGTTATTGCTAGAATTTTGAGAACTAAAAACAAATTAAAGAACAATTGTTTTAATTTTAATGTAAGCTCAAAAATGAATAGTGAAATGTAGGTATAAGCAAAATGAACAATAATTTAATTCAGTATTTTATTTATCTCCTGATTTGTGAGACCAATCTCCTGATTTTTAGCTCTAATTTCCTGGATGTTGGTCTGGCAACACTGAAGATTTCGTTTCGTTCTTTTGCAATAGGTAGGTTACGAGGTCACTAGGTCACTAGGTTACAAGGCTTTCTGAAGCGCAGTGTCTATGATTAATTTATTTTAAAGGATAATTTGAGTGAAAATTAAGGTAATTTTTTTTTTACGTATTCGGGTTGAGAATCGCGAGTTGAGTAAAACCCTGAAATATTTAATTCCGATCTTATTACACGCTGTATATATATATATATACTTATTCAAACTCCAGAATTGTAGAATAAAATATTAAATAACTTTTTTCAGGGTACCTCCCCTACTTATTCGTCGCATACCCTATAGTGTGGGGTATCGTTGAAAAGATCTTTAAAAAATAATATGGGCTTTTAAGACCATTTTTGCAATTAGGGTTCCGTTTGCGAAATATTTTCTGATTTTGGTTAGTTAATTGTCCCCCCCTGCCGGCTAAACGGCTGGAGTTGGACAAATGAATAAATTCTCAAAAATAGGTTATATTATGATGAATTTACAAGGTAAACTATCACGGCTATGTTGACGTAAGTAGTTAATGGGTAATCTATACTAATATTAAAAAGAGGAAAGATTTGATTGTTTGCATTGAATAGGCTCCGAAACTACCGAACCGATTTGAAAAATTCTTTCACTGTTGGGAAGCTACACTATCCCCGAGTGACATAGGCTATATTTTTTTTATTTTTTTTACTATTTTTTCCGAAGCGAAATGAAGGCGATTTCCTAGTAGTCGATAAACTTACTACTTCGGTACCCTAACATTGCGCGTGGCCTGACACGTACTGGCCCGGTTTTATTTATTTATCTAATTTCTTTCTTTTATATAATTTTTTTTTTTTATTTTTTTTAGCTAAGTATAGATTTTGACGATAGTAGTATTTTATTGTGTTAATTTTTAATTTGTAGACCAATTTATATCTTAATTTTTTGGGTCTTTATTAATTATCAGACATAGGTCCTGAATAAATACATTTAATTTATTTTTATAATTTAGCTTTTGAACTTTAAGCCAAAATTAAGGGACAATAATGAAAATAATAATTGATGATTATAATTACTTATCAGAGTAAATAATATCGGTAGATATCAGATACCAGATATCTAGATAGATATCAGATATCAGATACCTAGAAAAGAATTACGCTGAACAAAACTATATTTAACTTAGGTAATTATTATATCTTACAGGTTACAGATCAATGAGTCCTCCAAGTAAAATAACATCTAGCATAAAATCAAAACATTATGAAAATTTAACATTAAGAACATTTGGGGATGAGACGGAAATTATAAAAAAATCGGATTCTTCCACGAGCACATGTCGTGAAAACAATCAAGGTATTTTATTAACTCATTTATTATGTTATGGAAGAATGAAAATAGTATATTTATATATTGAATTCATTTATTTATTGACGAATTAATGGTAGGCACTTTTTATGAGAGTATTGCAGCGATTAACTAATAAAGAATACTGTAAAGTGTCCACCATAACTATTAAAAAACAAGAAAAATATGCCAATGTTTAATTTTATTGTATTTGTACATGAAAAGCGATCTAATCGCTATTAAGCAAACCATTCTTTTAGCGAGCATCTTAAATAATTAAAAATTATTAAGAGAAGTTCTCATATTAAGTTAATATTTAAAATTTAATACATGTCATTGATATAATTAATTGCAAAATATAAAGCAGAATGTCATTTCACTTCACAGGCAGCATATTAACCGAACACGAAACGGTCGTTGTTACGAAGAACGGACGAGAGTGTCATACTCCGCAAAATGTGTACCAAGCTATACCGAAAATAAATACAGATTTTAAAAATATTCCACTCAATACAGGTATTTTAGCAATTTTTTCATGTAATGTATAATTAATAAAGTATACCTTCGTATTGCTTGCGCCTAATATTTAAGCATAACGAGAGAAAAAACACATTTTTTGTCAAAATAAAAGCTAATGATACCGGTATTTAAAAACAAATTAATATGAGCATTAGAAAATAATAAAAACTTATAAGTAGGTACCTCAAAATGTTAGTCACAACCACAAATCTACGTTTGTTGAAATCCTTACCATTGTAAGAATATCTACAATGTTCATGTTTTATTAGGGATGTGTTTTAAATACAGTTATTGAATTACTTTTCTTTAAAGATCTACGCAAAAATATAAAATTTCCGTCGACACCTAATCCAGTGCGGCACCGAGAGAATGCAAATAGTATTCCCGTGCCTTCATACGTGGAATGTCCATCAGAGGTCGTACAGAAAACAACAAATTTCGAGGGTAACTATTAATTTTATTACTGTAGTTATTTATTAAACATGATATAGCTAATTTTAATGGACTGATTCTTCTTATTTTAATAGGTATGATGATGCAAGTCATCGATAAAAGTAGGCCGATATTTGGCTATAGGATAAGCCAATCTTAGATAGCGCTAACGAAATGACGAAGCTTTCCAGAAGATCTTAGGAAGTTCTTCACTGTTTTAAATGCTTCTCATTACACGTTTTCTTATACAAGCTTCAGTACATCCTTATTTATGTCCTTAGTAGATACTGATGAGACGCACCTCCTATAAGACAAATGTAGAAAAATTTTAATTCACTAACACAATAAAATTAAATCAATATGCCAAGGTATCGACATATTGAGCAGCGTGGCAGACACAGAAGTGGAAACATGTGAAGACATGAGCCAATGCACCCTGCGGCAGATGGAAGAGGACAGTGTGTTGGAAGACCAGGATCATCTCAGAGACGACTGGTCGCAGCAGGCGAGCAGTTCACAAGCCAGCATTGCGTTACTCAACCTGTCGAAGACATCTGACGCGATGACGAATAACACGTGGTACAGCCAGTTCAATGAGCATAGGAGAGGGTTGAATGAAGACTCTGAAAGGAAATGGTCTGGTAAACAGCCAATTTATTACGTAAAGCTTGTCAGATCTACGTCTCTTTTCATTTTGTTGATATTTACACAGTATCTACATTCTACAGGCTAAGTGCTGATTGGCATAAAATTCTTCATGTGATCGAAATTACTAAATACTATGGGAATTATCACAAAAAAATAGTGTCCTACTTTATGAGACCCTTGCTGGATATAGGTATTAGCGCTAGTTTAAGACCATATCTCATGCAGCTGGTACTTTCTTCAATGCTTTCCTTTATCCCCGCATGCCATTAAGTAGTTTTTGTAATTGTTAAAATATTATAATTAATTAATAATAATAATAATAATTAATCTCTATTCCACTTATGGGCCTACTGGAAGTGATTTCTTAATAGGAATAAGTAGTGCCCTTGTACAAACTGTCTCTTAAATTATTTATCCTGTAAATGTTTTTGTGTGTACAAAATAAATAAATAAATAAATAAATAAATAAATAATATGACTCAGTTTATATGTTTTGTAGATAATTACAACTACCATGATTACTATCACCATTACTGCTGGAGGAAGGAAGTCAATAGGAAGTTTGACAATCTGAGTTTAAAGGAGCACAAGGGGCGGTGTATGAAGTGCCAGAAATGCAGACGTAAATCGAAGAGTAAACGTAGATGTGAGATTAACTTACTGTTTTACGATTAGTTTCTATAACTTAACTCTTACTACAGATAGAGGTCATACAATAGTGGTTGTAGAATTTTTACGTTTTGATAAACAAAGATGTGGACCCAAAAGCACAGAAAGGTCAAATATTGAATGGTGACCCTATCAGTATTAAAAATCTTTTATTTTCTAAGTACATAGATTAACTTGTCAATCGCACAAAACAATGTTATTTAATATATTTAATATGTATTACTTCTGAGATAGGTACATTGTATTTTCATGCGATTGCCAAATTAATCTGTTTATTTAGAACATAAAAGATTTTTAATATTGATTGGTCATTGTAAGATGTTGTTAGGTTAGCTAATTACGTAATAACTTATGACATAGGACCCTTGGACTGAATAAATTAAAAGACTTAGTATTACATGGATCTCACAATTTTTTACGATAGAAGAACTGAGTTGCGAGACTTGTTTTTTTTACAAGTTATGTTTTGATGGCATTACTAAAATTAACAAAGTGTTTCCAGTGTCGCAGCCGTTTGAGGTATTACGCAAACGAATCTCCATCGGTCGTATTTGCCGGCCCCGGTGGAAGGGCGTTTGGAAGAGAACCGCAGAACGGTGGTCCAAATGGACGAAAGCGCCGAGTAAATTCAGGAAAAGCAAGTTGTTTTAATTTATTATATTCCATTGAGCACTGTTAGGCAAATTCAGGCAATTCACTTTTAACCACGGCAGATGAAAAACTTTTATTTTAGATTCACAAGTAATCTAAATGTACGATAAACACTTTGAAACTTTCCGATGTGCCTCACACTGGTTTCATTTGAAAGAACATAATGCGAAGATGGTTTGCGACTACTAAAACAATGCATTAGTACATTCGTTCCATTCATGAAGTCGATTTTCCCCTTTTCCATACAAAATTTTAATGTTTTATACACGCCGGGTATCCACTATTTTAATATACCTATGTACCAAAGTTTCTAAAATACCTAATAAATAATTTTCTCGAAGGCTGACCAATCACTAAGTATAGTTAAGTAACTACACATATATTGTTACGCTACATTATTCTTATAAAAATATTGTGCGAATTATCTGGTCTCAATTCGTGACACAACAAGGTTATTTATGTTCAGGAACATGTTTGAGCGTGTTATACCTAATACTATAGATATATTATATTGTATTATAACTTCCCTGGTCTCTATAATAATAAGTATCTAAAAACGTTATTTTTGTACCTCTTGGGCTTACACCATTTTGGCGCTGACTGCGTTTGCTAACTGTATCTTGGTCCTTAAGAGATTTTTTACCACTAACAGAGTAGAAATTAATACAATCTCTTATACATGGAAAACCTGAGAAGAGCCGCCGGTATCCCATAGCGAGGACTCTTCTTCTTTCTTCAGAGGAATAATTATTGATAAAACGAACTTACCTGTACGTGAAGTTCTATCAAAATTATGCGAGCTGCTCAATTCGAAGCGATTAATATTTACATGTAGTACTATTTCCAATCCACGGCCTTTAACACGATAAGTTTAAAGAAAAACAAAAATATTATCAATCTGAAACATAAAATAGTTGTTAATCTGGCTTATTTCCTCGTTCACTCAGTGTTGTTTAACACTCAAGCTTCCGGTCATCACTCTTCCTTACCGCTCGGTTGCCATTTTTGCTTCATTTAGTTTAAAGATAAATTAAAGGATACAGACTGCTAGGGTGGGTCCTTTCATTTTATGGGGGGGACCTATTAATCGCTTCGAATTGAGCAGCTCGCATAATTTTGATAGAACTTCACGTACAGGTAAGTTCGTTTTATCAATAATTATGCTTCGCTGCTCAATTCTCACGATTAATATTTACATGTAGATGTTTAAAGTAGATATAGGATGTATCCTTTAATATAATATGGAAATAATGAAGTATACCTATGATACAATTTTTTTTTTTTTATCATTAATCAATAACAAATACAGATTGCACTAGCATTAAGCTCGCCATTTATTTATCCGTTAATATTGTTATATTGTGGTCAATATAGTGTACATAAATAAATAGTATTGATTAATGTCCCAATTATTTTTAATATATGCGTAGAGGTTATTGCTTACATAAGTAAGCTTAATATAACATTAAATATAAGGATTATTTGAAGAAAGAAGGGAAAATAACAAATATGATTGAAAATCAAGAATGGATCTAACGAATATGAAATTCTGTTAAGATAGAATACTATTATTCTAAAACCTTATAAAAACTGAAAAATGCGCTCCATGTGGCTGTCTTCCTTATTACATGCACGCTTTCTGCCTTTCAAGGTAGAAGCAAAAACACACCACTCTTGTGGGTGTGCTTCTCTGGAACCAATAAATCAAAAATTAAATTACGAAGACAATCAGTTTTTATTTTTATAAGAACATGTAGATCTCAGCTAGTCAAATAGCATAATTTCTCATATAAAATGTATCTAGTCACACTTCAGGTTTTTATGAATAGATTTGATTATGATGTAATCAAAATGTATATTCTGGTTTATTTGTTTATTATTATTATTATGTAATATAAATAATTATTTGATATGTAACATGAGTATTAACTCACTCTCCATCAGCATATATTATATGAATAGTGTAGATAAGTTAAATATTTTACTATTTTAAATTACAGTATTCGTATAAATAAATATTTCACATTTAGAAATCCGAACCAAATACATTATATCAATCGATATATTATATTCATCCCGAGAGGGATATAATATACCTATAGAGGTATACCTATAGCTATGTTACGTACAAAAAACAATTATTAAAAAAATTGTCTGGTATTACTCCAGAACAATTATATCTATATAATGTATCGCATACAAGATAGAGAATTTATAATCCATTCAAATTAATTTATTGTGAAATATATAGGTAGGTACATAGGTCAATAAAGTTCTCATGTTATATAATTATAATATCCGACATATCCCTGCCACAGATGGGCATACAATATTAATTTAAATAATAAGTAATTGATCGAAAGAAGTGGAACACTAATTCTTGTTTTGGTATTATATTAATACAATTGTTATCGTAAATTTTTCCGAAAATTTAGAGAGGTTCTGGAATACGAAATCAACAATTTATAATTGGGCTGTCAATAAATTATTCTAGATAATTTTTATAATTTATCGTTATATTATGTAGTATACTAGACAGGGCTGAGATAGCCATCTGTGACTTTGATTACTTTATTTATTAACATTTTATTATATATATATTTTTAATAATAGCAATTGTGGTAATGCACAAAAAATAATATTCTGCCCAGGATATCCTGTAATGATAAATAATTATGTTGCATATATGGTAGGCCCACATGGTAGGTCCATAATTAGATTATATAATATTTCAGTAAATACTACTCTTTGTTGAACACAAAAAGACAGTTAGATACTTTGTTTTTTCCCATAACCTTTGGAAAAATTAGTGAAAAGAACACGAAAATAATAAGTATATATCACATAATATATCTCCCGTAGTTCATAGCCCTTTCAGTAAGGATTTATATGGCTGTCAGTAATTGCAATGTTATATAGTTATATGTTTATATAGTAAGAGTTTTCTATAAATCGTAAGCACTTTGCTCATGTTAATGCAACAAAACATGAAGTTCAAACGAATGTTATGTGCTGAATGAAAAATTATATTTATTGCATTTATGTCTGATTTTGTAATTTTTTTCATAAGTTTAACGCTCATGGTTAAAAATTGAAAAATTGCAACCAACTATATTCTAAACCTTGGAGGTCTTGCTATATGCATTTTGGATGTGAGTTTAACTCATCTCATTTTTCCTTTGGAATTTTTCTAAGAAATATCACTTTACGTGTAAAAGACTAAATATTATATTTCTACCATAGATTACACAACTATTATCATAATAGATAGGTATAGAGCCAAATTTATAGGGCAACATTAGTGCTATCAATTGTAAACTCTTACATTCCATGTATCTATTGACCTGCCAACTGGTAAACCATCTCTTTAAAAAATAATGTTGAATGATTCGGTTGATAATGGATTTCAATAGTAGGTTAAAATCCAGCGGTGCAGTAACTGTAGTATTCGAATCACATAAAGTCGTAAATAAACATTATCTTGAAATTAGAAAAAAAAGTATCTTTTAAAAAAGAAACCGGTAATGCTAAATAATATTAGCAATTTTTATAAAAATTATAGGTATAATTAATTACCCCTGTGTTAAAGCAGAATGCAGTACTTACACAAGGCATCCATCTTATAATGGGTGCGAGCTGTTCTGCTTAAAATGAATCTTAAACTTGTCATCAGGCTGATTAAGCTTTGAAAGTAAAAGGAGAGATTATTGTTGTAAACAAAATCTAAATTTTATTATGTATCATATTTAGATACGACTAGATAATGATAAATCATATATCAAATAACCTGCTTATTTCAACCCTGAAATGTATCAGGATTAATATGCGGGTGTTCTTCGGCTGGCGGTCTGCTGAGTAGGCTGAACCGTTTATTACTAATTCAATAGTGGATAACTTTCTTAGTGATTACACACTTTTTGTAATAATTACACCATGGGTTACAGTAATAATATTGTAATCTGCAGTATGGATTTACTTACATTGTAGGTATACAATATTTACGCGAGGCCATTAGCCGCAAAGCTTAAAATGATTCACGCTGCGTTAAAAATTAAAATTTGTCGACTGACATTAAGTCTAACAAGCTTTTGACCATAAAAGGCCACGACATCAAGCTACGAACTGTAGCGATATAATTTGCAAGGTTTTGTTTGCAAATTGAGGTTGGAATGACGCTTTTAGTGAAACATTCTAAGAACATTCCTAGGATGCCATTTAGATGGACAGCCGTTTTACTCTCCGAGTCATATAGTGGGCATTTTCACGACTGTCCTACGTCATGCTGTAAGACCTATAAAGCCAACAGCAACTTCCATTAGAGTGCGCTCGCGACAGGACGCGGCGGCGATGGCGGCGGCAGCACAACGGCGGTTTGCGTAAAATTTCCCGAGTGTAAAGTCGTCTTCGAAAAAACTTATCCCGAATGGTTCAATAAAGACTTATGTTTTAGAAATCACTAGTTTGAATCCTTTTTCATCCTGTCTTGACATGATAATGGCTTTCGTAGCTTTTGATTTTCCAGTCTAACCACAAAGAGAGAAGTAAATTTTTATCTTCTTTGATGTATTCTTCAACTTCTTAGTTATAAATATCAAGAAGAGGCGTTAAGTATTATTGACGTTATAGTGATTGTATCGATCAATCGACAATTTAGATAGTCTCAGTCCTCTATTATAACTTTATAGCCCTACTGGAGGGAGCAGTTATAAACCATGCGTATCTATTTGGTACAGACGCGCAGCAAAGAAATATAATTGTAGGATGTCCGAGATGGTTGCCATAGTTCAGGCATTCAGTACTAAAAGTGTCCTTAAAAAAGGCACAAAAAAGGGCACAATTGCCGAGTACTGGATTTTATATTTCAGAAGAGGACCAATCATATCAGGTAGGTACTGCTAGTATGTGGTAGAAATGAGGACATCAAAGTGCACAGGATTGCAAGTCAATTTCCTTATAAAGTTTAGGAATAAAACTTCATTTGAATTTCTTTATTTTGATTAAATATTATGTATGATAAAAGATTGTAACTACTAGTACATTTGATGTAATTATATCAATAGTTCTGGTTCTTATTTGACACTCAGAAAAAGTGCATTATTTGTGAAGGAAATGAACCCAAAAGAAGCATTCGCATCGCTTTATGTAATTATATCAATAGTTCTGGTTCTTATTTGACACTCAGAAAAAGTGCATTATTTGTGAAGGAAATGAACCCAAAAGAAGCATTCGCATCACTTTATGTAAGATCAACAAATTAACCACAAAAGGTCGTTCTGTGAAGGTAGCAGTCCCATTGTAGTGCTCGCATCACTAACGTTGATTTACATTAAAAGAACCAGGATATCAAATTATCTCTTCAGGTAATTAAACTAAAACACATATAAACGTTTGCGTCATTGCTTTAATTACGCCATCGATAATTGTCTCAATTATTTAGTTATATTTCAACACAGTGAAGGTGGTCGAGGTTCATCCTCGGCGAATATTGGAATCACTTTGTGTAACATCAACAGTTGAACCGCAAAGGGCAGTATGTGAAGGTAGCAGTCCCATCGTACTACTCGCATCACAAATATGAATGCACATTAAATGAATCAAAATATTAAATTCTTTGTTCACATAATTATTTTGGTGAATATTCTGACGCTCGTATCATAATTGTTTTTATCATGCCAATAAAAAGTAGCTGCCACTTGAATTCATAAATAATGTGGGTATCTTCCTAAAAATAGAATTGAAGATAATAATAAATCGTAAAACACTTACTGGTAAAGGTATCCTTTGATCCACTGATATTATACGTAAAAATTGGTTGATTCACATCTGAATAACACTTTTATCCTGTATTTCCTCCAAATATTATAGTTATTTTAAAATTTTCTTCTTTTCTTCACACCGTTTCGTTAACATAGACTGTCCGTTAGGGAATCTCTAGTAATGAGTCTAAGGACAGTCAAGACGTGTTGAGGCCGCGACACGAAAATAGATAATGAAGCAAAAATGGCAACCGAGCGGTAAGGAAGAGTGATGACCGGAAGCTTGAGTGTTAAACAACACTGAGTGAACGAGGAAATAAGCCAGATTAACAACTATTTTATGTTTCAGATTGATAATATTTTTGTTTTTCTTTAAACTTATCGTGTTAAAGGCCGTGGATTGGAAATAGTACTACATGTAAATATTAATCGTGAGAATTGAGCAGCGAAGCATAATCGTATTTTTACGGCGCTGACGACGAGCGTATCCAATACGTGTGTTCATAGCGCTGTAGATGTCGAAAAAACAGATTGTTGCACTCTGTATGGATACAATCTGGCGCGGTTAACAAATTAAAAAGCAATAATTGATATAGTTTCAACTACGGACGGAACCCCTCACTGGTCGTAAACACGATCAATCTTAGTACAATTGGTTCTTGACGAATGACTCAAATAATTAGTTATAAATATTTCTTGTTTACATTTATTAAGTTTTTATGTTTAATATTCAAAACATAATACCTATTTTTTGTTTTACTATCTTATCAGTAATTTTAAAATAATAAGTTAATAACACTTCACACTCATAGCCCCCACACTAGGATTCCCTGTGTCGTGGGTGCCATTGGACAATATACAGAGACAAAGAACACACGCACCCAGAACGAAACAGAAATTCAAACTCATCATTGCTGGGAATCGAACCCAGGACATGTAAAAAAGGTTTACACCTTTATGGTCATAGCACACATATCAACTCGTAAACGGAACGTAAACGTATCAACTCTTGCATGTCAGTATTCTTTGTATGAAACTCCCTACTGTAAAGCACACTTATCGGATCCGTAACGTAATCGCCTCGCCTCGAGACAAGCTCACGAACCGCGGTACGGTGCGTGGACGACTTGCCGTACCCGCGCTTACGTCTCACCGTACGCTATCCGTCGACTTTCCGTTTCCTCGTGCACGCCCCGCGCCGCGGCTACCGTTGCGTCGGCGAACTGCTATCATTCATTCCGTCAACCAGCGGCCGGCGAGCCGTAAGCGCGGCGTCGCCTAGCCGTAAGCGCGGCGTCGCCTATCCGTAGCCGAGCTTACGTTAGGTTGACGGCGAGGCGATCCGGTGCCGATCCCTTTCCGAGTTGATATGTGCGCTACGACCATTAATTTAAAATATTTTATCAATATTTGTTTCACAGAGCGAGTGCTGCATTGCCTTCGTTCAATTAATTGGGACAACGCTGACGTGCAGACCACAATATTTGTTTATAGAGAAATGGGTAACTGTTATAATATTTTTAATGTGAGTTTAAACATGACGTCTCAAATAGGTTACGAGAAATAGTTCCAGGTGAATTAGGTACTTACAACTATTTTGTGATATTTCTAAATTTTAAACGCTGCCGCGCTGTATGTATCGGCAGAAGAAAAAACACTGTTATATGAAAAATATTCTATAATCTTCAATAACACTGAAGCAGTCTGTGTTTTAACCAAACCACAAATCATAGGACAAAGACTATTATATTCTCCAACCAACTGGACCTTGTCTATTCATCCACAAAATGACCGAGTTAAAGTACTTTCCCGCGTAAATCGTCACGCCATTTTCTGTCGGCCATGACACGTTTTTACTTTTTGCCCTCAGGCACGGACGCGGTGGCGAAGGAACAAAAGTCTGCTGAAATTACAGCCTCCTTCAAGCTGAGATCATGGTCGTCAGTACATAATAAAGTCCAAGCAGGTCTGACCTATAATACTTTTTGTCCTTTTGAATATTTTGGCAATTGAAATAAAAGAATATTTTATTGGAGTCGTAAATACATCTCGCGGTACAAAATGTTACGGTTTTTAGAGTTCATAATTTAATAATATCGAATCGATTAGAAAGTCTCACAATTTAGAATCGATTTGTTGCAAAAATTGGTTTCTTTCCTGAACCGATTTTTCTGTAGGTACATCTCTAGCGTAACTGTGATGTTAAACGACAAATTGCATGCAAATGCATGTGTATTGCGCGTTAGTTAAGTTGCCTTTTAAGTGGTATCTTATAAATAGAATACCTAAGATAAAAATTCAATCCCATAATTCTTTAGGTTCATCGAGCCTCCATGCTTTTTTCAGGAGTATTATTTGTCTATTTTACGTATTCGAATTTTGTTTTTTTGCTTTGAGATTTTTTTTATGGGAATAGCCGGCAAACGAGCTGACGATCCACCTGATGGTAAGTGGCAATCGTCGCCCATGGACATTAGCAACACCAAAGGTATCACTGATGCGTTGCCAGCCAAAAAAGAGAGAAGAAAAAGAAAGAAAGAACTCAATTATGTCATCAAACATTGAAACCTATTATGTATATTCAAGCTAGCTTGGTTTTCGTCCGAGAGTAAAAAAAAGAAATTATCCTATGGTATTACTATTGGTAGTACATAGATGTTATCCTTTCTAAAACTTAGTTTCTGTTTGATACGATAGGCACGTTCACGTAATAGAATCAGACCCTACTTTACAGATAATACAGTTGTCCTTTGTAAGTATTCTGACGCTTTGAAAGTATACAAGTGTACGAAATAATTAAATATGTTACATTCAAGAACTCTTTTCCAGTCAATAGTAGGTACCTACTTTTTAGTAATAAACAGTAATATAATACTTTTGCCCGCGGTATATTTCTAATTTATTTAAATTTATAGGACCACATAAAAGAGTGCACCTATACCTAAGTAGAATGATGGATTAGGTTACATAATATTAGATATTAGATGATGCCCGTGGCTTCATGCGGGTGTATTTAGATTTTTTACAAATCCCGCCGGTACCCTGAACTTTTCCGGGATAAAATGTAGCCTATGTATGTGTTAATCCAGATATAGGCTATCTCCATTCCAAATTTCAGCCAAATCGGTTAAAAAGTAATGGCGTGATTGAAGAACAAATATCAAACATTTTCACAAATTTTTACATTTATAATATTAATGGGATTACGCAGGTTTCGCCCAGATTAATCATCGATCTAATAACATCGAATTAATAATAACGTTGGCAATAATCATCCACCGGTTAATTTTATTGTAACTCCTATAAACATAGTGTAAAGTCCAAATATATTTTTAATTAAATGCAGATTCCTACTAAAATAGCTATTTTCGCTCTCTTCACTCACCGAGAACAGCTTAGCAGATAATGCGTTTTGCTTTTCATCATTTTTATTTTCCATAAATATTTTGCTACTTGCTAAAGGCATTTATTGTAATATTTCCCATATTTTCTGATGCCAACCGAGTTCTGGTTGTTAGTTTGATCAGATTAATGAACCTCTGATTTAATAATAGTCAGAAAGCTCTGAAGGTTTGCGGTTTAATTAATTTCCTTGTAATCATAATGTTATTACGTCTTATTATTGTTGTTGCTTGTTATTTTTATCTGACTATTATTAAGTATATGTAAGTCAACCCTTGGAATTTGGAATGCTTACTTGGTAAGATGCAAGTTGAATGTCGATCTACAAATAAACAGCGTTTCCTCGATACTCGCGTACAAAATAAAAGTAATTCTGTTTGTATGTAGGTACTCTAAAATTTTTAGAAAAACTCAGATTTTAATATTTTATTTATTTATTTACTTTGATTGCCGCAATTTATTTATTTTATTATACGAAATGTATTTAAAATATTTAAAACGTTATCTTTTTCATTCATTTACTTATGATCGTAAATCAATATGCGAATTTGGATTTTGTTCAATAAATAATATTGACACGTTTTGATCATTTACTTTTTATCGAGTGTATCGAAATTGAATGTAGAATGACAAGTTTTATAGTCAGTTTCGATGTTCCATAATTATGTACTTATTATATGAAAATGTATATATCGGTACATCAGAAATGTGCAAAATGAAATAAAATGTGTTTTTTCTCTCACGAGGTTGGAGTAGATAAGCTATCTTTTTAATATCCTATTAAAAATTGTACTTTTTCCATTTGATTATACTTAATTTATTTTGGTGTTTTAGGTCAATCTGGGACGTCATTCAAAAGCAACAAATCTCATGTCAATCATCCTAACGTTGGACCTTCAATGTTTCCATTTTTGACTGGTATACCCACTAATATTAATTTATTGTTGTATTATTGAAATAATTGTATCTATCTTATATTGCATTCATCGTTCTTTCTTATTTATCTTAAATCTTTCTGGATTTAAATGGAGTCAGGAACTTTAGTCTTTTTTTGTAGCAATCTGATAAAGAATATATGAATCAACAGTTCTTACTCTAAAAACTAAACTCTTACTTATACCATAAAGATACGCACTATTTCTTGTGTCGCGAATGGTCACAAATAAGATATTACAAACAACTAGGACCAGAGAAGAAACATCAGTCAAATGACCGGCAACCTTCTAGGCAGTTTTATTTAAGGTTAAAATGTAAATAAGTTGAATCCTAAAAAAATTTTTTTTTTTAAACGCTTTTATTTCAATAATGTTTAGTTTATAAAATTAGCTACAAGTTGTGAAAATTTCAAGTCTCTACGTAAAATAGAACATAGAGAATTATGCGTCTAAAGTCTGAAAATCGTTTTTTTTAATTTAATTTTTTTTTTTTTTTTTTTTAATTTTCGTGTATTGTCATCGGAAATACACATGTCTGCCAAATTTCATCAATTTTCATTAAAGGGAAGTCATTCAAATTAACGTTACAAGATTTGATCCTTTGATGCTTTGATGCTCCGAAGTGAAGCTAAATAAAAGCGTTTAAAAAACAATCGCTTTTCAAATTCCAGGAACAAATTCGTCAATCATCAAGAAATGTATAAATAGAAAAAAATATTGTAACTCGTCACAAGACAATATTATTGACTTAAATCTGAAAGAAGCTACTGAAAGAAAAGATGCCATGACAGATGCAGGTAAGAACATTATAGAGGTGCAGGTGAATCTGGTAGAACAGAGGCATACCTAAGCGCAAGGGCCCTTAGGAATTTTTATTTTATCTTCCTCAGATTCTATATCGACGCTTGAAAGGAAACATTGAATAAGCGATATTGAACTAACTTTAAAGGAGAGCAGTTTAAAGTTGGAATTTTTGATAAGTTTTTGTATATGCCACAATATAGATGATAAAATAAGGATTCCAAAACAGTAAGAATAACGTCGGTAGGAGGTTTACAAAAAATTTTTTTCTAAAAATTCCAACTTTAAACTGCTCTCCTGTAAAGTTAGCTCAATATCGCTTAGGAAATTCCTTTCAAGCGTCGATAACTTTACAATTGAATGCAATTTCCTTATCTATATATGAATTTGATAGCAATCTTCTTGAAATGAGATAACTGTGACGTTAAATATAAATGATAGCGTAGACAAACTCTTATAGGTGCATACCTAAGTAAATACATAGGATTATAAAGATCTTATCAATAAAATATCTACTTCCTACATTAAGGGTCAATATAATTACTAAACAATGTAAGAAAAGTAGACTTTTAATGTAAATGTTGTTACAGAACCTCAATGGTTACACAAATCCACAAGTTTTATTGCGTTTGGACATGAAACTACTGAAATGAGTACAGGTGAGTAGTATACAATCTTTGAATGAAACATTATCTAATTATAACGTTATATAATTATAATTATATAACCATAACAAGCAATAACTTACGAGTACATTTCGAAATTATTGTGTTGATTTTTAGTATTTCTTTAGTGAATCGAATATTTCGCCATCGAATTAAATCCATCTCGTTCTGATAATAATTAAGCATAAATGCTTATATTACAGCATAGGCAAAAAAGGCAAGCTATTGCCCGCAGCTTATCCCTTATTTATATATCCCCTATTTCACCCCCTTGGTGGTTGAATTTTAAAAAATCTTTCCTCAGTGGATGCCTACTACGTCATAAGAGGAATACGTGTGCGAAATTTTAAGTTTCTAGCCCTAAGGGTTTGGTTGGCCTGTGCGTTGATACATCAGTCAATCATTTTTCTACTTGTACCATATTTGTGGCAATGAACTAAATAATTAAATAGATAAATAAATAAATTACTTCTTTTGTAACAAATTCATTGAATCTGTTTTTAAGTTGCCAGTAGAGGAAACTGTTCAGATACGAATGACACGCAGGTAAGCGTGGACGGTTAAGTTGAAGAAAACTGCAACTTTTATGAGGGGAAATATGGTTTTGAGTGACATACAATGAAGTCGTTTCAGACAAGAATAAGTTTTGTGTAACCCAAAAACGTGGCTTGTTTGTACCCAAATTGAGGTTCGCATACAAACTACTTAAAACTGGCTTGACTCCAACAGATATACGCGCTGGAGTGGCTCATTCGGTTTTATATTCCATAGTTTTCAGCGCCTGAATACGATTCTTTGGCTTTTATGACAGTTCCGTTTTCACAATGTGTTCGGAAATCGTAAAGATTCTTTTTCAAATGTTTCCGCTATCGCAGAGATTACCATTATCATAGACTTGCTCTGCCTACTTACTATAGAGTGGGTTTACACTTACTACTTTGTGAATAAAGAGTTCATTGAAATACAGTTATTTATTGGAACGAAGTTCCTTGTCGCGCGTTGTGAAAGGGGGCTAGACGGAAAAAATTCTTACGAAAAGTTGTCACGACACTTTTTGCTTTATTAAGCTATTGTATTTAATTATTGAAATTAAATAAATAAAAAAATAAATTGTAAGCTGTGCGGCGTGCGCATGTTTTTTTACTTACATTATGGCCAAAGAATCTCAACAGCGAGATTCAGAAAGTTGTACAGTGCCATCTAGTTTCATATTGCTGAATCACACTGCTGAGAGCGTAATACAATACTTAAATCGAAAGGAACTTCGTTCCATCCGGGTGTCCCTTGACACCTTTTAATTTTTTATAGAAATAAACGTTTATTTTAGAGACAGATACTCCATCCCCGGTTGAGAACAAAGTGACGAGTACTATGCTCTGTCAGGACCTGGCCAGAACAGGTCTTGTGGAAACTGTCGGGCAAGATGTATTCCGGAAACTGGTGACGTGTAACAATACGGGTAAGTAACGTTTACTATGCCTACAATAGATCTAACTTGAGCGCACGCTTTTGGTAACATAATATTTAGCCACACCACAAATGTACTGTACCTAAACACACTGACACATAGGTACCTGGATTTACCTTAAAATATAAGATAAATAATTATTTTTAAGTCCATAATTCAAGTCTTGCTGTCTACTACTGCTACTTAAAGTGTAGTTCAGAATATAATTAGAATCATACCCTCTAGATAACTCAACACCCTGTATTTGAGTGAGGAAGAAAAATACCGTGCTGGATTACGTAATTACTGTATTTACAAGCTACCACGCCCATCCACGTCAAAAACCATGATGTTTTCTGCTAGTAACTTCCGGACAGAAAAACAAAAATCCAGCACGGTATTTTTCTTCCTCAGTCTAATACAAAGCGGTGAGTTATCTACCTTATTTATTGATCCGTGCCCCCAGCAGTATTATTCCCTGTATTGCAGGTGGCATCTACCAACTTTTTATATGAGTAATCATAAACAAAGTTGGCAAAAACAATAATAAGTACTAGTATTTGTCAGATAAATCTACGACTCGACACATTATTTTTACCTCGGCCGATAATCGTACCAGAAACTAACCGGGCTACGAATCGATTTTGTATGGTATTCTCGCAAGGTATGAGCCTAAGTAAAAAGGTTCGTTTAAGGGCTGTAAAAAAATTATTATTTGAATTTTAGAAACAGATGCGTCACCGCCGGTCCAGAACTCATTGGCCAGTGCATTGCTCGATCTAAACCCAGCTAGGACGAGTTTACTAGAAGCTTTAACACAAGATGTCTTCACTCACAGAGTGACACCATGTAGTAACGCAGGTAAGAGATTGTCACATCATTGTGAGAGTGTACTTTCATGGTGAAAAAGCGTTCTGTCCACGTAGACGCACTTCTTAGGGTGCTTTTCCACCACATATGTGCTATGCAGCTATGCTGCGAAGATGTAAAATCCAATAAATATGATTGGTTCAATAAATTGATTGATTTCCACCAATTAATATGATTGGTGGATATCAAACTCATCCATATCAACGTAACATAGCACATCTCTCGTGGAAAAGCAGCCTAACGCATACTATCGTGTATTGTCGCTTGCTTGCAACTTGCTTGCATTTTACGTAGAAAAAGTACGAAATCTGTCGAAGGAGCAGCGTCGTCGCATGGCAAATGCGACTGCCTATGTTTCAATAAGCAGCTTGCATGCAATCTCAAGTGAAACGCCTTGGAAAGTAATAAGTCTTAATCGAGTGGGACGCGTGGGTTAAGTATTAGCTTAATTAAGTTTACGCCCATCACGCGCAAGATATTTTATTTCGAAATATTTCGTTAATTATCGTTTTAGATACAATGCAACGAATGAATGATGAAATACCAAGTAAATTATGAAACATTCCCTCGGAGAATAAAAATTATAATGAGGTATTTCATCTGGGGAATAGCTTGACTGGACTGTTTCGTGAATAACGGCATCTTTAATAATCGACTCAGGCTACATTTTTTTTGGTATTTTAATTAAATTGAACTTAAGATTCATTATTGATGTAACAATTATTTTAAAAATATTTTAAGATTAGATAAACGCCCATACACAAGCAAACAGTGACTTAAAAGGATATTGCTTACAATTGAAGTTGACGCTATAATATAAGCAATTTGCTTTATTTAAAATTGAAACAATCTTTTTAATAGCTACAGTTGGATGTGTTCCAGCTACAAGTTTAAAATTATTGTCAAATACCAAACTAACGTTATTTGAAATTTTGTCTGTTAGAGATAGTGCCAAAAGATCGAACTCCGGATAATGTAACCTTTACCTCAATCAAAATGATTGTAGAATGTAAAAATGGCGTCAGTTTTCGGCTAAGAGTGTGTATATGTAGTTTATAGTGTATACCTTAGAGCAGTGTATCTTATATTGGTGATATTAGGCTATGCTACATATTACTGGCGCTCACACAAACATTTTTATTCAAGTATTTAGGATATATTATAGTATTAGGATATATGTTTATTCAAGTATTCATGGATGTCAACCACAGACGATGTCAACATTGCATTATGGACGTATACAAATGAAACATCATCAAGTGCGGTCACGCACTGCGTCCTATCCGAATCAGTTTTGGTTCCGAAGTTGTCTTAAAATTATCCGATAATAGTATCTAAATTCTTTCCGTCATCCGTAAATTTCTGATTATAACATAAAAAAATATACTCACTATAATAATACAAAATATGTCGGACCAAAGTAGCCTGCATAGTATTATGTATAAGCGCGATCTTTCAAACACGCGTTTGTAGTGAAAATTGGTGATGCAGTCCTGCGCCCATAACTGTATTTTGTTCTCATGAATTCGCAGGATGATCTGTTGTTATTACAGACGATTAAACCTATGCAATCAATTTCAACAGATTTAGGACCAATGAATATTGGTATTTATTTAATCAATTACGTTCCCTGACAGAGACCCAAGTAACCTTGATCGGATCTACGCGAGCGATATCCGCCGGCGTGTCAACGTCACATCAAATATGCCAGCAATCCAAGCCAAGTGTTGTCACAGGTGAGAACTAGGCAATACTTCAGTTCTAGAAACTACTACTGCTCAGGTGGATTCGATCAAATATCACTCAGTAACTATTCCTCGTACAGTTGTCGAACGGCAAAATAATAATTATTGTACCTAAATGAAAATGTTTGCCAGTTAAAAATGAAATACTTTAAACACTTTTACTTTAATACACTGTAAATAAGGATTTTCTATGTTTAGTGCTATTTTGGTGGATTATTAGGATGTCAACCATCGTTATCATGACCACTTTTGAACAAAAGAAACGACGATGAGATAATAAATTATGACGTTTTATTGGTCTTTTGGTATTTTGTTTTGTCTGCCCAAGATACATATATTGTTGATCAATTCACTGTGGTTTTTTTTTATTTCTGATATTATTTTGTTTTGATATTAACAGACACAACAGTACCATGTAGGAAAATAGGGGCCATGGAGTTTTCCACATTGCTGACGCCTAAAGGAACTATCTTATCATGCACAGGTATCGTCAATTGATGTCCACCTTTAGCTAAGATTAGTTTCTATTGGGTACCAATGTATGAGTAGAGAGTAGTTACTTGTAATTGTAATTTGTAAAGCAGAGTTATAAGTTGTTTGTTTAATAGTTTTTTTTTTTAAGTAACGTACTTAGTAGTATTTCTTATTTATTTATATTTTATTAACTGGAGGCACGGGAGCGACCCCTCTAAGACAAATGTGCTACCTATTATATCGTCATTTCAAGACCTTCATAATTTGGTTCTTTGTAAACGTTAGAGAGCATTTTTAGAATAAAATCAGGGCATGAGAGCCAAAACACCCTAACTACATACCTACATTTTTACAATACCCTGAAACGTAGTCAGCAAAATCATCAAATACACATAAACATAGTCTACTACTACGAATAAATAATTTTGCAAATTACAGCAACAATTAACAACTATTAATAAAGAAAATTCTGTTTATTTCACCATGAAAGTTTATTTTTTATCTTTGGACCTCTTTTATACGTCCCTGCTGAATCGCGCTTTAGTACAGAGATGAATAATATGGGATTTATTTAAAAATGCATCCATTGCATCGAACTCATCTTAGTTACAGATAATATAGAACCAATATGGACACAATAATTTTTTTATTATATTATGTAATCCCAGTTCAGGATGACTCTACAACAATGAGAAACAATGAGAGCTTTATCTTATTAAGCACTTTTTAATGGATTTATAGGCTTTCGATTATGAAAAATTATGCATGTGAAGCGTGATAAAAACAGAATTAATTTAGATGAAACGACCCAATGTGCCTCGTATGAGATAATTATATGAGATGTACCGCAGGTGGCCAAAATATTAGGGACAGCGCTTAGATCTTAGTAATATCTGGCTAAAACGCATTTTTTGAGCAAAACTAGTTATAAATCATCGCTATCATAGTGAAGTTAAAGATTACCTATTACCATTTTTTTTGTCAGGAACAAAAATAACATCGGTGTCTTCGACGAGCATTGATGCGACATCAGTAATACAGACACAGAATGCAGGTACAGTGAGCAAATAATTCTATATATTTAATGCTTATATATAATGCCCTAAATATTTAACAATCTTCTCCTGTATTTCGAATATTTTTCGCAGTTGTTTCAACAGAGGTAACGGTTAACAATGTGGATTGTCTAACGGCAAAATCTTTGCATGAACTTGGACACAAAGATATTTCTTTGGGTAAGTAATGAAATTTTGTTACACAATTAGCTTGTGTTGTCTGACGAGTATTGATTGTCTTTTACAAATATTTTTTTACTAAAACGTACGTAACCAATATGACCTCAAACAGTCAATTTCTCCGGAAAGCATGTTCAAAATAGGGAAACTCACGATGGCCAGCACGAGCCTCAGCAATACAAAAAAATGTTTTTTTTTTTAAGTTTTCACCTCTTCGAAAAATTTTTGTATTTTTTACATGATTTACGTTCTCGAAAAAATTAGAAATTGAATCAAGGAAACAATAAAATTAGAAAGGGAACCACTAAGCAACTGAGCAAGTGAAGTGTGAGGTTACAATTAGAAAGGGTTGACTTTATAGGTATTAAGATTAGGACTTTATACAAAAAATTCGAATAAAAAGTCAGATTGCAATTAACACCGTAACGTACTTCCTAAAGATTTTAATGGGGATTCACAGAATAAATATATCTTACATTATTATTTTCATTAGATACAACTGCTACATACGAAATTCTCTACAATAACAAATCATCCTGTACGAGTGGGCTGGATCCGTGTCTCAGTACAGGTAATATTATTGGCTATCTATCCTTTAATGTCAGATAAACGATTATTAACATTTTAGCTGTAATTGCATTTTGCAATTCAGAAGTTAGTTTCATGAGCGTACCTACCTATAATTTCAAACCCAGGAGAGAGCAATACAAATTGGGAGGGTATCTGAGTCGTTGTTACTGTGAACTACATATGAGTAGTTTGACGTAAATACGCCATAATTATCTATACTAATATATAAAGAGGAAAGATTTGATTGTTTGCATTGAATAGGCCCCGAAACTACCGAACCGATTTGAAAAATTCTTTCACTGTTAGGAAGCTACACTATCCCCGGGTGACATAGGCTATATTATATTTTTTTTACTATTTTTCCCGAAGCGAAGCTAGGGCGATTTCCTAGTTATATATAATTTAAGATGTAGTTACGTTTTGACGATTCCTGTTGTACTCGACAATCACAGTTTTCTCATGAAATTATAATTGGGTTTTGAGTGATTGTAATGGTTTATTTGTTTACAATACTCGCAATACAATCGAGTAAATAATAGTACGGGTATAAGTGAAAACATTTATACCTACTTGACATTTAGTGTGGTGAAATTCTAGAAATTACTAAGTCCATTAGAAGTTCTAGCATTTCAAGTGGGTTATTACGTTCCAGTGAATTAACTTCAACAGTTGGTAAAATAACGTCCTTCAACGTTCAATCGATTTGAAGCTCAGTTAACGAGAGTTCTTAGTTACTGTTACAAACTTGAAGTAGTTACAATCAAATTTCAGGAGTTTCGGCATTTGATGTGGTCGAGCAAAAGTCCTTCAACGGTGGATCACAATACTCCAAGCGAAGTGTTGTTACCGGTATGACTAGGCAACTGTTTGAAATGTATTTATTCAGTTTCATCCTAGATAGGTACTTCTTTTTTAGGTTTCGTGGATTAAAAAAAATCGGATAATAACAGAGTTGATTTATTTGAACACCTTTTTCTCCTTACCAAATTGATTCCTAATATTTGTAACCATTGCCTGTACTAATAAAAGTGAGGCCGGAATTTTGATAGTTTGAGTCATTACTACCACACCTTCTCACCTACACCATGGGTTGACTGGGAGAGAGTGCCCCATGGCATTAAGTCCGCCCTTTGTAAGCCTAGCTTGTAGGTTTTACAATAAAGTTTATATATAAATAAAATAAATAATTAGTATTTCGTTGTTGGCCAAATTAATGATTTTTTAAATCGGTAAAATTAAATATCTTCAACTCATTAATGACTCATTACTGAGGACGGGTGAGAGATCCCATCTTGAGGAGGCCTTGAGCACATTTAATATTTAACTATACCTATACATAATTACAACTTTTTCCATTTTTAGTTTTCAGTTTAATCCAGAGTTTATGTTTCCAGAAGTTCACCCGGAGCATAATTCCGCCATCACAAATACTGTTACCGAGGTGAGGTCTAAATCTGCCGGTCGCACGAGGTCTTCTGACAGTTTGGGCCCGTCTCTCGATAGCGGTGACAAGGTTGATGCGTTTGTCCAGTACAGCGGATATAACGCCAACGGTAAGTGTTTAGATCTTGCAACTATCTTCATTATCACTGTTAACATCATCATCAACAATAAAACTACCACCATCTTCATCATCATCAGCGTCTTCACTTACCTCTGCTATTATAGTAGAAACCAGCCCTAAGAGTCGATATTATGATGTAGTTAGATACTTGAGCGATAACATAATGCAAAAAGCTTGCACTCCTATATTGAATAGTATTGACCTTTTAATTATAATTTAATAGAGTATCGACATGATTAAGATAATTTAGTGAGCGACACTTCCAATAGTATGAATCTGAGTCTTGAATCAGCCCAACAACAATATTGGTTTACTAAAACTCAAAATGTCTCGATCCCCTACACAAAGACAATATGAAAAACACAAAGTTTTTCCTAACGAATCAAGTGTACTTGTCAAATTTGTAGTTTGACTTGATGCGGCGTCCAATTTGCATGAGACAGCTATATGGCCAGATAGCCATACCGTGGCCATACACCGTCAAGTTTACTGGATGCCGCGTCAAGTCCGCTGCAAACTTGACAAGTATACAACGAGTAAATCGTGTGGGTCGTTCTTGAATCCTGAGGGCATAGATTAAGAAATCCTATTAAATGGTATCTGTATACGTAATATGTGTGAATGTTTATTTATTTCAGATCATTCAAAACATGCTCACCAGTCGGCATGTATCGGCCGCAGTCAACTGATGTCGGTGCGGATGTTGTGCGACTCTGCGACCGAGGCGGCGACACAGGCGCGACCGGTGTCGCACAGTGCAGGTAACATAAATTGATGTAGGGTACTAGAAACTAAAGCAACGGGTAACTAAAGACTCGTTTTAGTGCACCAACATAAATCGTTTTATATAAGCTACAGCTACAATAAAATCTATACTAATATTATAAATGCGAAAGTAACTCTGTCTGCTACTCAATAACGCCTAAACCACTGAACCGATTTTGATGAAATTTGGTATAGATATAGAATTGAGCTCGGGAATGAACATAGGATACTTTTTATCCCGGAAAATAGACCTGTTCCTGAGGGATAACTCTTCCACGCCAAAACCACTGAACCGATTTCGATGAAATTTGGTACAGATATGGAATTGTGCTCGTGAAAGGACATAGGATACTTTTTATCCCGGAAAATAGACCTGTTCCTGAGGGATAACTCTTTCAAGCCACTAAACCGATTTTGATGAAATTTAGTACAGATATAGAATTGGGCTCAGGAAAGGACATAGCATACTTTTTATCCCGGAAAACAAACCTGTTCCTGAGGGATAACTCTTTCAAGCCACTAAGCCGATTTTGATGAAATTTGCTACAGATATAGAATTGAGCTCGGGAAAGGACATAGGATACTTTTTATCCCGGAAAATAGACCTGTTCCTGAGGGATAACTCTTTCAAGCCACTAAACCGATTTTGATGAAATTTAGTACAGATATAGAATTGGGCTCGGGAAAGGACATAGCATACTTTTTATCCCGGAAAACAGACCTGTTCCTGAGGGATAACTCTTTCAAGCCACTAAGCCGATTTTGATGAAATTTGGTACAGATATAGAATTGAGCTCGGGAAAGGACATAGGATACTTTTTATCCCGGAAAATAGACCTGTTCCTGAGGGATAACTCTTTCAAGCCACTAAACCGATTTTGATGAAATTTATTATAGTACAGATATAGAATTAAGCTCGGGAAAGGACATAGGATACTTTTTATCCCGGAAAATAGACCTGTTCCTGAGGGATAACTCTTTCAAGCCACTAAACCGATTTTGATGAAATTTTGTACAGATATAGAATTGAGCTCGGGAAATGACATAGGATACTTTTTATCCCGAAAAATAGACCAGTTCCTGAGGGATAACTCTTTCTCGCCTAAACAACTGAACCGATTTTGATGATTGGTACAGCTATAGAATTGAGCTCGGGAAAGGACATAGGATACTTTTTATCCCGGAAAATAGACCTGTTCTTGAGGGATAACTCTTTCAAGCCACTAAACCGATTTTGATGAAATTTAGTACAGATATAGAATTGAGCTCGGGAAAGGACATACGATACATAGGGATAAGGTCAAATTTCGTTATATGTAGTTGATAGATTCGTTATTTATGAAGCGATTTTTATGACTCTTTTTAGGGTTCCGAAGTCAAAACAGAATTCTCATAGTTTCATCATGCCCGTCCGTCCGTCCGTCCATCTGTCCGTCCGTAGCATAGCGCAGAGGCCCTTAGTGCTAGAAAGCTGTAATTTAGCAAGGATATACATGTTTATTTAAACATTAAACTGGTAGAATAACATTTTTAAAAATATGTTTTTAGGATACCTACCTCTCCTAGAGATAATATGGGGATATTTTTTTTCCGTCACGCACCCCATAGTGCAGGGTATCGTGGAAAAGGTCTCTCAAAAATAATATGAGTCTGCTAAGTCCATTTTTCGATTGCGGGGTCTGTTTGCGAAATATTCGTAAGTGTTGGACACGTAAAAAAATTCATGGCAATAGCATTAAGATGAATTCAAAAGGAAAACTATCATGGCTATATTAGCATACATAGTTATTGAGTTCTATAAACTTAGAACTTCGGAAACCTATATTACCAGTGACCTGACATGCTATTAGCCAGTTTTTTAACCAACTTCAAAAAAGTAGCAGGTTCTCAGTTCGACTGTTATAAACAAAAATTAACTTTAACATAATTTGAAAAATCAATCTTTAAAGGGTTCATTCAGGGAATGTTTATACGAAACTTCGTCACTTTTAGGGTTCTGAAGTAAAATCGGAACCCTAATAGTTTCGTCATATCCGTCCGTCAGTCTGTCCGTCTGTCCAAAGCAAAGCGCCGAGACCCTTAGTGATAGAAAGCTACAATTTGGCATGGATTTACATATTTATTAAAACTCCAAAATCGTAGAAAAACTACTGAAAATAATTTTTTTGGGGTACCTCCACTACAGGTAACGTGAGGATTATTTTTTATTTATCCCTATAGTGTGGGGTATCGTTGAAAAGTTTTTTCAAAAATATTATGGGTCTTTTGAGACCATTTTTGGATGTAGGGGTCCGTTTGCGAAATATTTGGCTTGAAAGTGCTAATTTTGGGTACCCAAGTCAAGTGTCCCCCCGACGGCTAAACGGTTGGAGTTGGACAAGTGAAAGAATTCTCAAAAATAGGTTTGTTAGCATAAGTAGTGAATGAGTAATAGTCAATAAACTTACTACTTTGGAACCCATATAGGGTTGCACGTGGCCTGACACGCACTTGCCCGGTTTTTTAAGTTAAAACTGTGAAAGTTGGTAGTTAGTATTTAATCTATACTAATATTATAAATGCGAAAGTAACTCTGTCTGCTACTCTTTAACGCCTAAGCCACTGAACCGATTTTGATGAAATTTGGTACAGATATACAATTGAGCTCGGGAATGATCATAGGATACTCTTTATCTCGGAAAATAGACCTGTTCCTGAGGGATAACTCTTTCACGCCTAAACCACTGAACCGATTTTGATGAAATTTGGTACAGATATAGGATTGAGCTCGCGAAAGGACATATGATACTTTTTATTTCGGAAAATAGACCTGTTCCTGAGGGATAACTCTTTCAAGCCACTGAACCAATTTTGATAAAATTTGGTACAGATATAGGATTGAGCTCGGGAAAGGACATATGATACTTTTTATCCCGGAAAACAGACCTGTTCCTGAGGGATAACTCTTTCAAGCCACTGAACCGATTTTAATGTAATTTAGTACAGATATAGAATTGAGCTCGGGAAAGGACATATGATACTTTTTATCCTGGAAAATAGACCTGTTCCTGAGGGATAACTCTTTCAAGCCACTGAACCGATTTTGATAAAATTTAGTACAAATATAGAACTGAGCTCGGGAAAGAACATATGATACTTTTTATCCCGGTTAATAGACCTGTTCCTGAGGGATAACTCTTTCACGCCTAAATCACTGAACCGATTTTGATGTTTGGTACAAATGTAGAATGGAGGTCGGGAAAGTACATAAGATACTTTTTATCCCGGAAAATAGACCTGTTCCTGAGAGATAAGGTCAAATTTTGCTATATGTAGTTGATAGATTCGTTATTTATGAAGCGCCTTTTATGACTCTGTTTAGGGTTCCGAAGTCAAAACAGAATTCTCATAGTTTCGTCATACCCGTCCGTCCGTCCATCCATCCATCCATCCGTAGCATATCGCAGATACCCTTAGTGCTAGAAAGCTGTAATTTAGCAGGGATATACATGTTTATTTAAACTTTAAATTGGTAGAATAACATTTTTAAAAATATGTTTTTAGGGTACCTCTCCTAGAGGTATTATGGGGATAATTTTTTTCCCCCATAGTGCGGGGTATCGTTGAAAAGGTCTCTCAAAAATAATATGGGTCTGCTAAGTCCATTTTTCGATTGAGTGGTCTGTTTGCAAACTATTCGTAAGTCAATTTACGAAAAACATGTCATGAAGGGATCTTTATTTTCGGCGTACGAAGTCGCGGGTAACAGCTAGTACAATATAAATAATATAGTACCCGGATGACCGAGCTTAGCTCGATTTAGTATTGCTTAACAACGCCATCTGCTTTAGCTTTAGTGTAGCTACTCGCCAATAGATGTCAGGAAAAGTCTATTGTAGCCGTTTTTCATTGCCTGAAAACACGGATAAAACGACATCTTTTAAAAATGAATCCTAGCTAGATCGATTTATTGCCCCCAAAACCCCCTGCATACTAAATTTCATGAAAATCGTTGGAGCCGTTTCAGAGATTCAGAAATTATATATATATATATATATATATATATACAAGAATTGCTCATTTAAAGGTATTAGATAAGTAATAGGAATCTGCCAATGAATTAGAAATTCCGTGGTTAAGGAGAAGTTCACAATATGAGTTATAGAGGGAAGAAGGAATTCAAGTACAGGCAAAATCATCGCCCTACTTACCCAGTGTCTTATCCAACTGCACCAGACTTAATTGATAGGAGAACTTTACGGACCTCTTCTAAACCTATAGGAGAAAAAGAAAAATTATCAGATACTGGAAGAGCCGTGGAAGTAATTTCTGAGACAGTATAGGATTTAACTATAGTGTTAAGAAGAGAAGTGGAAGAAAAATGACGATTAAAATCCTCGGCGGAGAAATCAGACTTCTTGGCCTGGGCAGGTATCTTTCCAATGCCAAGGGAGTGAAAGAACTTCCATATATCGGCAGAAGAAGAATTGGAAATGTTTTCAAGGATATGGGAGCGTTTGGCGGCTCTCACCATCTTGTTACACCTATTTCGTACCTTTTGTACCTACGTGCGTGAGAAGTTATACTTCTTTGGCATCATTAAATAAGCAAAAGTCCACGAGTTGCTTTGACCACTCAATAAACCAATATGTACATTACTTTAACAATAAACTTAAACAATACTTATTCAAAAAAACAATATTAAAAAAACATTATTAAAAAAACATTATTAAAAAAACAATATTTAAAAAAATATTTAAAAACAAAAAAATATATATAAAAAAACAATATTAAAAAAAACAGTAATCGGTGTCACCGTCACCGTGTTACAAATCTTATTTCACTCTCATCATTTTTCCAATTTATTTAATAACGCGCCTAAAGAAGTACATAACTTCAAAAACCTACTTTTTATTGTAGTCTCCAAAGCACGGAAGCCCTCGTGGAAATTTGACACAAACAAATTGTGGCTCTTTTGCTTGATTGGCAATCAAAATTAACGATGCTATAATAAAGCTATAATCAAAGTAGGCGTCTTTATTAAGGGCGGATTCGACCAGATTAATATCGTATTAGGTATGTACTTATCTAGACACGCGGCAGCGTGTCAAGCCAAGTTCAAGCAAAGGAACTGGCGAGCCAGCGCCGAGTGTAATATTACACGAACCACTTGATACCACTTTTGACCCTTTTGTAACTCAAAACCTTTTTAACGTAAACACATGAAATTACGTGTGTTTAATTATATCCATATGGACATGTAGAAGACCAAATTTCATAAAGCTAGCTCAAACGGTTACAAAGATATGAAGGTCAAAAAGTCGTAAATTTTAGCACTGACTGACTGACATATAGTACCTAAATCTAACCTACTTCCAGATAACCTAGAAGGATGAAATTTGGAATCCAGCTCGGTAATTGTGTGTAAGCGTAGGAAAAAATCAAAAAATTAAAAAAAGTCGAAAAATAAGTGGTGTCCCCATACAAAAATTTGTATGGGACCACAGACATGTATACCTAGAGTAGATGCCGCATGTTCATACATTTCACGTGTAACAGAAAGGATTTTAAATCCTATTTGAGCGCCGTGTCATTTAGTTGGCGTTTTACTGCTATTGGCAATAGATGTCAACTGAAATAACGAAAAATGCCTAATTGTAACGTTTTAAACTGTAGGAATTCTACAAATACAGTTAGCAGAGGTAAAAGAAATATTTCTTTTCATCGTTAAGTAATTTATTTGTAAAATTGTGTACTAATTTATTTTAAAATCATTTTTTTCATATTTATTGCATTTCTACCACGTTTTACAACGAAAAGCACTAACTTACTGTGTACTGCATACTACTCAATACATTGCTGATTTTGGTAGCAAAATTTATACGGCTTGTTTACTGGAACACGCAATGAAAGTAAAACAATCGTTACTATAAATCGTCGCTTAGCTTCGTAGTACGGTGAATATTGTCGTGTTTCTGTAAAATATAGCATATAGTGTTGTTCATTTACTCGGTGTGGTCTCGATGTTAATCGATTTTGAAAACCAATGAATAATAATATTTACATAGAGACAGTTTTTAACAAGCAAATTATTTTTCATTACAATATTAATGTTTCTGTATAGTGATTTTATTCATGATAACATTATAATTAAAGGTTTTCAAGTGACCCCAATATTAAAGCAAAATGAATTATAGCGACGGGGCATAGATATTGGTTTCCAACAAAACATAGCCGTATATGTTCTATTCATTTCAATGATGACTGTTTTACGGATTCGAAAAAGAAACGAAGGCTGATTTCAAGCGCAATACCGAATATTGATGTAGGTACTGTTTTTTTATTTTGAATTTTTAATTAGAAAAAAATATTCGTTTAATTTTAGGTAAGTTTAAATGTGACCATGATGTTTTGATTTTCATAAAAGAAATGTTTATAAATATTTTTTTAATTTTCATTTATTTAATTTCTTGAAAGCAAATAATAAACAATCATAATATTTATGATCTCTTTATTTATCTTTACATTTTTGAAGCTTGTGTTTATAATTAACAAATAATCAAGTTCAATAAAACACAAAACTATTTATTCGGTCATATTCAAGCACTATACTATATTATTATGTACAACCAACCAAAGGCATTTTTTATGTTTTACATATTCTACGCCTACAAACGATCATACGATTTTCTATTTACCTAATTATTATCGGTAATCGATTTTGAGAATCATTAATCGTTGTCGAGAATCGGTAACGAATCAGTTTCGAATTGATATCGCTAGGATGGGGAATTTCAGCACTAAATATTCTTGTGACAGCACAATGTGTCAAAAAAAAGTGACACGCTTGGTTTTCATACAATTCGAGGTACATGCGCCGTCTATTCTTGATATATGTCTGTGTATGGGACCGAAGCAGAGCCATCTAGCGGCAGTGAAAAGAAAAGCTTCGGTCCCATACAAATCTTAGCCAACTCGCATTTGCATTGTGAGGCCGTTATGTCACGTAAAACTCGCACTAAGGCCTCTGTGCACGCGGGGCTCAATATGACATACTTCAGCGCATGGAGTATTGAGGTAGAACGAGGGCCATCTCATATGAAGGGAAAGTTGAAAAAGTTTCCAGCTGTTTACAAAAAATAGAGGTTCCAATAATGGCCATTTCTAAATGGCGCTAGTGTGTGACAAATAGATATATGAAAGAAAGAAAGAAATTATTTATTTTGCTAAGCACTGCAACAAGTTATAAAATTTACACTTAATAAATCATTTACAAAATATTATAAGTTATAAAATCGATATAACCTGCTGCAGCACTGCTCAACAAAAAAGGTACGCACTCAGCATATGCCGCGGGCTCCCCCCCGGGGGTTGCCCGCCTTGTCGTGGCGGATGGGCTCAGTAACCGTGGACTGGTCACCCACGGTGAAGCTAAGAGGCAACCAGGGCTGGCCAGTTTAGGCCGCCGGTTGGCCCGAGGAGGGCGCTCCCAGCGGGCTGAACAAGTTCGCTGTGGACGCGCGTGGAGGTGGGACCGCAGAAGAAGAGGAGTGCCGGTATTACGGTGCGCCGTTCTCCCTATCTTCTGCGGCCGTGGAGGGGTCGCAGGGGGAGAGGCGTGTTGGTATTACGGTGCGCCACTCCCCCTACCCCCTGCGAGCTGGCGGGGCCGTTCCGCCGAAACGGCACTGGTGGGGTCGCAGAAGAAGAGGCATGTCGGTATTACGGTGCGCCGCTTGCCCTATCCTCTGCGGCCGAGGTGTGGTCGGTAGAAGAACCACAGGCCTAATCTTCCACCGGGTACCAGTTATCTGGTATCCATGGCCTCCTAGTAGCAAACTTGGGGGGAGTCTCCTACAGTACTGGTGGAGGCCGAGGGGGCAGGCGCACCTTACCATCTGGTACGCCCATCGTGGAGGACTTTCGCGATGGAGCCGCTTGTAGGCGGCTGCCGCTGGCGGGGTCGCGGATGTGTGCGAAAGCGTTCCCGTAACCCCGTCACAAGGCGGCGAGAAGGAAGATGGGGGGGTTTTTAGTGGGTATACCGTGGGTCTCATTAGCCTATACGGGAGTCCCACATATCCACTCGGGTGTACCCCCTGCGCCCGGGTGGTACGCGTAATGCATTTTCCCCCCGGAGAAAAAAAAGGGTAACCACGGCTACTGATTTTCAGTACGACCTTTATTGTGTATATGTATAATTGTACATGGCTGTTGTAAACGGAGTGAAGTTTGCTGAGTTATGCCACCCTAATCAACGGCGCTAGTGTCCATCAAATAGATATTCGAACATAGCTGTTTTAGACCGCACCGCAGCCCCACCCGTAATTTTACGCGTTTCCACCCATGAAACGTCAATTTAGTCTCTAAGATTTGTGAACAGGGTATATTTTTCTTTACAAAAAGTAATGATATCCCACCAAAAACATAAATGTAAAAAAGGAGAGCCAAGTTCAATACAAAAATAATGCTTGGCTGTGGGCTTCGCCGCAAAAAGAATGGAGATCTGAATGAGTGCCAAGTTCTATGCAAAATCTAAATATGTATTTATAGGAACAAAATAACATTATGAACAAGTATTAAACTCTATTTCTTTGCTTTATTGCATACCTATAACAATTGCTGTTATTTAAAAAAGTGAGATCTTAAAGTAGGCTAGATTTGACTTGGCCAGTTTTCATTACATCAGTCATAAAAGTCAGTCTGATAAAAACTGGCCAAGTCAAATCTAGCCTACTTTAAGATCTCACTTTTTTAAATAACAGCAATTGTTATAGGTATGCAATAAAGCAAAGAAATAGAGTTTAATACTTGTTCATAATGTTATTTTGTTCCTATAAATACATATTTAGATTTTGCATAGAACTTGGCACTCATTCAGATCTCCATTCTTTTTGCGGCGAAGCCCACAGCCAAGCATTATTTTTGTATTGAACTTGGCTCTCCTTTTTTACATTTATGTTTTTGGTGGGATATCAGAATTACTATATCAAATTGTTGACGAAATTTTAATTTAATTAACATCTTAATCCGAACCTAACGAATAAAAATAGAGTACGTGTTAATAAATTGTAATTAAACATTTTTATGTGCACTTAGTTATTCCAAAATATTTTAAATGTAATTGCATTCATCCTTACTATGACAATATAAAATCTATGGATATGACAATCAGATTGACATTTTATTCGCAGGATAACTCTTATCTCTTACAAAAGTTTGGTCGAAAAGTTTCCGCCCTATGGATAAAATGTATTTTATTATTTCTACATAGTTCAATACGAAACCTTAATTAGAAGGAGAAACAAAAAACCATCGTTCTAAGCAAGTTGATCAAAAGAATGTCTTATCGCTAAAAATGAGGCAATCTTTCTTAGAAAACTGGGACCGAAGTCGACTTTAAGCTCTAAATAAATTACTAGCAAATTTCAATTAAGAAAAGAAAATGCCTGTAAAATATTCTCAAGAGAAATAACTTCTGAGATTACATGGATGTGCGTGGGACATTCTTAAAAGCAATAATGATGTAGTCATTTTTGTTTGATTGAAAAAGTTTTGGACTAAAAGTATCAAAAAGGTTTAATTGTATAAACAATGTTAGAGCGATGACGTCGACGATGAAGTGTTTGTAATTGCTTTGAATAAAAACGTCAATAATGAAAACTACTGATATTTTAAGCCTAAGAAAAGCATACATGGTTTATACATCTAAAACTAATCGATTAAAGCCACAATAGACGCACTTACTAAATGCCTAGCCCTCACTTCATCTTTTCTATTCATAACAATCACAGATCAATAAATAAGGTACATAAAGTACCGCCTTGTATTTGACTAAGAAAAAAAATACCGTACTGGATTACGTAATTCCAGACAGTAACTTCCGGACAGAAAAACAAAAACAGCATGGTTTTTGACGTGGATGGGCGTGGTAGCTTGTAAATATAGGAATTACGTAATCCAGCACGGTATTTTTCTTCCTTAATCACATAAAAGGCAGAGTGTTTTACATTATTTATTGATCTGTAATAACAATAATAACATCATATAAACGTAACATAACGTACAACGTACAGAAACGCGAACGACCCCGAAGAAGCATATGTCAACATCAGCGTTCACGTCGCGCTACTTCCTCGGTGAACCCGTGTCCACGTGCGCGGTGACACGTCGGGACATCCGGGACATCCGGGTAATCCGGGACGCCCGCGACCGGGAGATTGACACTGTCAACCCGGGTAATACACTGATCGTAGCCTCAGTGGAAAAAAGCATAAGCAAAGAATACTTTGAATTTTACTTATTAATATATTTGGAAAGAAGAACAAAAGCTGCATATGCAATTTTTTTTATTCCTATCATTAATCCTGACGGTTTTGTGCAAGGAGTTTAATGTAAATTCCTTTAACTACTTACTGACATTCTAACAGTTTTTTTGCTCTCCTGTAAAATTGCAATTTTCATCTTATGCCTTTTTTCCACTAAGGGTGCGTGATGTAGCTTGGTTGTTTATGGTGAACGTACGATTATGGTGTTAAATACTGTATTGGTGTATAATTTGTTTATTGGTTATTATTTTTGATCCAAAATATGTATGTTGTGTAGGACATAAAATGTAATGTTGGTAAAAACGTTGATTTTGGATATTATTTTGGATTAAGGCAATAATAAAAAAAAACATCAGCCGTATTGGGACGGCTTACAATAAAAGGCGACTAAATCCGGCCCGCTGGTGATAGGGAAGGATTATATTAGTAATATTGATTATTTCTACATGGGGTTTGCCTGGACCCTCTTGTTTGAGTTAGCAGCCAAACCACACGTATTCCAACTGGGGGCTTGAAAGCCAGTTCTTTCTTTCTTTTTCTTCTCTATTTTTTGGCCGGCAGTCACTGATCTCTTTGGTGTAGCTGATGTCCATGGGCTTCGATAGCCACATACCATCAGGTGGATCGTCAGCTTGTTAAAAAAACAAGCGGCTAAAAAATGCGTGAACTTTTTAGTATTTTGTCTTTGAGATATGATAGAAAAGATTTCATCTTAATGCATTCAAAGTAATTGGATTCTGAGTTAAATTTAACGAGACTCCTTTACAATCTCTTATTTTAAAATAGCTCCCATACTGGTGTGTGGTTGTTGCGCGCAAGTCGGCTCTGCCACGGGCGCCGCTGAGCAGTCTGCGCACTCTCAAGGAGCCTCGTCTACTGACAAGCCACTCGCAGTATCCTCGAAATGCAATCCTATTAACGCTGCTGGTGAGATTCACTTCATTTCAGATTCATCTTACTTTCAGAACGAAATTCCTATAGGCTTGCAGATATTTTCTTTCTTTTTCATCTTTCTTTCTTGTCCGGCTTTGCTGATGTCCATGGGCGACGATAGCCACTTACTATTTGGTGGATCGTCAGCTCGTTTGCCGGCTGATTCCAGAAATCTTATAAATTCTATGATGCCTTATGTGTATGGCATGTTTTGTGTAATTTTACAATGAGGATGATTCACTTTTTCACGTGTTTGACATAATCATTATGTAGAAATGAAAAAAGTATGAACATCATTGAAAACAAGTTAATAATAATTCTAGATATACCAACAAAGGACCCTGGAAAACCAGCGCAAAGTGTGGCTACGGAGTCCAAGTCCTGTACCGCTTCTAACAACTATCAGCCCAATACCGTGATATCTAGTAACCTCAACGCTGCTAAGTGGATGAAAGGATATCCCAACAATGTGGAGAAAGGTTTGTTTTATGAGTATATTTTCGGGTCACATGATAAAAGGTTAATCCACCCAGGCCATCTATAACGCTAGAAATGTCGCCAGCCGATTGCCAACAAAAAAAATAACGCGTCAAGTATTATATATATAAAATAAAGTCTATTTATTTGAATGGTATTATCCCAAACACGGATTTTCTAATTTATGAATTTTTATATTAAATCTAAAGACACAGTCATAACCCATAACAATCACATCGCTTCCAACGATACTTCATTTGAGAAATTATAGTTTGTTTTTTAGACAAGTCGGTAGACAATCTTGGCATTATTATGTTTTGAAATATTAATTGAAATTAGTGAAAAAAAAAGAATTATTAGGAAATAGAAATTAGTGCATGAAATTATTTTATCTGTCTCTTAATTATTTTTATTTTGTGTCAGGCTTATTTTTAAATTACGATAAAAAGACACTGAGATTGTTTACCAAAGGTCAATCATCTATAAAAATACACTATAGAAGTTCTGCGAAAACAAATGAATGCAGAACATGGGCTGCAATATTTTTTTATTTTCACAGATTTCCAATCAATAGTCGACATAAGTCGCTCCACAGTGTCAGAATCCTTGGAGCGTGCTTCCGTGGTGCTCGAGAACTCTAAAGTTCAGATAGAAGCTACCAAGAGACTGGCACAAGAAAAACTGTCTGTTAGGGAACCTGTTACGAGTTGCAGTAAGTATTTGTTGTAATAGGTACTTAGGTATCATAAAATTTAATCGCACGTTTTTTTTCTTAATAAGTATTTTTTTCCATTTTTATTCCATAGTAATTGTGACGTGGTGGTATGTAATAGTGACGTATTGATCATTATTTATGTAGAACGATCTTGTTTAAAAACGTCTGGAAAAAATATTATCATCGAAACCTATAACTTTCTCCCTTTCCTAATGAACTTTGGTTTCCTCACACAATGTCAAAGTCAAAGTCAAAATATTTTATTCATATAGGTATCACTGATGTACACTTATGCACGTCATTTTTTTGGCTTTTCGGAAGGTGCTTTGTCGTGGAGGAGAAGAAAAGCCTAAAGAAACTCCTCAGCAATGTGGTCATAACTCCATCAACCACACTCGTAGTCTTTACACTTGATAAAATGAAGATGAAATCTAAAAGCTCCCAATTGATGTTTTCCTTCGTCGAATTCTGATTAACTCAACCGTCAAATCATGACAGCATTCAAAATAAGGAAAATAAATAAGTTAAGAATAAATCAGCATAACTTTTAACCAAAAAGTAACCTACTTCAAATAAACAGTCTCCGAACAAATAATAAAATGATAACATCATCAACGTAGTCGAAGTCAATTAAATACGCATTATTAGGAACAACTAAAAAAACTACTCGTCAGATCTCGCTCAATGGGACCACATGACAAGCGCCAGTTTTTGAATAATAAAAAGAATCATCAAAATCGGTACACCTTGAGAACATCCTCCTTTTTTGAAGTTTAGCCGCAGGGTTTTTATTTTTTAGTCGGATCCACCCTGTCAATAAATAAGACTAGCGATTAACGTTCCCATTTAAGCTCTCGTTATTATTTTTCACTGTCGCGTCTGACTTGCAGACAGTGTCGACTAGATATTTTCCGATCGCTAAATAAACGTTGCTTGTGAAGTGATTAATTGTTCTGTCCTAACTTAAATTGTACTCGAGTTTAACATGCAAGATATCACTTACAATTTTAATTGAAAATCTACAGAATTCCAAATTAATCTTCTGGAGTAAACAACTTAATTTACTTGCCTTTCCTCCCACGCACAAGAGTTTAGTAAAGTGATATGTTTGTCAACAAACAATTTTAGACCTTTCATCAATCAATTGAGAAATCATAATGTTTCAGTGAGGACAGTAGCCGCAAAATCTAATGAGAGCCTTTTAGACGTGCTGCCGACAAAAGACTTGACTAAGCCAATAAACGATCTTGATTGTAAAATGGTGGATAAAATAACTTCAGGTATACTTTTGAGAAACTATGATTATCGTAAAAAATATTATTGTTACTATTAAAATATTATTGTGGTAAGAGCGGGTTCAGAAACTACGGTAGCTTAAAGTAGTGGAGGTTGAGGGATGTTATCTAAGAGTAAACTTAAAGACGGATGGATAGATGAATTACATAGAAAAGTCTAGTTACTACTCTGTAGTAGTAGTAACGTAAGGTGTGAAAAACTAAAAAAGTTTAACCAAATTCCGTACCAGCTTTGACATTTGCAGATAAAGTTGTACCAAAGGAATTGAAAGAAACACTTATTCAGGCGAGTCCCAACGTGCGCGATTCAGGTAAGACAACAGTCTATTCTCTATTGTTTTTCATTTTGTTTGTGCATAGATTTTCGAAAATAATCCAAGTAAATTTCTTCTCCAGTGAGAAGCAATACCACTAAAAACGGTTCCAAGTTTGGTATCATCTTAAAACTGGATCGAAATAACGAAAGCAATTGCGTTATCACCATTAACATTGAGTCACTGTCTAGAAAATCAAATAGGTAGGAGTATTTCGCACATTTCGTAACTTGTTTCTCGTAGATGTGATGTTTATTTGATTTTGTTGATTTTAGGTCTTGATTGCATGCCAATGCCTGTTATAGAAAAGAAATCAGCTAGCGTTTTAACATCCAGATTTATCCTCCCTGATCCGTTACCGTGTTGTGTGAGAAAACTTGGTGGAAGTCTGCAAACAGGTTCAATAATTTTATAAAACATTCAACATTTTGTAAAAAATTCAATATCCGCACAGGACTGAACTTAATTCATGTAAAAATAAAATATCTGTATGGTAGGTAGGTACATTGTTTTTATATCGTTTACTCCTTATTGTATGGGGTTTAAGATTAAGGGTTTTTGTTTATTCAATGAATTATAATACATTACTGCGGAACTCACAATATCTTCAAATTCTCTGGTAAATCATTTAATAATGACTTAAAACATTTACACAAATATATATTCCCATGGGGATTAATGAATGGGGCGTTATACGAATGGGACCTTTTGCAATTATTGCAAACAATTGCGACGTTTTTCGACGACACCAAAATGATATATGTATCTATGTGTTTTATCGCTAATTAACGATCTCGTCGATCTCTTTCAGACGTTAGATAGAGAACAAGGGACAGAGACGAAGATAGATATCGTTCGGGTGTAGATGTGTAGGGATGTTTTTGTTTCTAAAGATGAACACTTACATTCTAAGATATTTTACATTCATTTCCTTCGACGAGTTGGACACGTACTTTAACTAAGAGTAGGTCACAAGTCAACGTCTTCATAGTACGCGAAATATGCAGTTTTCTTTTCTTGTTTATTTCTATATAAGTATTTGTCTTCCGCAGAATGTCTTTTTGTATACGATAAACCGCGCTGCATTGTACACAAGCGTCAAGAGGATGCTGCCATACAAAAACAGTCTCAGTGTGGTAAGTTTATAGTAGGGTAAGCAGTAGTAACCCTGGCCCCCCTCCAATTAATCGGCCCTTCAATTTAAAATCCATTTATTACGTTACGTTTACGAGACATGAAAAAATATTTTTATTTTTCTGTGTGTACAAAACTCCAAAATGTAATCAGAAGTTTTAAACTTAGCAGCTAGCAAAACTTAAAAAAAAATAATTTTGGCGCGCTTGCAACTAAAGAGGTGTTGTGCTGTGAAATCTGATAAGAAGTAAGTATTTTACAAGTAGATTTTCTATTTATCTATGTATTAATATTGTGTGATTTCTAATCCCATGTATTAATAAACATTATATTTTCGTTAATATATCGTGATTGGTGGAGAATTATTCAAAATAACGTAAAAATAGGTATGCTGATATTAGTATCCATAGCATATATGAAAGATCAATTGATTGGCATACGGACGAATTATTGTACTTAGTGATTTAATGCTGTAACTAGATGATTGGCCATGCTATTCATTATATTTTTTACTGATGCCAATATTTATACCGAGATATCTGCGAAATTGTAGTGATATAGGTACCAATGTTGAATCTAAAATAACTAAATTCAACATCTTTTCATCATACTGACCGATGTTTGTTCGTGATAATCTCAAAAAAAATACGGATTTCAGTAAAGTTTTCACTGATCTATTGCACGTATTAAGTTTAGTGTAACATTTAGTGTTTGTTTTATTAAAGATGTGTAAATCTAAAGAATCCCATGTTAATATGTTTTTGAGTATGGGCAGTGCGAGTATTAGGTATGGCATAAGCTATAGACTAATTTTTATAAATTACAAAGAAAAATTCGAGTAAACAATTAAGAACGGCGGCGCCTCGGCAGCATTGACGGCGGCAGAAGGCATTTCGCGGCTTTCCCGCGTTTTTTAATTTCTTCAACATCCTTCTAATTCCACTAATTTGGCTCAAAAGCGGTTTAAATAATCATGCAGCCTGTCTCTGGGTCATACAATGTTTGTGATTAATTTCTTATTTCATACTTTAATTTTCGTACGTTTAAATTTTCAAATGTACACCATTGACTCTATACTTCATGTATAGAGTGTACATCATGCATAGAGTCAATGGTGCACTTAGGTAAGTTTTATTTAATTTTGTTTATTGGTCGACATACATACATAATAGTCATTTTTGAAGTTGGCTAATAACATCAAAAACAAGAAAGAAATACAAACAAAAGCGTATAACTTTATTTTTTCCCTTAGTAGTGACCTATTTTTTATTGTAAACCAACCTAACTTCCTATTAATAAGAATTCGATACACAAATAAGTTGAATCCTAAAAAAATTTTTTTTTTAAACGCTTTTATTTTTTCAATAATGTTTAGTTTATAAAATTAGCTACAAGTTGTGAAAATTTCAAGTCTCTACGTAAAATAGAACATAGAGAATTATGCGTCTAAAGTCTGAAAATCGTTTTTTTTAATTTAACAACAAATAAACAATGAAAATTAGTTTAAAATATGATTTTCGTGTATTGTCATCGGAAATACACATGTCTGCCAAATTTCATCAATTTTCATTAAAGGGAAGTCATTCAAATTAACGTTACAAGATTTGATCCTTTGATCCTCCGAAGTGAAGCTAAATATAAAAGCGTTTAATAACCTTATTGCCGTGTAAATAGAGTAGCATTTTGATCATAATATTGAAGATTTGATGCTTTGATGCTCCGAAGTGAAGCTAAATAAAAGCGTTTAAAAACAGATCCTGCACATCACTAACGTTAATTTTTATAAAGATATTTCGTAATTTGTATAAAGATTGGCCCCTACATGGTATAAACATTGGCCGGGCCAATAAACTCAAAGTACAATAAATGGCATGCCAATCTTTATACTTTGGGTATGCCAATCACTATACACCAAGGGCCAGGGATTGTACTTTTGACCCATTTTTTATGTTCATTGCAATAAAATTATGAATTTAATAAAACATTATTAAAGTTGTGATTTATAAACGTTATCAGTTTCCTAATGAGCAGCTTAACATAAAATGTTTTATGACTTGGAACCTTATTTCGTGAAAAAAAATTGTCAAAGTCGATGATCACCTTAAAGGGCCAATGATTGTACTGCTTACCCTACATATACTTACGTTCGATCGCCGCTAGCGTAGCAGGCGGACGTATAAGTTAACTAGATTCCACCCGTGAAATATATCGCACCTTCGGTGCAACAAAGTCACAAATAGCCAAAACTGTAAAATTGAGTTAGTATGCCAAATTGTCTATAAAACAAGCATTTGACGATCCGTGTGGCGCAATGGTTACCATGCCGGATCGCCGCACCAAGGGTCCTGGGTTCGATTCCCAGCGAGGCGGAAATTTGAATGATGAGTTTGAATTTCTGTTCTCGGTCTGGGTGTGAATGTCCTTGTCTTGTGTGTTGTCCATGGCACCCACGACACAGGGAATCCTAGTGTGGGGCTATGAGAGTGAAGCGTTATTTATTTATTTATTTATTTTACGTGAAACTATTGCAAAAACTATAAACAATTAATAGTATATATATTTTTAACCTATTACATAGTATATATAACCAATATATATATATATAAAAGCTGTTATGCCTTTGTTGCACCGAAGGTGCGACATGTACTTATAGTGGTTTCACAAACATAAACCTCCAAATTATCCCACTTTTTGAACACTAACTTTTAGGTTAGGTTAGGTTAGTAGGTATATTGTATTATCTTTTGAGTCTCACAAGATACAAACATGCGACAACTAATGTCAACATGTTAATTGAAATTGAGACGCTTAGAAAGTACATCGTCTGTACCCACTAATACATGCTAAGTACACAGTTAGGTATTACTCTCCCAAATGAATAAGTTTTGTTCATAATTGAGTAATGTGTTGTACTTTGTTTAAAATTGTAGACTTTAGAAGTTTGAACATTAATTTACTTTCTTTGCTACGTTAGCTATACCCGATGACCGAGCTTTTCTCGGGTCAGTGTTTCTTAACAACGCAATCTTCTGAAGTAGCTTTAGTGTTGCTACTCGCCAATAGAGGTCAGAAAGAGTCTATTGTAGCAGTTTTTCATTACCTAAAACACGGGCAAAACGACATTTTCTAAAAATTAATCCAAGCTAGATCGATTTATCGCCCCCGGCTTACTAAATTTCATGAAAATTGTTCGAGCCGCTAAACATCTATTTACAACTTCAAACAGTAGGTACTAAAAAGTGGAGTGAGGACTATTTTTTATTAACCAAATCAAGCACTGTCTTAATGGCTTTATTTCAGTAAAACACAATACAAATGGATGTTCCGCGGCAGTGCTGACGTCTCACACGTTAACCTGCCCGCCATACTATCAACAACACACAAAAAATCTCGTTAAAGTACCAACTGCAGGTCAGTTACTAGGCTGTTAGCTATCATTATCGATCATCATCATCATCATGACGATGATGGCATGGCCGTTTTTATTGTCATCGCTATCGTCGGTATGGTCATCCTCATCAACATCATCATCATTGTCGACATCTCCAACATTGTTTTCTTCAATAAAAACATTTTCATTGTCATTGCCAACATAATTTTCTTCAGTAATAACGAAATTATCATTGTTATCTTCATTGTCATCGTCAACATCCATTTGTTCAGTATCGTCATTGTTGTCGTGGACATCATTCTAATCACCAATCATCTACAAAGTATCATCACCATCACCTTCCACGATCTCAGTCCTTAGGTACGGAATTGCTTTTTATTCCATGAACTCTTTATGTTCCTAAATGAAACGTGCATTAATAATAGAAAGTGTGCAAAACCAAAATTGCCTGGATATTTTGATATTTTTTGGAAATCTTAAGTAGATAGGTAGACTTGATTAAGTAGGTATAGGTCTTTTTCTCTTTCTTTCGTGGTCGGCAACGCATCGAGGCTGCCTGTGGTGGTGGTAATTTCCTTGGACGACGGTGGCTTTGCTAACTACTTACATTTATAATAAAGAGCGTCAAATTTAGCTAATTAAACAGCCTGTTTCAAAAATGTTTAGTAAACATACTTTAGCTTTTTGCAATATTACAATTATTTTTTTCACAAAATTGAAAGAAATAAGTCCTACACTTTCTAAAATGAAATAACTTCTATAACTTTACTTTTTAGAAATAGCTGAAGTGAAGCATGAAGTTACTAATCCTGCAACTGTCTCGCCGGAGAGCTGTGTAGCGCCCTGGGAAGCCCCGCAACTGTGTCTACGTCATACTAGTGACGTCATAAAAGAAATGCTCACACCAAGAGGTAGATACATATTTAACTTGTTTAGAAATAGAGCTCAACCAGCGGCTTTTCTCGCGTTTTGTGGGAAAATAAGTACCTTATCCTATTTCAAATAATAGTCTACTCACATTGAAGTATAATATCATAGAACAGACATCTCGAACAAAATTTGTGTCCCGCCCGGGAGGTGCTATTTTCAAAATTGAGCCCCCGTTCTCCTTTCAAAATCGAACGAATCCATTGAAGATTGAAGCCACGTGGCGCCAATGCATTGGGATATATCTACATGGTGTTCGCGGAGTCGGTTCTACTCGTATACGCTAGTAATAATACTTCAATGTCTACTCATGAAAATCCGTTCGGTAGTTTTTGTGTGAAAGATTAACAAACATCCTCACGTATAACAATAACACCACCTGGTATTGACTTAATGCCTGAAATCACGGACGTGAAAATAACCCAGACGTCACCTTGTCTTATCGAGAGTGACGCTGCCCGTTTATGTGTTCGTAATTTTTAATGCGGTCCGACGCGGTAATGGCGGCCGATTAATTGCTTTACTGAATTTGTTGTTGGCATTCCATCTGTTCTTTTTTTAAGTCTATGGCCTGAACGTAATTCATCGCGTTGCCAGTGTTGCCACAGCGGGAAACAGCGGAAACGCTTTTCACCTCTTTCACAGATTAGAATTCCTTTCACACTAATTCTACAAAAAAAAAACTAAACTTTTTAAATTATACCTACTAATGTTTCAGCGTATAAAGCTCTGTACGAAACGACCAAATCCTTGATCAAGGAAAATTCAAATCCACAAACTACCCGCAATTCAGCCCCTGCCTCTGTCTCTGGAAAAGGTATTTTGACTTCCTCATTATAAGGGTGCTTTTCCACCAGATATGTGCTATGTTACGTTGCTATGGATGCGTTTGATATCCACCAATCATATTAATTGGTGGAAATCAATCAATTTATTGAACCAATCATATTTATTGGATTTCACATCTTCGCAGAATAGCTGCATAGCACATCTCTGGTGGAAAAGCACCCTAATACTCTACTCAACTGATTACTTACCCGAACTTAACCACGAATGGCTTCAATGCATTACGTAGCCAGAATACTTACAGAAACACGATATTAAGAAGTTCATATTTTCTCATGAGTCTAGAGTTGATAATAATATTATGCTATTATTAATGTTAAGGAGACGTGAAAACAACAACAACAAGTCTTCAGGCTCGGTTGCACTGCTGTTGTAAGTTGCAGAACCATAAGAAAGGTGAGGTATGGTGGCCATGCACGATCAAGTATACCTACTTGTCCATCCAGTTTGCATGAGATAGCTATATGGGCAGATAGCCATACCGTGGCCATACAGCGTCAAGTTTATTGAATGCCGTGTTAGGTCCGCTGCAAACTTGACTAGTAGGTACACTTGATCGTGTATGGCCAGCATTCGGACATGAGTTTGATACGCCTAGAACCATGTAGTACCTGGACTATAATCCCTAAATTAATCTAGATTTAAGTGTCCATATTTCGGAGTTACTCATGAAAGAGATTGACAAAGCCCCCTCATAAACAAAAACCACGATCTGCCACTTCTCACAGACAGCCTGGTAAAGTTTTGTATGTACCTAAAAGGTTTCCTTAAAAGTTAGGTACATAGTGGGGAGGTTAGGACACACTAAAATGTAAGTTTTTCCGACTTCAAAAAAGGAGGAGGTTCTCAATTCGACTGTATTTTTTTTAAGTTTTTATGTCAGAACTTTCGACTGGGTGAACCGCTTTTGATGATTCTTTTTTTAATCGAAAGCTGGTGCTTGTCATATGGTTCCACTTAAATTTGAGCGAGATCTGACAATAGCATCCATGAGAAAACCAGTCTTTTTGCATTAAGTATGTGCGCGACAAATGGACGGATAACTCAATAGGTATCACGCCAACCGATTTCGATGATTCTTTTTTTATTGGAAAGGATGTACTTCATTTGAAGTCGGATTTTTTTTGTTAAAATTTTAGTATTACTAATTGTCCTAAAAATTTATTTTTAAGACACCAAGACATTTACCATGCAGCTTGTATATACCTTATTGTTATGATGTATTCAGATAAAGAGTCGTGCACACGATCGACCCAAGCGGTGCTTGACGTGCCTGTAACCGAACATTGCCCGCACTGTGTGGAGCCCCTCGATATACCGCACGACGCAAACCTAGGTAGTACGTAAAAAGCAATTTTTACAATTCTACGAAAATTGTAATGGACTTTTATTGGCAGTTATACTAAGGACTTTCTTAGGAGTTACTTACACTATGAAGTTCTAATTCATAAGTAATATAATTATGAATAATCTTAACCACACGTGATAGATATCATTTCGTATGGTAGGTACTTCCATTTTATAGACGTGACTTATTTGGTAAATAAACTTACCAAACAAACAAACAAACGTCTTTTTACACTAGATACTTTTCATGGACATAATAATATTATTTTTAATTAATTTGAAAAATGTCTGCTTTATTTTTAAATTACAAATAACCATTAAAACGAGTATAAATTTGTTTACTAAATAGGACTCGTAAAAAACGGAGTAATTTGTTGTCATATAATTTTCTTTTAATATGTTGGCAAACTTATGATATCGTCACCAATGCTTTGTGGGTACGAGGGCAGTTACTTTTCAAAGGACAATGTCAAATCATTATTATTTTATTACAATCGTTAACAACAAAATAACTCCTCACTGTACTTCCGTAATGGTTCTCTAATTATTTGAAATCAATTACTTTAATGATAATACCGATTATAAGATGGCCCAGTAATGGCGCCGTCAAATATTTCATAGTTCTTGTTTTTGTAACAGATACAGAAAACGTCGAAGAGTATCTGAAGTCATATTTGAGGACTTCATGCCGCTACTATACTAACATGCTGACGAAACATCTAGACAGAGTTAAGGAAAATCGTACGTACTGTCCAATACATTTAAGCACAAAACATTGCGTTATAGATCATAGCAGGTGTCTATCAAAAACACAGAAACACAATAATGAATGAAAGAAAGAAAGAAAGAAAGGAAGAAAGAAAGAAAAAAACATTTATTCCGACATAGGCACTGCAACAAATTTTAAAATCAGTGGTTTCTTAAACAACAATAAAATTATTAATTTTATTGCATTCGGAGTTGCAGCTACCAATTACCTATGTCGGAAAAGGGTCGCGTCGCACTCAGAATACGACGTAGAAGGTACCAGGTACTTTCTACGTCCTCAGATTTTTCAGTGCACCCGTTAGTCGCAATTAGTTAGTCGTTAATGAAAGGTTAAACAAATTAAATTAAGATAATAATTATTTACATTTAATAATTATACTACAATTACAATTATTCTAATTAAGATTTATTTATTATATTTTAATATCCGATAAACAAGAGGACGAGTTAGCTCACCGATGCGGTAACAAGTTAATATATAGTTTAAAAACTAAACAAACTATTTTATTGTTCCATTGTAGGAACTAAGAAAAAAATTGTGACCGTGCCACTCGCCTGGAGCCAACCATAAAAGTATTATTATTAGGTCATGCCTATCATAAAAATGTATTGTCATCGGAACCATAGCGATATGCAAGTTTAAACTTCGTAGGATGAAAGGAAGTAGTTCTAATCCATTGAAGTATTATATTACTAGCGTATAGAACCGACACCGCGAAAACCATGTATGTCCAAATGCATTGGCGCCACGTGGCTTCAATCTTCAATGGATTCGTTCGATTTCGAAAGAACCGCTGGGCTCAATTTTGAAAATCGAACTTCCCGGGCGGGACAAACATTTTGTTCGAGATGTCTGTTCTATGACATTATACTTCAATGGCAATGACAACATTTTTATTTCAGTTAAAAATCACCTAACACTTCCCCCTGACGGCGTTTACAAAGCATCTTCTATATCCAATTTCTTCATCGAAGCTTGCACCATGAAGCCGAGTGGAAGACAGGACCACTGTTGTCAAACGATCATATTACCGAATAAGTTGAAGAATTTAAACAAACTCCTTACTTTAACTACTGCTCTGAGCGCCACAGACTTTCGTGAAAGTCAGGACAAACAAGATTTGAAAGCAATGTACCACATTTTGTCGTCAATAGAGGGCAGAGTTCACAGACTGAAGAGTAATTTGCTTACTTGAATGCCGTGTTCCAATCATAGATGTCGCTTATCTTGTAAAATGCTGATGCTAATCTTATAAAGTAATAGATGTCGCTAGTATGAAAGTGCATATAAAAATTGTACATTGTGATTCTGTTACAAACAATCAATAAAGGTTTGTATTGTTCCCCATAACGCTTTATTATCATTTTTAGATTGATAATGTAAGAAATAAAACCATTTATCGTTATAAGTAGGCATGTAATAACAAATTAGTTACATAATATACAATTCTGAAATACATTTTAATATTACATTTAAAAACTTCATTGACTAACAGTTTTGCCGCTAAATAAATTTAAATACTTGGATATATTTTGGAATATTTGTGCACAGAAACCACATAGTAACTTACTATATTAAACCACGACAAAATGAATTTGAGAGATATAATATGGAATTGTTTAGATTCTTGTATACTGACTGGCATTTTCAAAATAAAATAAATAAACGCATAATTTTATTGCATAGTAAGTACTAACCATTTTTTTATTTTTTTATTAAACCTTAATAAATCGACTCCTTTATTATCCCAAAAGTACTTGCAATTTTCATAGAAATTTTTAGAGCAGTTTTCAAAAAACTTATTACACATTACATTACAAAGATTATAAAAAAGAAAAAATCTTTAAGTAATCTGTAGCCATAGGCTATAAGGAATCGACTGCTAGTCTATATAAATAAATAGGCAAAGGAAACAGTTCAGTGACATTTTTTATTCAGTTCAAAATTTATGATTATTATAAGTGCTATGCAAAAAATACAATTTACAATGTGAGTATCATAAAGGTAAATAATAAATATGAAAAAGTTTTCTTTTAAAACTGTCCTTAAGTACTAAAAGGTAACGGAAATAACATTTCTAGTGTACATGTTTTAAGCGCACTAAAGTGCACGATGGAATGACACAAAAAACATAATTTAAAATATAGAAACATTGTGATTAAAAACGTATTTATATAAAAGATAAGAATTAAATTTTACAAACAAAAGTGCCCTCTAGCAAAATTTCAGCCATTTTCGTGCTTCGGAGAGCACGTTTATCTTTCGTTACAGTTAAATAACAGGTATTAAACATGTGGAAGACGTTGTAAGCTTAAAAAGGGGGTTTCTTGCGGGACTTAATTCCTTCTAGTAGGACAAAAAGTAAGAGAGCAAGAAAAATCCCTTAAAAACTTCTAACGCTTAAGCTGGCCATATACGATCAAGTGTACTTGTCTCAAGTTTGCAGTTTGCTATATGACCAGATAGCCAAACCGCAGCCATACACCGTCAAGTTTACTGGATGCCGCGACAATTCCGCTGCAAACTTGACAAGTATACTTGATCGTGTATGGCCAGTATTATGGTGATCGCACATATATCCGCACCGTATACGATCCGAATGACATATGCGGCCGCATATTATGTCATTCACATCAGGCTCTCATATGATTTCATACAAATGCGGCGTGTTCGGCGCGTACAGTGCGAACATATTCTTCTCAACCGATCTTGTCTGAAGCAACAAGAACCCACACTCAGTGATAATAGATTTCAGACGACAATAAAAAATATAAAAATAATAAAACAATATAACATCTTTAATACTTAGCATCCGGCCCACTAAAATCTAATAAACTAAATATGTTAATGGAATAGTTTCTATTAAAAATCTACATTAACATATAAAATAGTTAATAACTCATGATTATACAAAAATATAAAATGCAACCGAAAAACCTATTTCATTTGTTTTCATAATTAATATTTATGCACTAAACTGCTATACATACATACAACCCTATATTTCCCAAACACTTCAACCCTACAAAATCCCTGTTTCATCCTATCCAGTGCACCACGATTAATGAACAATAATAGACTTTAGTACTTGGTAATAAGCGTTCTTTCACAATACACGGATTTGGCACAGTACCTTACGTCGCACAGCCATAGAGGATTTTTGACGCTGTCATATCTGTAATAGGACAATAAGACATTAAAAAGGATGAAAATTGACTGTCGGTAATAGAATTGGCATGGATTGTAACCTGTGGATTACATAGTTTAATAAAACTAAATATTATATGACTTTTACCGGTCAAGAACCAATCACAAAGAGGACAGAGAGAGCCACAGAAAAAAACAATAATATTTGTCATTTATACAATACCTTCAGGAAGTGCTAAAGATTAAAAGTAAAGAAAACACAACATAAATTCAAACTCATCATTCTAATTTCCACCTCGCAGGGAACCGCAGCCAACCCTTGACACTGCAGTTTGGAATGGTAACCATAACTCAAACTGTTCAATTAATCAATTTCTATTAACTGTACAAGATAATTATTTCATGAAATTCTAGTGTACATGTGGTCTACTCAGATGTGATGTCATGACGCCATGACACTTTGAAGTATTTTGGTGCGAATTTTAAACTTATAAATTAAAGTGTATTTATTTTATACTAAACTTTTATTTTTTGCGGAAATATGATATACGTTGTAAATTGTAATTTTAATATGTAATATTTCCCAACATTATAGAATATTATTTCCAAATCAGTTATGATGCCTATTCTACAAATAGATAACACCACGGATATATTACTCTATCTGGATCACAGATTTCGTAGAGATACCTGAAGATCGATCACGTCATAATGGACTAGTGCCGATACCTCTGAAAATACCGTTTTTTACCCTTTTTACCGTTTTTTACCCTTAAACCCCCCCCCCCTACCCCCCACTTCCCGACCTCAGATCGCCCGTAAATTATTTTTCCTTTTATTTTTGTTATATTCTCTGCCTTTTGCAATGGGTTTCATCCTACTATTATTTTTTTCATTTTTTTACCCTTTTCAAAGGTATCGGCACTGGTCTAAAATAGATAACACCATGGATATTCTTTATGTACTTCTTTATGTACGAAGTCTGTAATCCAGAGAGAGTAATACATCCATGGATAAAACAAAGCCATGGATAAATTTCTATTATTAAGTCTCACATACTGTATTTGTGTACAAAAATTGTTAAATAAGTAAAGCCTAACTTACAGTAACCATTCCTCAAGTAAGCGACCGCGGAGTGAACACGTGCACGAGCGAGTCCCAGCCACAGTCGGCGAGCTGGTGCGGCCGTAGCGCGTTCCAGTCTAACCCGTACGTGAACTCCGAGTGATGCCGGATGGTCTCCAACGGCTCGCTACCTCGCTTCAGGTCCCATATCCTGAAAAAAGCCTCCGGCAATTAAAGATAACCTTGAAATGCCTGAACAGTTGATAAATTGTAGCTAAGAACCATTGATATAGAAGTTAGAAGGATTTTTGATAATGTCATATAGATACTTAGTTATAGAATAGTTTAAAAGACGAAGTAATAAACATAACGGCGTCCTTGTCTAACGTATGAAATTAAAACAATCTAACTCTATACACAACAGTTTCACTATACTGTCAAATTTTTCATGACGTCAGACGTGTGCCGTGTTCGCCATTTAGTTTTTCTCTTTACTACAGTGTAAATTGTGACTTATTACTAAGGTACTAAGGTAAAACACCACTTTGACTAAGGTAATGTCACAGTCACGTCAAAGTGGACATTAGTACGAACAAATCCGCCATGGTTTGTTGCGTAGGTATGCACGTTTTTTTCGCTCCTGTACAGTCACATGTAGAGAAAAGTAACCCATCTGTCTATTAAAACCGTTTAAAAGATGGGTTACTTTTCTCTGCAGGTGACCGTACCTCAATGCTAAGAACCATCTCAATCACGTCAGCTTTCAAACAAAAAAAATTGCATGTGTCAGCTCAGACATACGACTATAGTTTAACGCCATCTAGTTCGCGATTGTCAAATCAGTAACAAGATTATTACAACGCCATCTAGATTCTGTGTGACGAATTACAAAACTAACGTATAACACTCCTAACGTAACGCAGTAAGCTTGATTTTCCTCTCCATAAATTTTCATATCCCAACCTTATAATGAAAATCGATTCTAAAGGAGTTTAATTCCAAAACCCCATCATTAGCGGTCCATTCGTTTAAGAGCTGCCATAAACAGACACACACAGACATGTGAAACTTATAATACCCCTTTTTGCGTCGGGAATCAATAATCAAAGCGTAACTAATACCCTACTCTCGGATGTCTGGTGGCATGAACAATACAACTACATCATAAAGATAAACAAACATGATCCATAGACAATTTTATGATTCATGCCTAAAATCCCCACCAAGAAGTTACCGCTGTTGGGAATTTATAGATTTTTCTCCAAAATCCCCACCAATCACCATCACCGACAACGCATCAGTGAAGGATTTGGTGTCGCTGATGTCCATGGGAGATGATAGCTACTAACCATCAGCTTGTTTGCCGGTTATTTCCGAAAAAATTTTGATACCGTTTATGAATGATTTGTTATATTTTCCTCTAATATCGAATAATGCAGTCAGTATTATACCACGTAATTACTAAATGTTTTGTTATATTTTCCTCTAATATTGCATAGTCAGTTTTACACCACAAAATTACATCTACAACTACAAACACATCATTGTATAACACGATTATAACTGAATTTCACTTTGAAAATAAATACAGTGTGGGTGTCACATTCTATTATCTTATTGAATAAACATAATCACCTCGTAGTGAAGTCATACGACACGGCCGCCAGTACTGAGGGGGCGTGTGGACAGAACTGTACCCTTCGCACTGCACATTCACACCCTGAAATTATATAAAATAGTTATTTATATTTTACAATATCATATCGTTAAAGAGTATGATCGAGTTAAGCAGATTGATGAGTGACCTCTACTGACAAAATTTCTTGAGCACTTCCGTTCTTCAGAGAGCACTTCTTTTGACCCTTCGTATGACCACTTTTTACCTTCCTACCAATCCGCACTGAAGCAGTGTGGAAAACTAAATGCTATATAGGAGTTACACGACTCCTTAATAACGAGAACTATGCAGCTGAATTTGAGAGATACGGTTAAAGACATTTATTTTCTCACAAGAATTTACAAATTCACTTACAGAGAAAATACAAAATTTGGTTACATAAATATTATAAAGTATCAGCAACACACAGGCTAGACACGTATTAGAAAACTTAAAAACTACGTTACAAATACGATAAAGTATGAGATGTTGAATCTATTGACATTATCCTAATTAACTAAGTTCTGTTATTTTTAAATACAAAAAGCCAAGTTTTAGTCTACTTGAGGGTAGTTAACAAACATTCTAAGCAATTCAAGTACAACACAATGCGCGTAAAGCAAAAAATGTTAAAAAGCAATTAAAGATCAATCGATTTTTAATTGTTTTTAGGACATTAGAAGGCATTAGCTGTTATCACACACCATAAGCTGTCCTACTGAACTCATGTCTCTCATAATGTAAGGTAAACATGCCAAATCCATGCTAGCCAATACAATAGATTAATGACTATACAACTTCATTGATCACAATCAAGTATAGCCTATGTTACTCAAGAATAATGTGACTTTCTACCGGTCAAAGAATTTTTGAAATGGGTCTGGAAGTTTTTGAGTTTATTTGTTACAAACATACAAAACTACAAATATTTTTTCTTTATAATATTAGTGTAGATTACTCACCCTTGAGCGTAAACATGGGTGAAGTGAGTCTCCGAAGATCCCAGCCTCTCACCAGCCCGTCAGACCCGGCCGTGGCTAATGCGTGGGACTCCGTTCTACTCCAATCACATGACAATACCTGCAAGTGTTATATTAATGGCCAGTCCAATTATGGCCATTTTAAATCTTTACGCCTCCCTGACTATTCTCTTGTCTGAGCCGCCAAACCACTTGGGTTTCGACTAGGACCTTGAAGGACAGTTTTTTCGTTCTTTCTCGCTTAGCCGACATCGCATCAACCATGCCTTGGATATTACCAATGTCCACGGGTGACGGTGACTCTATACCGTCAGGTCGCTCGTCTGTTGGCTAAAAAGTAATTTTTCATACATATTAGTTAGCTCCTGTCCAACCTAAATGTTACAGAGTTAATTAACAACAGACGCGGTCGGTAGTTGCGATGGGTGGCCGGCGGCCGCACCATACTATAAATATCTTTCATACATTTCTTGAGCGCGTGAGAGATATTGTATATTTATAATGTAGGTATATGTAATAATTGCTCAATAAATAGAAAATATGAAATTTAGATTTTTATAAAAAGGAAACGTATCCATTAATGATAATGTTCTTATATTTTGACAACTTGTATTATTTGTATTAATTGTAACAGGAAACACTTGAAATATGGTAATATAATATTATTGTACGATTTGGTAATAATATACGATATAAGTAAAATGAATATAAGGTATTTGAAAATTTATAGCAACGTTAAATGTCAACTACTTGCTAATTTTTAAAATAGGTCTTTAATTGTAACAGGAAGTAAAATTGTTTGCCGGTAGAAATATTTTAATTATTTTATAAAATACCAATAATTTTGATGATTTGGAATTGTTTAAATCAATTATTGAATTGTGTTTATTATTATTAGTATTTATTACGATTTTTATACGTAGCATTACAAATTATTGATTTTGTCTGTGGTTGTCAGGTGATACTCGTAATTATGGTGTGGGGGTAGATAGTTGGGTTGATAAAAGCGAGTGTTTGTAATTGTCTCGTTTAATTCAGTGTGTGAGCTGCTCTTCTGCAGAAGTTAAGTACTTTGAAATACTTTTATAATGTTACTCTGCCAGTCTATTTAATTATTGTTTAGTATCATTCTAATTAAAACGATTGTAGTGTCATAATGTTGTAAAGCTATACTAGAAGCCAGCTTTCAATTCAATATTGTCGTAGTGTTTGTTCCGTTTTAAAATGTGTAATATTGATACGAAATGTGGAATGATATAATATAATATTACTGCGGTAATCTTGTGCCGTTGGGGTTTCTTTCCCCTTAGTTCTTCCCCAACGACTAAAGCACATTGCGAACTAAGGGTTTCAATAAATTAATTGCCGCAAATAAAGTGTATCATTTACATACCTCCATAATAATATGAAAAAGTTACAATATCATGAAATATAACTAGTCATTGTGCTTTTTTTGGTTTACCTTTATTAATAATAGTACAAGTTGCAAATATTTGTCGATTCTCGCTTTATAACATGGCTTCCAATTTATATTTCTTGTCTTTTCCATAACCATTACACATTGAATCTAACATCAGAAGTGTAGGAGTCGGACTCGCGTTTTTAATAATATATGTATCCTAATATGTGTTTATTTTCCAAGTTTCAGAATAGAAGAAAAATTGCGGCCTCGGACCAGCGGAACTGTGACGACGAAATAATAAGTTTTCGACGCAAGGATCTGCTACGTCACGAGATGGACAATTATTATAGTATTGAAACATCCAACAAGTGATCAAGGTAATCTCCTTAGAACAGCACCGAAGTGATTTCAAGAACGGTAAGGCCCTTAAAGGGCTTTGTTTTATGATAATGTTTAAGGATTTTATTATATATATTTTTTTTTCTGTGCATTAAGTAATTTAAACATACAATAAGGAGACGGAATTCTCTGTCCGGACATCACGAGAAAACCTGTGAATTATTTGATTAAAAATAGACTCGGATTAGAATTGAAGACTAACTTTCAATTTTTTTTTACGTGCAGTAGATATACCTAGAGGTTTCAAAGAATAGGACGTACCAAATACGTACTAAATAGCAACAAAGTAGGTATACAAATTAAATCTTTCTTCGGTTATGACTATCTAATTATTTACTAACTGCTTACAATGAAATGAATTTTCGAACATAAATAGTACCTATACATATATTTTACATATAATTTAATATTTCTTTATAATTTATATACCTAGTATAGACACTATATAGATTGCAACAAATTCGAAAGGGAAAGACTAGTGCGCCAGGCACCCAAACAAAATGATAAGAAAAATAAAATCTATTATGGCAAAATAATAATATACTAAAATCAAACAAAACCGTAATCTATATCGACACAATACACCAGATGTAAACTTTTAGAATACCCACAACTAGTTTTTATTTTGGTAGGTACCTATGTTATTTGTTTAACATTCGATTAAGACTAAAAATGACTTATTTATTTCCATGATTTGTAGGTTGAATCAGTATGTAGGTATAAATGTATGACAATAATTTGTGAAATATGAATATAGAGTAGACTGACGACAATTTTATTATTTATTTGAAAATTAATTAAAGCAATTAAAGTACATAATTGAATCATGTAAATTGAGAGGATAAATATAATTAGTAATATTTAATGTTCTAATAATATAATATGCATAACTGCGTAAACATAATTACACAAATAAGAAAAAATTAGGTAATCCAAAAGGAAGACGTAGTTAGCTATGGAATAACTCCATACTATATACTTTAATATTATAAATGCAAAAGTGTGTTTGTTTGTTCCTCTTTCACGTCGCAACGAAGCTATTATATGGTATGATTTTTGTGTGTGGAGATAGTTAGGAGGGTGGAGAGTAACGTAGGCTATTTTTTTTACCGCGGTAAAACCTCTCATTTCCATGGGAAGCTCGATATTTTGTTAGTTGTTAGATATTTAGTTCCGGATTTTGTTAATAGATGGCGTTAGTAAAATTCATTTGCAAGTTCTGAATCACGCTTTCAAATGACACAATATGTAAATTACTAAAGTCATAGGCAACTAATTTATAAATGAAAATCTGAATTCGCGCTGGATAAATGGTTGTGTTTTGGTTAGAAATTAATATTGTAAAGGAATAAGTCAATAAGGTTATAAACTTAAAAGACATACGATTTGATTTTGGTTTTTGGTTTTGGTTTGCTTCGTGAACTGGTTTTGAAGACTGTTGTTGTTTTAGCTTAGAATAATAATTATTTTTACGGATAGTAGGTTTTAAAATTTAGATATTTTATGACTTTTATTAACATTTTGTGTTGTATTTGTTTAATTTAATTTTTTTTACTTTAAATAGTTTTAGTTATTAGTAGTTAGTTACTTTAGATATAAGTTTTTAAAGTGGATAACACATTTTGTGTTAGTTAGTAGTAATTAGTTTCATTAGATATAAGTTCTTTTAAAGATAACACATTTTGTGTTGTATTTTTTTAAATTAGACTGCTTTATTTTTTTTTCCTTTTTTTTGTAAAACTCTTCAAATACAAATTATAATTTCAGTGCTAGTAAATTTACTTAACACTTGGTAATTCTAATAAGTTATTCGGATTCAATTAGGTTATATTTAGTCTTGTGCCTAAAAACACTAATAACAATTTTCTAGTATTTGCTAGTTAGCTTGCGTTGTAGTACCCACATATAAAACAATATTTACGACCCAACTCGGAAAGGTTCGTTTATTAAGTCGTAAAGAGTCCAGGACTAATTATTGACATTAAATAATAATAATATGTAAAGTATTGGTTCATCTCAGTTATATTGTCAACTTTCAATGACCCTAGTGCGGACCAACGTCAAAATAACCTTATCGATAATTAATCTTATTATTTGGTTTGCGTAGCCACACGTAAAATATTTTGATAGTTAATAAAAGTTTATATTTATTTTTAATGCTTTTAAAACTATGATTATATCTGATATATTAAACTATGATATATTATCAAGAAATTCTTTTTACTTTTTTGTATTACTTAAAAATATTGTAAAGAAGCTTTTTTTTCTCTCTTTGAAATAAAATAAAGGTAGTAGGTAGGTACTGCTAATTGTCAATATCAATAATAAGTGGTATATATTTTTTGGGATGATTTGACTTGACATTCAAAAACTTCAATTTTCATAAAATAATAATTATTTATAGGTATTTTTATACTTTAATTGTCCATGAGAGTGAATTTTTTTTTGTTTGTCTCTATACTAAGGAGAAGTTTAAGTAACCGTTATGTGACTGAGATGTTCTTTAAATTGACATTTTTGTTTTGTTGGTGCAATTGAAACAAAAAATAGCGCAGTAGGTACTGTGTGAAAATTGCATTACGAGTAGAACCTGTTTAGATATTTCTCAAATAATCTTGAAGAAATCTTAGCTTCTTACTTTTATTACATTTACAATGACATGTAATATAATTTGCTGTAATATTTTTAATAGGTTTTACGATATAAACATTTATGTATTACTAACTGAACCTTACGCGATTTGCAAAAAAAAAAAAACAACAACTAATTAATAATCACAATCAAATACAGCCTATTAACTTAGAAATAATGTAGTTTTCAATTTGTGAAAGAATTTTTCAAATCGGTCGAGTAGTTTTTGAGTCTATTCATTACCAATTTACAAAAATGTGAATCTTTCCTCCTTAGAATAATATCACGATTTTTTTTAAAGTGAAACTTCTATGTAGACGCGGCACCGTATTAGGATGTTTTTTTTTCTGTCACGAAAAAACGTTACGGCCGCTTGGAAGGGGTTAATAATTAATTTAATAATTAATATATTATTTCAAAAGATTTTTATATATATTTTATTTTGAAATGTTTGTATGTAATATATCCCCAGTGAGAGTATATAGCAAGGAATATGACTCGACATACATTACATAATATAATCTTTAAGATTTATCCACAATGATTTATGATGAATTTAGATATTAGACACATACTACTCAATTACACAATTAGACAATTAAAAGACACAACACAATTAAAATATCTAATTCTATTAATTTCACAATATTTTTTTTATTTAGTTTCAATTAAGTTTATGTTATAAGTAAGTAAGTAACGATAGCAATTTACTATTGTCTACGGTTATTGTAGTAATTAATCATCACTGTTAAATTTTGTACTTATTGTTTTGAATCGGATGGCCAAACGGAACAGATATTTAGTATCTTCGATATTGTTAGTTACGTTTTGTCAACACAATCGTGATGTGGATTGAAATGAAATATTATACAATGGATGGGTAAATTTTGAAATGAAATGCAATAATAATTGTCTAAGGATAATTTAAGAAGTGATGATTAAATTACTGAACAAACTGCTGATTATGTCTACTGAGTGAGAGTCCTAGCCTGACTCATGTGCAGCAGGTGAGAGGCTGGATGATATTACTGAACAAACTGCTGATTATGTCTTCTGAGAAGTTCTAGTCTAGACTCATGTGCAGCAGGTGAGAGGCTAGATCAAATTAATGAATAAACTGCTGATTATGTCTTCTGAGAAGTTCTAGTCTGACTCATGTGCAGCAGGTGAGAGGCTAGATCAAATTAATAAATAAACTGCTGATTATGTCTTCTGAGAAGTTCTAGCCTGACTCATGTGCAGCAGGTGAGAGGCTGGATCAAATAGGGATGTTGACACTAATCATAAATTAATAAAAAATTATGTCTAAAGTATTAGTGGTAACATTTAAAGGCCTATTGTAAGGCCTTATTTTTTTGAAATCAATCACAATAAATTAGTTATCATTAATTTTAAATGTTAAAAATTGTACTCACTGTCACGTGACCTTAAACGCAATTTTGAGAATATAACGTAATTGCTCCTATTTTATATGGAAATTCAACAAACCTTGACGTTTTTGGTGGGAAATTTGATAATGATTTTTACTTATCAATTTTTGTTTTTAAATTGAAGATTATTATTTTTATAATATTTATTTTTCGTGAATATCAAGGTTCTATCTATAAAATAAAATTAAATCCTAAAAATTAGTCAACATCCCTATTACTGAAGGAACTGCTGATAATGTCTACTGATTTAAAAGCCCTAGCCTTACTCATGTGCAGCAGGTGGGAGGCTAGTGGGCCCTTATGAAATGAAATGAAATGAAATATCTTTACCTGTGTTTATCTTAATGTGAAAAGAGACAATATTCGTAAATGTAGTAGGAACTATATTATCTTGGTATTTTTATGTACTTAGTATGTATAACGATGTAGTATTTTTAGTACTTCGAGAGCGAAGTACATGTCAGTCTGGCCGTGAGAGATATTGTATATTTATAATGTAGGTATATGTAATAATTGCTCAATAAATAGAAAATATGAAATTTAGATTTTTATAAAAAGGAAACGTATCCATTAATGATAATGTTCTTATATTTTGACAACTTGTATTATTTGTATTAATTGTAACAGGAAACACTTGAAATATGGTAATATAATATTATTGTACGATTTGGTAATAATATACGATATAAGTAAAATGAATATAAGGTATTTGAAAATTTATAGCAACGTTAAATGTCAACTACTTGCTAATTTTTAAAATAGGTCTTTAATTGTAACAGGAAGTAAAATTGTTTGCCGGTAGAAATATTTTAATTATTTTATAAAATACCAATAATTTTGATGATTTGGAATTGTTTAAATCAATTATTGAATTGTGTTTATTATTATTAGTATTTATTACGATTTTTATACGTAGCATTACAAATTATTGATTTTGTCTGTGGTTGTCAGGTGATACTCGTAATTATGGTGTGGGGGTAGATAGTTGGGTTGATAAAAGCGAGTGTTTGTAATTGTCTCGTTTAATTCAGTGTGTGAGCTGCTCTTCTGCAGAAGTTAAGTACTTTGAAATACTTTTATAATGTTACTCTGCCAGTCTATTTAATTATTGTTTAGTATCATTCTAATTAAAACGATTGTAGTGTCATAATGTTGTAAAGCTATACTAGAAGCCAGCTTTCAATTCAATATTGTCGTAGTGTTTGTTCCGTTTTAAAATGTGTAATATTGATACGAAATGTGGAATGATATAATATAATATTACTGCGGTAATCTTGTGCCGTTGGGGTTTCTTTCCCCTTAGTTCTTCCCCAACGACTAAAGCACATTGCGAACTAAGGGTTTCAATAAATTAATTGCCGCAAATAAAGTGTATCATTTACATACCTCCATAATAATATGAAAAAGTTACAATATCATGAAATATAACTAGTCATTGTGCTTTTTTTGGTTTACCTTTATTAATAATAGTACAAGTTGCAAATATTTGTCGATTCTCGCTTTATAACATGGCTTCCAATTTATATTTCTTGTCTTTTCCATAACCATTACACATTGAATCTAACACGCGCGTAAAACTGTCAGTCTCGGTTGATGTCATAAGTTAACAGTCGTTTAGCCATCGCAGGCATTTGGGTGTGCCGAGTATGAAAAGCACCGATTGGGTTGGCCACTAACCCCATCAGTTACTCAAGCAAGATGGAGCTGCTTTAGGTCTCCTCGAACCGTGCTCAGTAATACCGTTAATGTTTGGTACCATTAATCTCCCTCCATGCGAGTTGATGTTACTCGTACCTGTGCCAAGCCCCGACTGATCTAGCCGGAACGTTGTACATGCATATATACAGCGCTGCAGGAAACTTCGATAGCGTGATTCAGATCACCGTGACGTCACCGTCATTACCTCAGCATCATGTGCCTTGACCGCAGCCGCAGCGCGTCCCGGCTCAGCCACCGTCCACAGCTTGAGGTGTCCGTCGCCCGACACAGACGCGAACGTACCAGGCGAGTGGTGCGAGAATGACGCCGTATAAACCAGTTGGGAATGACCCGCGAATGTGTTTAGACAGGATTCTGTCTCCGGGTCCCACTGGAATGGACATGGTTATTTATTTGGAATGCCAATAGGAAGTACATAACATAATTCAATTTATAACTTAATAAACATCGCTTGTATGCTTTTTTGCTTAGAAGCAATCAAGGCAATTCGTATAATCGAATGGTTTTCGATGATCTTGGTAGATGTGTGCATAGTGCTTAGTAGGCTAGGTACCATTGCGAACCTATTTACTTTTTAGGTTAGGTTAGGCTAGAAATTATTTTCAAGTATTCTCAAATATCCATGAAATCTTGGTAAATTTGATAAGCATCAAAATCAACACGCATATTAACAACTCTGTAAAATAAAAATAGTTTGTGAAACGTCGATTTACGTAAAATTAACTAATTTTGATTTGATGTGTAGTTTGTTTTTGATATACGATTTACAACAATAACCTTACCAACTTAACAGTAGTATCCCAGCTGGCAGTGAGCAGGTGCGCCCGTGGCCAGTCCACAGAGCAGACCTCGCTGTGATGCGCCCTCAACACCCTGAGGGGCGCCGCACACCCGCTCCGCCATATTATTACCGCGCCATCCCCCGCCCCGCACGCCGCTACGTCCTCTGTCACACCTGACCACGTCTGTAATGATTGGTAACCTTGGGACACATACGTTTTACCAAACGAAGCTACTTCAAAAAAATCTAAGCCATAGTTAACATAGATAGATAGATAGATAGATTACTCTTTATTGTACACACCAACTATGCTACTGACACAATAAAACACGTAAAATTTGATGTACAAAAGGCGGTCTTATCGCTGTAGAGCGATCTCTTCCAGACAACCTAGACAACCTTCCATAGATGACCATTAGATTAATGAAGAATTGACTACCTCTCCTAGAAACTACTTCAGGATCTATGAAGCATACTGTTCTCCAACCATTAACTTCCAGAAGGAAAACATTTTATTATCTCTATTCACTAATCACGATGCGTATAGTAAATATTATATCGACCTAAGTCAACAGTCTATTTATATGTGAAGGTAAAAGATTAATGAACGGGTAAGCCTCTTAAGTGCCTGTGAACAAGCAGGCACGCATAACTACGCTAGTATGGCTTCACTTGTGTAAGTAATATGTCTGTATCAGCTAAAAATATTGTAACTAATTAACGCTTGAAGATGTGCCTAATGGCGAAGTGACTTTAAACTACGTAGTACGTTTTTACGTATATATTCTTTTGCATACAGTAAGGTGGTTTGTGGCCTCCAAACAATTGACAAAAAATAGATTTTTGATTATCATGGTACCTACGTTATTTGACATGTGAACTATGACATATCCTCTTAGCTTTATGAGAATGTTATAATAGTTTGGTACATTTCAATAATCTATGAGATCTCTGCTAGATCATGAACCCTGAGTGATTACATGACAATTTTTTGAGTTGTGAAATTCTGATGTTAAATCATAATCTCTCGTATTAAAAAAAAAGTAATTGGCCCCATCATACATTGCGTGTGGTTATGACCTAGCGATATTTCAAGAACATGAAATATTATCTAATTTTATCTACAAAAAGAACCATACAGCCCTCTTTCTATTGAAATGGCTACAATCAATATTTTTTATTATTATTTTAGATGACTTAAAGATGCTACTGATATGAAAAAAATATGTTTGAACGTAATAATAACAATTAAGTCGTTATTAATAACCAAGAGCCCAAGATGGGATTTTTGGATATACTCGAGCACATCAGATTAATATAAGGGAGGATACCTTGCATATTGATAAGTACCTCCAAGCAGTATGAGCCCTTAATATAGGGGTATGCTCAAGGGAACCCGTCAGATTAGTAAAAAAAAATCGATCGTCCGAAATACTCGAATGCGTCAGATAAAGGGGAGTCAATTACTAGCTAAAAAGTGCCAATTTTGATAATCTGACGATTTGAGCGTAACTTATGGGAGTGGGAGGGTAACAAAGATGCAAAAAAAAAACGAGATCTTGATCTTACTCGAGCGCGATAATTTTTTTTTACATTTTAAAGGTACCAAAATAACAAAAAATATATTATCTGACGATTTCCGCAAGTTGAAAGTAATAAAAATCGTCAATTAAGATCAGTGTGTGCAGCCCCGGATCTAAGGGGGGGCAAACCGGGGCACCTGCCCCGGGCGGCAGTTCTAGGGGGCGCCAAAATCATCTTATAATATAGTATGACTTGCTCTACAAAGCGCTTAGCATATGGAAGCCTGGTTGGCTCACCGTAACTTGTAAGACAAATTCGCCACACATTTGCTGTATCAACAATTTGACGTCTTTTACACAACTAAAGACTATTATGATTTTTTTAAGTAATTTATCTCAAACAAAGAAAACAATAGCCAGGGCAAGGTGCGAGCATATCGCCAGTATCGGTGAGCGCCTAATCAGTTACCCTTCAGGGAGTCGTTCTTTCTGGTCGCTCGCCAAGGCCGTTGAGAGTAACTTCCGTCGGTCGTCGTTTCCACCATTGCGAAGACCGGATAACGATCTAGCCCTAACTGCAAAGGAAAAAGCCGATCTTCTGGGTACTCTCTTTGCAGCTAACTCGACTCTTGGGGCTACACTGCCAACTATTCCGCGGTGTGAGAGCTCGATGCTTGATATAAGGTTCACGCACAAAGCTGTAAAACGAGCTCTTTTGTCTCTCGACGTAAAGAAGTCGAGTGGCCAAGACGGAATTCCAGCAATGGTATTAAACATTTACTTTAATCTATGGTATTAAAGATGTGCGCTCCCGAGCTGACTCCGCAGTTGACACGTCATTTCTCCTTATCTTACAGTGTAGGTAAAGTGCCGTCTTCGTGGAAGGTTGCTCTCGTACATCCAATCCCCAAAACAGGTGACAGTGCCGACCCATCAAACTATAGACCCATCGCAATAACCTCCCTTCTCTAAAAAACCATGGAACGTGTTATAAACACGCAGCTCCTAGAATACCTAGAGGAACATCAGCTGGTCTGTGACAGGCAGTATGGTATTCGTCATGGTCGATCGGCTGGTGACCTCCTGGTATATCTCACCCATAACTGAGCCCAAACCATTGAGAGTCGCGGAGAGGCGTTGGCTGTAAGCCAAGACATTGCCAAGGCGTTTGATCGGGTTTGGCACTGAGCTCTTCTATCGAAGCTACCTTCATACGGCCTGCCGGGGAAGTTGTGCACGTGGGTAGCCAGCTTTTTGTCCGAGCGTTTCATTTCCGTAGTTGTCGACGTTCAACGCTCTGACACTAAATTTACTAACGCTGGCGTTCCTCAAGGTTCGTTGCTTTCTCCCACGCTGTTTATTCTGCATATCAATGATATGCTGGAACAAATCCCCAGCATGCATTGCTATGCAGATTACAGTACGGGAGATGCGCATTATTAGGGCCGTGCAAACTCCTCTCGGTCCTACCTAGAGGAGAATAGAACTAGACTTGGGTCCGAAATCGAGCTCTCTTTGGAGCGGGTCTCTGACTTAGGTCGGCTAAATCTGGTTCTATTCAACCCTTCGAAGACACAAGTCTGTGCGTTCTCCGCAAAAAGAACCCCATTTGTCATGGCACCGAAACTCCAAAACACGCCTCCCACCGTAAGTAAAAGCATTGGCATCTTGGGGGTCGACATTTCGAACGAAGTGCAATATCGGGGCTATCTGGAGAAGAAAGCCAACCTTGCCTCCAGAAAATTAGATGTACTGAACAGGGCGAAGCAGTAATTCACACCGAAGCAGCGCCTGCTGCTCTACAAGGCCCAAGTTCGACCACATATGGAGTACTGCTCTCACCTTTGGGCCGATGCACCCAGTTACCAACTAAGCAATCTTGACTCCGTACAGCGGCGCGCTGTTCGAATTGTCGATGATCCCAACCTTACAGACGGCTTAGAGGACTTAAGTTTCCGGAGAGACGTAGGCTCTCTTTGTGTCTTCTACCGTCTCTACTATAGTGAATGTTCCGAAGAACTTTTTAACCTGGTGCCCCCATCCACTTTCCTTTATCGCACCACCCGCAAAATATTGCGGTTCTACCCGCATCACCTTGACTTGTGGTAGTCATCAACTGCGCGTTTCTCCCGCTCGTTCCTGCCACGAACTTGCGAGCTTTGGAACCAACTTCCCTCTGAGGCATTCCCTGTGCGCTATGATATGGGGTTATTTAAGAAGAGTGTTTATCTTATCCTTCAAGGCTGGCACCGCACTTGCAGCTCCCTTGATACTGCACGTGTCCATAGGCGACTATGACCACTTACCATCAGGTGGGCCGTATGCCGGTTTGCCCGTCGTTAACATAAAAAAAAAACGCTAGAGAGAGGGGCGCCACTATCAAGTTCTGCCCCGGTTCGAAAAAATCGTAGATCCGCGGCTGAGTGTGTGCAGCGAGGGTAAAGCATGTATTCCCCACTCCATGTCTGTCCCGTTCACTTTTACCCTATCTCTGACTCTCTCACACCTTCCCCATACTACTTTTCGGCCATGACAGCATTAAAAATTTAAAAACAATTTTTTTTTCAAGTTGTCAGATTACCAATATCCCTCAAAATAATCGTCAGATTTTTGGTCACTATGGCTGGGAAAACATGACGAACCTTCAGTATGCTAATCTGACGCGCTCGATTATTTCAAGATAGCGATTTTTTTTTCCATTTTCAGAAATTCGCTGCGAGCTTGCGTCACTCCCAAATATTGAGTCTAATAAATGGGAGCATCTATAGGGTTCCTAGAACACCCCCTCTGAAAATCTGACGCGCTAGAGTATTTTTTTTTCTTCTTTTCACCCCTTCCGCATGGCCACCACCACCACGCAAATCGGCAGATTAAAATATATTTCATATCAGGGACATGTTGGAGCAAGAAAAATATCAATATCTGATACGATTGAGTATTTCTATGTCATTGCTTTTTTTAAAATTTGGAAAATCTGTAGAAGCTTCCCCCACTGCTGAAAGTGGAAACATTATAGGACCATTTATTCTTCCTATAATCTAATCTACCAAATCTAATAGGTTTCCGCGACGCTAAAAAGGACTTTATTTATTTTTCATAGTCATCATCATTCAAAAACTAGCACATTAATCAACATTTTTTCCTCCATTGGTTGACAATGATAACATCTAGAAAACAACATCAAAATCAGAGCTCCGAGTTGCAAAACTTTTTATTGCTGTTTTGACATGAGCCTCAGGACGAAATCTCTGATTTGGTATATAGTTAAAGTTTACACGGAGAAGTGCAGAAATCTGAATTTTCACACACAACACACATTGACAGGCACAAGCACATATTAATAGGGCAGGGCAAAGTGGCACTTCAATTGGTCCAATTGTACCACTGTGATGTTTTAACAACATGAAGACGCCGATCTCACTCAGTTCCTATGAGAGAGAAATAAATGGCGCTACTTTTTGTTTTTGTGCAGAATATTTATGTAAAATGTTCTGATGACTGTATCCATCTTTTTGAAATGATTACAAATAAATTTGCAAATAAAACTGAACATTAAAAAATGCCAAAGTAAAGTAACCCTTTGACATATTACACTATGGTTGAATTTTGACTGGAAGCAGGTCCAAGTAAACCACAAACATACCACATCAAACAGCCCGTCACTCCACTCCAACTTCTGTAGCTCCAACATGGTAGCGCCATCTGGTGCCAGCTCCAGGAAGAACAGAGTGCCTCCTCCGGCCACTCCATAGTACTGGCTGGTGGCCACCGCGAGTACATTGGGCTGCGTGCGAGAGAACCGCACGCTGTAGCCGTGCCTCCCCGGGGTCAGGAAGGTTGGCATGCTGAGAGTGTAACTGGAACAAAACCATGCCATTATTATTACAATATCAAACACTAGACCAGTCTATATTACCACCTTTTAGACTACATCTTTTCTTTTAGACTACAATTCCCCTATTTATGTGGGCCAAATCTTGCAAGATTCATTACTTCTAATGCTTCTACTACATACTTCTTCTTGACAATGAATATTTGGCTCCAGATAAGCGAACCCTTAATGGTTAACAACAGCACAGTCAAAAATATTTTTTTTTTATATCTTATAAGTTAATGCTTGACTACAATCCCACCTGATGGTAAGTGGCAGTGTAGTCATTGGTGGTAAAGCGCATTAACTTAGTAAAAGCCTATTCACTCTTGCCTTGAAGACACTCACATTATAATCGAGCGGAAATACCGAATTGCTTGAATAATTTAAATTGAAAATTAAATAATAATAAATTGCTTGACATACATTGACATTATAAAACTATGAACATACTTAGTTACTAAATTTAGTTTACATGTTCTACTGTATTATTACAAACTAAAATTTGGAGAGTACAATAAAGAGTACTGTATCCTATAATGTTACCATGACAAATTAATATTTGTTAAGTAATAAGCCACCCCTGCGGTTTTTTCGGCCAGCAATGCATCAGGGATATAATACTTTTGATGTAATTGATGTGCCATATATAAAAATGACCATTTACCATCAGCAGGTTCGTCGGCTTGTTTATTGGCTGGTTTGATTTACATTAAAAAAGTAGGCAACCTATTTGATTGAGTCTTGAATTATTATAATAATTTATTTTAACCATCCATTCTTGATGTTACATAGTTGGTCACAGACACTATGTACCCGATTATCACTCGTACTCATATGCAAGTAGGTACTGGATACAAGTTAAACCATGGAAAACAATCAATACAATCAAATCTTAATCTAAGCTTACTTGACAACATCAACTCATTTATTGACTAGTGGGATGTACCACAGGAGAAATAATACAAACTGATTTACTGGTAAACACTTGTTTTCTAAGTTTTCTACTCTACGATATACATCTAGCTCCTACATTGTCACTTAACATCAAGTGGGATTGTAGTCAAGCATTATCTTATTTATAAAAAAAATATGGAAAAGCTGTGAGTATTATGGGTATTAGGATGGAGCCATGGCATTTTAAATTGATGTTGAAAACAGTAACCAAAAATATAGAAATACAGCAAGTTGGTTTCACATACTATGCAACTGAAAAAAAAAATAAGACAGCAAGCAAGATCATGAAACATCTAACTTTGTAGTGAGAAAGAATAAATTGTAAGCTACATTGTATGTATATCTAAAATACTCTATACAAGTAGTACTGTATACATATACAGTAATACAGAAACGGTCTATATTACTTTGCTACTTGTCTGTGGGAATATTGTGTTTAATGTCCACGTGTGCATCAGTTTCATGGCTTCCCTACGTGCCAAGGTCATCTGACTTAAAGCATAACAAAGTCTACCCTTTCAATATTTTGTTTAGTTATGTACTTTTATAAATTTTCTAGTTAAGAAGGAAAATATAAGGATGTAATGTAATCAACATTTGAGTAAGCTAAGGTCACATAACTTTACAATTCATAAAATAATATTTTTATGTGAGTATATTGTTAATTTTTGAGGTAATTGGTATGGAAATCTAGTAAATGAGACTCAATATTATCTATTTTAACCTACCTGCTGGTTTTCAAGATTGTTGTGGTTAGTGCTACAATTATTTTCCATTTTGCAACTTACCACAGATTTAAGATACCACAAATGTAACCAAAGTTTTTTGCTAATAAGATTCTTATTATTTTAAGCCGTATAAAGCGCTTAGCCCCAAAGAGCTTAGCTTAGTAAATAAAACAAGCGTATTAGACGAATACTTGGTTTTGCGTTTAAACATTTTTTTATTGAATTATAATAAAAACTAGGTAACTGTCATCACCCGAGCAAAATACTAGAAAAAAGAATAGATAATATCTTAAACCTAAAATATTTTCTCATCTAACTTACGTTCTTCAATTACATATTCTTATAATCCGATTGGAATTGGCTTCGGCCTCGTGGCTATTGGTAATATATCTATCTGATTCCCACTCAATTTTCATTTTTCATCGTCTTATTTGATTTGTATCGGTAAAATTTGTTGAAATCCATAAAATTATAACCTTCTTTTCAGTCCCCTAGCTCTAGGCTAGCGCCAGAAATGTCAAAACAAAAACCGTCATTGTGACGTACAGTGACGTACCGTGGTCTAAAAGTTACCTATTTGAAACATCGATTTTATGGGATGGACCAAGTTATATCGATTCGGTTACCGTATGCGTCACACAATTTTAATCCTATTTGTACACCCACGATAAATCCTATTATATCGTTATTCCATACTGAAAGAAACCTCACATGTTACGCGTATATATAAATGAAATTCACAAGCAGCCACCATTTCTGGCTAGCGCTAGCTAAGCTGACACTAGTTATTTGTTTGTAAATTTTCAAAGTGATTTATTAATTTCCTTATTAGTTTATTTTTTCTACCGTCATTCAAATAATCAGGCAAAATGCTTGACTGCCTTTCTTTGGCGTTCGTTGTTGCCGTTAAAGTATTTAAGAAAACTACCCCCAATGGAAAACTTACGGTGTACCTTGGCAAGCGAGACTTCATTGATCATATAGATTACTGCGATCCCGTAGATGGAGTTGTGGTCGTTGATACCGAGTATCTGAAAGGAAGAAAAGTTTTCAGTCAGGTATATAAGTGATATGTGTTTAGTGTACAAGTGACGGTTTTTGTGAAGTGAAAGTTAAACGTGTTTGTTTTATTCAGCTTGTTACGACCTACCGTTTTGGTCGTGAAGAGGATGAGGTGATGGGAGTGAAATTCTCAAAGGAAATGGTCATTGGTCAGGAACAGGTTGTGCCAATGATTAACGCCAAAATGGAATTAACCGCGGTTCAGGAGAAATTACTGAAAAAACTTGGACCTAATGCTTTTCCGTTTACATTCACCTTCCCTGACTCGTCACCTAGCTCGGTAATAATATTATGGTTTAACTAACAAATAAAAATACTCATAATTTTATTAAAGCAAGCAAAAGCAAAGCTAGCTATAAAGTTTATAGTTAATAATTAAGTAGACCTAATTGTTTCAACTGCATATTTTTCCAAAATATTTTTGCTGTTTGTTCTATAGAAGAAATTTTTGATAATGTTAACCAAATTAATTTCAGTGTCTGTTATTCGAGATATTTTTCTTGTATTAAATAACATAATTCAAGTTATTTGTTGATAATTCATGACATAATTTGCTAGGTAACTCTGCAACCTGCCGAGGAAGACCAGGGTAAACCAATGGGTGTTGATTACTTTGTGCGCACTTATGTAGGTGAGAGTGATGACCAGAAGACTCATAAGCGAAGCTCTGTTGTCCTTGCCATCAAGAAGGTATTACCACCGGTAATGTAATAAGATATTATAGATGAATATATTTCTAAATCATATTTCATCTTACAGCTCCAATTTGCACCAAGTAGCCGCAGTCGTCGGCTTCCTAGCTCTCTTGTGAGCAAGGGATTTACTTTCAGCAACGGAAAAATAAGTCTAGAAGTGACATTAGATAAGGAAATCTATTACCATGGAGAAAAAATTGCTGCAAACCTCATCGTTTCCAACAACTCTAGGAAGTCTGTCCGCAACATTCGAGCCATGGTTGTTCAGCACGTTGAGATCACGATGATCAACTCTCAATTTAGCCGTCACGTGGCTTCCTTGGAAAGCCGTGAAGGCTGTCCAGTTACGCCAGGAGCTAGTCTCTCCAAGACTTTCTATCTAGTACCATTGGCTCGTAGTAATAAGGACATTCGAGGTACGCACAAGCGATACATTTTTAACAACAATTGAAATGTTCATTTGATACATGATATTACAATTATTAATTTATAATTTTATTATTCGAAATACACTTTCCTTGCTTTGCATTTTGTTCTTAGAAATAATGTTTATGCATTTACATAATAGGTGTGGCGTTGGACGGACATCTGAAAGATGATGACGTGAACTTGGCTAGCTCTACATTGGTTGCTGAAGGAAAATGTCCTGCAGATGCTATGGGTATTGTAGTATCCTATTCTGTGCGAGTGAAACTGAATTGTGGAACTTTGGGTGGAGAGCTTTCTACTGATGTTCCATTCAAGCTGCTTCATCCTTCTGAAGGTACATAAAACCAAATTTTCTACAATTAATACAGATTTTACAAAAATCAAATGGGGTTATATCAATATCCAAAAAATGAATCCATTATAATTATGACTCCATACAGTCTTTTAAATGAAATAGACAAGGAAAACCTTTTTTGAGCATCTGTTATTATGAAATGACTGGTATAAAGAACCAAAATAAAATTTATATCTGTCAATGTAGGATCACAAGATCGTCAACGCGTCAACGCTATGAAGAAGATGCAGTCCATTGAAAAACACCGTTACGACAACTCACTGTACGCCAACGAGGAAGAAGACAATATTGTATTTGAGGACTTCGCTCGCCTCAGGATGAACGAACCTGAGTAAACGAAGTTTAGTGAAAGAAAAAAATATAAAATATTATTATCTTAAATAAATTTTAAATCTGACCCTAAACGTTACGTGCGTTAATACATTGTCTTTTGAAAAATGGTTTCCATCAATAATTAACATAGTACGAGTAGCTTCCGAACAATCTTATAGCAATTATAAGTGGTGAGACAATTATGTTTTATTCAAAGCTATATAGATTATTATGTTAAAGTACAATAGTTACGATAAAGTATACTATTAACTACATAAAACAATAACAAGTAAATCCGTCCAGGACTTAATCAAGCTAACAATAATTTGCGATATTTTTTTTCATCTTTGTGTATTGTGGATGTATTCGCATAATGCTATTCCAATCGCTTTTTAGATTTTTCTTTGAGTAGTGCAATTAAATAGTTATAAATATAAACTAATTGATTTGGTTTTTCAGCGCGCAAGTTATTTTACTAACTTTGAGAATGGAATCAAAGGGTCACATTCAAAATTCAGTTGACAATTTTTTTGTTATTTGAACATTTGCATTATTTTATTTCCTTTTTAAATTAGGCATAATATTATATGAAACATTTGTTACATGTCATGTAATCTTTTGTGGTTTGTGTTTATAAAAATGTAATTCTTACCTTGTTATTGCTGTGTTGTATACTGTTAGATTAGAAATAAATTATGACATCACTGAACTGCTTTTCGTCTTAATGTTAAACAAGAAATCGAGTAATAATTAATCGATGTTGATCCGAGAGCGTCTTGTACGTCACTGACAAAGTTTAGAAATGCAATTGAGAAGAAGTTACGACGGTCTTTACAATTTTACATACTCTATTGTATTTATTATCATTGGAAGGGTTGGTTGCTATTGCCCCGCATAATTTTATAACAACCCTTCCTTCTTAAAGTCAACAACAATCACAGGTTATTTTTTATTAGTAGAAAGTTTGACCTTTATTCCTTATTCTAAGGTAGGGGATATTTGTTTAGTTTTAAAACGATTACTGTATCTTTCTTGATCTAGATTCTAGAACAATAGAACCTCAGATTAAAGAACTCATAGATAAGAATTTATAAATCTGTGAATAGAAATATGGAATAGAACAAGTAAGAACATTAAATAGACCATAGACAATAACGATAAGATTTTTGAAAATCTATTAGAGGCTAACCTGTTGTACCTATCTAAATAGATACCTGTTAAGTATAATCAATAAATATTTTTGTTAATTGTTTGCTAATCTATCTACAAGCTTTGTGCTAAAATCATTACCTACCTCAATAATTAACTTAAAATAAATAAAACTTAAATAATCTCACTTCTCACTTATCCTAATTGTTTACCTACATAGGTTTACGTACATGACTTCCTTTCTTGTCCCTTCTTGGCTGGAAACACATTTTTAGTAGGTACGTATATGTGATGCTTTTATTGTAGCTGGTGTCCATAGGAAATTATGACCACTCACCATTAGGTGGTTGTTCCGATCGTTTGCAAACTATATAGATAAAAAATTACTGCATAAATTGATAACATTAATTGCAGATTATTCAATGGTAGGTATATGCATTTTGTAAGTACCCACCAGCTGCCCTCTACAAACAAACCTACTGTCGTCCATAAAATTATTATGCTGAAAAAAAATGTGCGCCTCCCTCTGTGCCAAAAAAATATATGTGCTCCCCCACCCAGGGGCAAAATAAAATCTGATTTAGGTATTCTCTAGGACAGAAGCTGGAAAATATTGATGGATTAAACTATTTCATTTTCAGTTTAGATGGTCTAGTTACTATATTTTGTATAATATTTTATATACCAAATAGGCATTATAAATCGATACCCATATTTCCTTTTCATTTATCTACGGATAAGATATGCAATACAATTTGATCAGTAAATTGCTCATTTGGAAACGTCAGGCTCTTTGAATATTTTAAAATTCTTTAGGTACACTTATTTAAGGCATTATTTATGCACATATTTTTTTTTAATTGACTCAGATATTTTAAGCAAGAAGTCGATAAACGAGTTAGCTGGTCTTCTGACGACTTATGCTTGAATGGTACTTGTGCGTATGAATGGAATGGATGTTATTTGCCGATAGATCTCCAAACAAGAAGGAAGCAGTGCATCCGGCTTTATATTAGGTTTTCACACAATAATGTTCGCGCACTATTACAACGTGATTAGGTACAATTTAACGTCAATAATTCATCGTCACGTTGTCAGCAAACATTGAAATAAATAAGCAAGAGCGACAAGAAAGATAAGAATTATTATTTAAAAAAAATGAGATATCTTCATATTAGTCGATCGTTATAATATAATTCAATGATGTCCCGCAATACACACTCACTTATCTCTTGTCTTTATATGAACCCACACACTCAGACCGCGAGAACAGAAATCCTCTATCCTCCATGACAGAATTTTAAACTTATCATTCTTTCTGACCCACTGGAAATCGAACCAAGGACTCATTGCTCGGCGGCCAGGCATGATAAACATTACGCCACGTGATATCTAATAATTCCTGATCGCCAGTAAAATTGTTGATATAAATGTAGTTACGCAAATCTATGAGTTTATCTCTCATATTTTACCTGTTGTACGAAGCAAGGTTTATTCTTTTTTGCGGTTTGTTTTCACCGCTTCGATTGCCGACTAAAATAAATTCATTTGTGATTCGGCTGTTTTACTATAAATACGAGGAGGTACCTACCTAAAAATAGCCTAGTAACGTCCATCGGGGTTATTCCCATTTGTCCCCACCACGTTTGTCACCACTGGTGACAAATGGGAACAAAATCCTTCCCATTTTCATTCATTCATTCATTTGTCCCCACTATATAGACCGCCAATCCATCGGTTTCTCACATGGAGGATCTGGGTTCAAATAATGCACCAATTTTTTACAAAATGTGTAAATTAGAAATTAAATACCTACCTACCACTTGCTTTGACAAAAAACATCTTATAGATAAATTTCTTACCGGAAAGTTCTCCAATACCATAATGTTCTTCGAGTTTGTGTCCTCCCAGATATCTGCTTTCGTACTGCTTTTATTGGGGCCTTAATCCTTCGCAATATAAGAGATCTGAACAGCTAATAATTTATCAACTTTGTTACATTAAAGTATCTCATAGTTTAACTGTGCATAATAATACGTTTCTAGAATCTTTAACGTCGGGAATGCATCAGTGATACTGAGGTACTGATGCTCAAGGGTACAATATAGGCACTTTAATCTATGCAAGGGTACAGAACAGTATTTCATCGATATTATCTATCTACTCCAGAACATAAAAAGATTGTCCTGTCTGCTCTAAATGTTGCCATAGAATATAGATGCATCGCCAGCCAACAGGGAAGCAAGCGACCCGCGCTTTCTGGATCTCCAACAATGATAATTCTGAGATCATTTGTTTTGAATCTAAACAAAAACTTCTATAATTTCTCATGCTATTAACTGGTCAGACGAGTTGTGGACAATAGATGAACTATTCCTTAATTTTATTGCGAAAGGGTTGGTCCAAAAACCTGTTTGACCAGTTCGCTGTGGGAAAGGACACCGAATGACCCTTTATTTGCATTTTTGAGGAGCCACCCTTGAATGGTGTCTTTGGTGCGCTACACACGGCCGTTTAGTTTGTTGTTTGTATTTGCGGGACAATGTGTATTTTGTTTTAAAAGAAATATTATGTAATGTATAAACACATAGAAAATAATTTAGGATGAAAATGTTAATTAATATCCCACCAAAAACATAAATGTAAAAAAGGAGAGCCAAGTTCAATACAAAAATTATGCTTGGCTGTGGGCTTCGCCGCAAAAAGAATAGAGATCTAAATCAGTGCCAAGTTCTATGCAAAATCGAAATATGTATTTATAGGCACAAAATAACATTATGAACAAGTATTAAACTCTATTTCTTTGCTTTATTGGATACCTATAATAATTGCTGTTATTTAAAAATGTGAGATCTAAAAGTAGGTTAGATTTGACTTGGCCAGTTTTTATCAGAATTAAAATGTTGAATAACTTTTTAAAATGACTGATGTAATGAAAACTGGCCAAGTCAAATCTAACCTACTTTTAGATCTCACATTTTTAAATAACAGCAATTATTATAGGTATCCAATAAAGCAAAGAAATAGAGTTTAATACTTGTTCATAATGTTATTTTGTGCCTATAAATACATATTTCGATTTTGCATAGAACTTGGCACTGATTTAGATCTCTATTCTTTTTGCGGCGAAGCCCACAGCCAAGCATAATTTTTGTATTGAACTTGGCTCTCCTTTTTTACATTTATGTTTTTGGTGGGATATCATTACTTTTTGTAAAGAAAAATATACCCTGTCCACAAATCTTAGAGAGTAAATAGACGTTTCATGGATGACCAGTTTCAGGTGTAAATTAAATAGTGATCACCATAAACCGGAAAGTTAATCGGAAAAACATTAGCTTTTACGGTGACTCGAATATTTGTATGATTATTGAAGAGTTCCTAAAACTGGTATAAAAATAAGTTTAAGCAACCATATTATCATATATAATTATATTCATAACATATTTATCCTGATTAACTGAATTCAAAAGTTATTCTGCTTACAAGAACGAGTATTTGGTTATGGAACGAGTATTCGGTATACAGCAAATTTTATACTATTTAGCCGCGTACTAAATATCTAGGCTAAATATGACAAACAGGCGATTTTCACACTGCTCCGCGCACCGCCACCGTAGATCTGCCTCACCGCGCATTGATTTAATGGTGTACCAAAGTATATCAGCTTCTATGAAAAACACGCATGGTACAACACATTACAACGACTTTCCGCAAGGGACAGCAAAGGGAAAATTGTCCGTAGAAACGCGTAAAATTACGGGTGGGGCTGCGGTGCGGTCAAAAATAGCTATGTTCGAATATCTATTTGGCGGACACTAGCGCCATTGATTAGGGTAGCATAACTCAGCAAACTTCACTCCGTGTACAACCGCCATGTTCATATGGCTCTGCTTCGGTCCCATACAAATTTTGTATGGGGACACCACTTATTTTTCGACTTTTTTTATTTTTTGATTTTTTCCTACGCTTACACACAATTACCAAGCTGGATTCCAAATTTCATCCTTCTAGGTCATCTGGAAGTAGGTTAGATTTAGGTACTATATGTCAGTCAGTCAGTACTAAAATTTACGACTTTTTGAACTTCATATCTTTATAACCGTTTGAGCTAGCTTCATGAAATTTGGGCTTCTACATGTCCTTATAGATATAATAAAACATACGTAGTTTTATGTGTTTACGTTAAAGAGGTTATAACTTATAAAAGGGTCAAAAGTGGCACCAAGTGGTTCGTGTAATATTACACTCGGCGCTGGCTAGCCAGTTCCTTTGCTGGAACTTGGCTTGACACGCTGCCGCGTGTCTAGATATGTCAGTCAGTCAGTCAGTGCTAAAATTTACGACTTTTTGACCTTCATATCTTTATAACCGTTTGAGCTAGCTTTATGAAATTTGGGCTTCTACATATCCTTATGGATATAATTAAACACGCGTAATTTTATGTGTTTACGTTAAAGAGATTATGAGTTATAACTCTTTTCACTGCCGCTAGATGGCTCTGCTTCGGTACTATACAAATTTTGTATGGGGACACCTCTTATTTTTCGACTTTTTTTTATTTTTTGATTTTTTCCTACGCTTACACACAATTACCGAGCTGCATTCCAAATTTCATCCTTCTAGGTCATCTGGAAGTAGGTTAGATTTAGGTACTATATGTCAGTCAGTCAGTCAGTACTAAAATTTACGACTTTTTGACCTTCATATCTTTATAACCGTTTGAGCTAGCTTCATGAAATTTGGGCTTCTACATGTCCTTATGGATATAATTAAACACACGAAGTTTTATGTGTTTACGTTAAAGAGGTTATGAGTTATAAAAGGGTCAAAAGTGGCACCAAGTGGTTCGTGTAATATTACACTCGGCGCTGTCTAGCCAGTTCCTTTGCTTGAACTTGGCTTGACACGCTGCCGCGTGTCTAGATTATTTTCAGCTATTGTTCATAATTTAACCTAATGAATATTTTTTTTTATAAATTAAGAATTACATAATTGACACGGTAGTTCCTAATAATATAATTAGTTGTTGTTCTTGTCCTACTTGTGTAATAATTTAATAAATCTAGACACGCGGCAGCATGTCCAGCCAAGTTCAAATAAGGGAACTGGTACTGGAAGCCAAGTTAAATTTAGAGCTTGAATTACATGTTCTTGTGATTAAAATTTTAGGATTTTCTACACAGAACTTGACGCCCATTTAGATCTCAATTCTTTTTTTGAACTTGCCTCTCATTTCACATTTATGTTTTTCATGAGATTTTATTATTAGCAAATGCATTTTCCGCTTTGACCGTTGGTTGACATTTGTTTAAACTTAAATTATATAATTTTTCTATTAAATTAATTATAATAATATATGAGTTAGTTGGAAACCTTACCATCTCAAAAAATTAATCCAACATAAGTTAGATTTAAGATTTAAAATAAATATTTGGACCAGGTACTATAAACGCATTGCAACATGCTTACCAAAACTTCCATTTCGTGTGTCACGAACCCTTGCTCCCTTCACTAAAGCCCCTAGCATGAACAAGTGTCGAAAATATCTTTTGTATCTTTAAAGCATCAAAAGACGCAATCGCCAAAGGAGAGTTTGCAAGGGACATTGGCTACGATTCCCACGTAGCGCTAGAACTGGTCAAACTGGTTTAGAAAGCCGTAAGGGTGGACACCTTGTGACCGTTGCCAGTACTGTCAGCAGATACGTGATAACGGTTGCTTACTGAGGATTTGGGGGCAGTGCATGGGAATTGGCATTGCAATGGCAAAGTTATATTTTTATTACGACGAAAACACTTTATGGTTTTAGGCTAAGCGTTTGATGTCAGTGTGAGGCAGTGGGATTATAAGGAAGAAGGTGTGAATTAACTTAGGTACTTCAAACTTTTTTTAAATTTATTGGTCAATAAAATAACTGTTTCTTAATTGATTCCTCTATTATGTTTTGTTATTTTTTGTATTGGTCGGGTTGGTTACCTACAGAAGTAGTTGTATAATACCGAGTTATTTATGTTTAAACCTTAACTTAAAATTATAAAGGTAAATAATCTAAAATTTTAACAAAAAAATAACCGACTTCAAATTTAAGACTTATTATGCTTTTGACATGGACGTCATTGTCAGATCTCGCTCAAAATGTGGGACCACACGACAAGCACCAGCGTTTGATTAAAAAAAGAATCATCAAAATCGGTTCACCCAGTCCAAAGTTCCGAGGTAACAAACATAAAAAATACATCGAATTGAGCACCTCCTCCTTTTTTTAAAGTCGGTTAAAAATGTTTCTTATTAGCACTTGCAAATACATAATTTTAACTGTATAATTATCAACACAACAAAAGAACAATATTTGAAAATTTTTAATTTCCTCAAGTAAGTAACAATTAAAAAAATCTATTTATTCTGTGGTAATATTCTAATCAATGTAAGTCAGTCCTGAAGAATGCGTCTCCTATTCGGTATCGAGAAAAGGTGATGAAATGCAGTAGCCAATACAAACAGAAACACAATACATTACCGAACAAAAGAAACACGCAGATCTTTTTTTCATCTCAGACGCGTGCTCACATTTAAATTTTAATGGGGTGTCCCCAGGGAGATGCTGGGACCCCTATTGCTTAACATTGTTACGGAATTTCAGACCTTCCTTTAATACAACTATTCTGTTCTGATAACACATTTAGGTTTATCATTATAACACTTAAAGAATATGGGTGAAATTGAATACAACAAAAGAAAATAAATGAAGGAAATACGTAGTTGCAGATATTTTACTAATATAAATAATCGACAAATAAGGAGACGAGATATGTCACCTAATGGTAAGTGTTCACCGTCGCCTATCTAAATCAAAAACACCAAAGGTATCTCCGATGCATTGCTGAGTGATGACCAAGAAAGAAGAAGGAATCATGTGAATGTTGTATTATCATTATATGGCAATATTAGAATACAATCAATAATTCTCAATCAATGCTTTGATTTATTATAGAAGTAGTTCTTTATTAACATTTAGCCAAGTCAAACCACGCTCTGCACTACAGTGCAGACAAGATAATCACCCCCACATTGCTTCAAAGAAAGTTGCTCCAAGTAACTTTGTTTCCATCGAATACTGGCGATACTTGTAAATTACGCATTCTATTTCAGTTTGCCAGATAAGCAATTCTCTCCTATCCTACTAATATTATAAATGTAAGTCTGTGTTTATTAATGTTTGTCCTGTGTTAACCGTTGTGAGGATTAAGATGTAACTTGCCAGACAGACAGATCATGTCTAGGTTAATACGAGTATTTTCTATCCAAGATAGTCTTCATCCCGGTCGTACGTTCCCCTAGAATCATTTGCGCCTTTGTACGTTTGTGTTTTATTTTTATTAACCATAATTTTTATTTACTTAACATTACACAAATTAACCGTTCTTTTTAGTAACCGGTGAAACCGTAGACAGAAATAGTATTAATTAGTATCAAATATTATAATAACCATAAATTAATGAGAATTTTCTTTAAAAAATCCAAACAATAGAAATTGCCACCTTGTATAAATTCGAGTCTAGATGTCGATAAGTTGTATGCAGATAAAAAATACGATGAAGCGGCCCGCATGTAACGGATTTATGTTATTGTTTTGCGACCAACGTGTGATCAAATAAAAGATAAATGATTGAAAACAAATCGAAGAAGACGTGGGAAAGTAATTATAGAATTGACCCTTACGTCGACCCTATATTTATAAGATGATACGATAAGAGCTATACAAAAGGTAAATAAATACACACTTGTAAAGACATTTTTATTTACTACCGAGCTACCGATATAATAATTATGTCCAAAAGAATTATTAAATTAATTTTAAGTGCATAGCTCAAGAGGGAAAATGCTTTCTTATCTGGACCGTAGTGTAAGCGAGGATTCCTAAATTCGATTCTGGCCACGGTAGATAAATGTTTGTTCATGGGTCATGGGTATGATTATCTTAAAAAAATTGTGTTGTCCATACCATCCACGACACAATGGAGCATGTATTTACTTTTAATTGATAACTTTTTATAAAAACAAGAGCCATAACCTGTCGGTCAAAATTCGACTGTAAGTTTCAAAGTTGTGTTGTTTTTGCTTTACGTATTAAAATAATAATAAAAACAATATATGTATTTTAGTTCGCATTTGACTAAATACGATTTAAATAAAAAGTAAATCAACAGACACTGTATTACAAAGTAATGAGGTTTGCCTATTTATGATCGGTCTATTCGTAAAGAAAGTGACTCAATTTGTTTACCGGAAAATGACCAGTGAGAGAAAGTTTGAAACAAGAAACGTTTTCCTTCTAACCATTTTATTTTTCCAGGCATTTTTACTTTCTTACATTAAATAAATAACAGGTCACTTAATATAAATAAAAACTTAAGTCTTATATTTAACTATAACTGGGATTACGATTAATTGGTTGTAAAATATATGCTTGGCCTGTGGCTCTATCCACAACATGTCCCGTAGATGGCTCTAAGAAAAGTCTTGGTACTGAAGCAGCAGGAGTTAATTCTGCTTGATAATGTTGTCTTACACCCGCGCCATTTTCATAAGGTACAAATACTTTAGCCTCAGGATTACGCGGCACGTAGCGTAAGGGCATTTCCTCTTTTTCCTTTTGGTCAACAACCAATACGACTTGATTTCTTTCTTTTGTAGCTTTGTTTTCCTCTATGCTATATGTTTCTTTTGGGGGACGTGTTTGCTGAGTTTTAGCTGGTTGTTTGTATATCTCGTGATTCTCATTTCCTTGTTCTTCGTTGTCATTATTCTGAACTTCTTTTTGTTCTCTTTGCTTGCGAGCTGGCCTTCGCATAACTTGAGGTCTCTCTGATTTATACGTTTCTTCTGTTTCCTGAATTCTTTCTGTTCTTATTCTTTTTGGCGCTCGTTTTTCTCTTCCACTGTCCTCGTGCTGTTCAGGGTTTTCTGAATCATAACTAGAAGTATCATAATTTGAAGATTGTTCACTTGGTTCATCATAAGAATCTCTGGAATCCCTTTCACGGTAGGACCCGTCATCATCACCTTGATTTCCTGTGTGACCTGCGTGGTTCAAGTCCCAGTAATGTTCACCATATCCTCCTTTTTTATCTCCCCATCGAATCTAAGGACGATAATTTATAATTATTATCAAATAAGATTGTATATTAATGAAATAAATAAAACAGCTCGTATCATATTTGCCATGAGCACCACACAAACACCGTGATCACAACCAAAGTAGTGACTGCAAGTAGAACTATATGCTATATAACTAGATTAGACTAAGTAGTAGATTGCTTTTGTAATTAGTTCTGTTACAAAAGCAAAGCTTTTATAACTCTATGCAGTAAGGTGTTGGAATCAGCATCCCTTACATATAAAACATTACTTCTTTTCTCCAGGGTTAGCAATACATCGCGACAACTTTAAATAGGGCAGTAACAGCTCACTGTGTTTAGCTTCAAATAGGAACATTGATCCCATGTATGTTTTTTTAATTTGCTCTCTAATTGTAGGAGTCTCATAGTCTACAGTGACAATAAAACATTAAGCAAATATTATTGTAAATAATTTTTCTTATATCAATAAAAAAGTTGAACATCGCAAAATAGAAAAGAAACGGTAAGATGATTATGAAAAAATTATGAGTTAAGCGCACAAGTAGCATAATGAAAATGATAATGAAAGATACAGAATCTGTAAACTTAGTAATAATCGTAAAGACTTAATCAAAACTCAGTGTTTCACTGCGGTAGTTATTTAGTACGACGTTCGCGTGTAAAAGAAATTAACAATCATTTGCTTTGTAACACCAATCAAAGACTTGATTACTGTAAAATAATTAACAGATAGATACCAAATGTTATTTTTCTGGTTCAAAAGTAGATTTTTGCCCAGTACCTATTGGGCTTGTGATATGCTGGATGTATTTATTATCACATGCCGGAAATTGATGCGTTGGTTAAAAGCTTAGCTTAAAAGTTATTAGCATGAATTTTTATTTTGGAGCTGATTTGCAATAAAAAAATAATGCCTACCTAAAAATGTAGGCCATTATTATTTTTTGAACTAAATGATTATGAACATTAAGCTAATCTTTTAGTACGTAAAAAATGATATGATGAAACGAAGTAAAGAAAACAAAAGCAGAAGCAGCGTACTTTAGCAGAGAACAGTCCGGAAGATGGTCTTGCGCGCTCATGCCTTTCAGTGAAGTGGCGATCGCTGCCCAACCGATGTCCCTGATCGTAGTCCTCCGCAGACGGGAAGTGTCTATACCTTCAGCCAAGCCAAGCCAAGCGCGACAGAAAAAGAAACACAGAGAAGTTAGAAGACAAAGCGAGATAAAAAACAATCGTTACTTTTCCCATGTCCCTGTGATTCTTAAAATCTTTCTTCTCGTATCGCTGCTCCCACGTATTCGGGTCCTCGCAAACGTGACCGAACTCTATCTTGTACGGACTCAACTGTACCGAGAAAAAATCCCTATAAAGCAAATTTAACCTAAGTATTCACTTTTTGATTTTATTAAGCCTTTATTTGATATTAATCGAAAACTAATCTTAGAAGTCAATCCAATTTTGAATAGATGAGGATTTTTAAAATATTAAGTTTCTAATTCAGTGATAAGAAATTCTTATATGCATAGTATTATTATGTTCCTTGAGCGCTATGCCAGTAAGCAGATGGAGTCATTTAATTAGCAGATAGACTATTTAATTAGTCCAGTCAAGGAATGACTCAAAAGAGGGTATAGAGTGCGTGAGCGGGAACCTAAGCGATTTCTTCAGAAACTTGTTCAGGGTGCTTAGGGTGATAAAATACTAAAAGTCCCCGCGTCTAGGGGGTGAGCTGGAGGGAGGGGGGGGTTACAAAGGTCTCAATTTTAGGTTTTTCGCCAATATCTCAAAAACGGTGCGTTATAGCGAAAAATGTTCTAAGATGAAATGAAAGCTTATAAAATTCTCTATAACTTTAATTCTATACACTTTTTCCGTATCTCCGATCGTTTTTGAACTATACGGTCCAGAAATGTAGCAATTGAAGTTGTTCAGCGTGATAACAGCGTGATTCACATCAGCTGTCTTAAAAATGACACCTGAACTGATACCATTAAAAAGATGTTAGGCAGGCATCTTTATATAACGAAGAGGCAGTTCCGTTGCAGCTCAGATTTTCTGCTGCACCAATTGACTTCAAGAATTATTGTTTTTATGTACATATTGCCTCAATGAAGATATAAAAAAGCCTTTGAAAAAAAGGTGGGTTGTACATTCAGTTGAGACTCTAGCTGCTAAATATTGTATCAAGCAAGTATGTTCTTCGAGAAATGATGCCTGGGGTAACGAAGTTCTTGATATTTTTTCCTGCATTACCGATATTGTTGCTGAAGGAGCAAAATATCACGAAGACACTATTACTCACTTGTGAAGCCTGTCAGTTACCCAAAACTCTACAAAACTTAGATCTCTAGAGATACCCATGTCGTAGAGGCTATGGAAGAAATATTTGCTTACATGGATTACTTTCCCACGATGAGATCCTCGTTTTTTTTTGTTTGTTTTTGTTAAAAAGCTTTTTTATATCTTCATTAAGGTAACATGCACATAAAAAACAATTATTCTTGAAGGCAAATGGTGGAGCAGAAGGTCTGAGCTGCGACTGCCCTGCCTCTTCATTAGATAAAGATGCCTGCCTAACGTCTTTTTTAATGGTATCAATTCGGGTGTCAGTTTTATGACAGCTGATGTAAATCAAAAGGGATGTCAAGTCAAGGAAACTTCGATATTTGCCGTCTTTCCTTTCCTTACTAGCTTTAATACGACCCGGCATTCCCTTTCCTTTCCCTCAGAGACATCGTTACTTCCTTCAACGACATTCTCGTCATACAAAATGCATACAGGACTCTTATTAGTACTCATGTTGGATAACCCAATTGTGTTACTAATAACAGTGTATGTATATCTGAAAAGAATATTTTGTGGCTGCCCCCCTGCATTACCGGCTAGACTACCGTGCCAGACAAAATAAAATTGCGAAAACCTATAATAACATAAGCCCGAAGGCAAGTATACAATATCAATAGGAGTTTTAGCCAAGAAGGTCGCGTTTCCTACAGCGAGCATTAAAGATATTGAGCGAAAAGAAATCTTCATCAATATCATGATTGTTTTCCGCCTCTGCTCAGTTATCCACTGTTATAAAAAACGCGATTTCTTACTGTTACTGCCTTTACTACGTGGAGGTACTCCCAGCTTAGGTTACTATAAATTTTAAGATAATTTTCGCATCAGGTAATGGTTATCACGCTGAATTACTTTAATTTCGACATTTCTGGAGCGTGTAGTTCAAAAACGGTTGGAGATATAGAAAAAGTGTATAGAATGAAAGTTATAGAGAATTTTATAAGCTTTCATTTCATCCTAGAACATTTTTCGCTACAACGCACCGTTTTTGAGATATTGGTGAAAAACCTAAAATTGAGACCTTTGTAACCCCCCCCTCCCTCCGGCTCACCCCCTAGACGCGGGGACTTTTAGTATGTTATCCCCCTAAGCGCCCTGAATAAGTTTCTGAAGAAATCGCTTAGGTTCCCGCTCACGCACTCTACAACTACTTTATTGACTGTACTAAATGTGAATAATCTTACTGGAAAAATTTGGCTTGAGTTTCAATCGCAGACGGTTGGCTTGATGGTGCCCTGACTGCCACACATTTGACTGGATTCCAATTTGGACCGCAACATAAAATCAGCAAACACCAAAACCATTTCTGAAACAGATAAATAAAAGAAATAAACAACTTGTTTTCTCCACTTCACTGATTGGCAATTTTATAAAACTAATTGAATGGATAGGTAAAATTGTATCGGTGTGAATACCTCTCGACAAGAAATTGTGAATTTAAATTTTGATACAAAGAAGGCAATTGTTGCTTTCGAAATTGAAAAAGCGGACGTGAGACCACCTCGTGTTTCGCTTTTAACTCCAACTATGAGCTACGTTCGAATAATATAGTAAGTGCTTAATAAGTTTAAAAATAAGAAATTGTATCATTTTGTCAATTACCAATAAGATAAATATTTTAAAATAGTAATAACATTTAATTATGAACTTCTTGCATTACTGTTACTTATGATAATAATAGAATATTCAATCAAACAAAATTTCAGGTTCACCACATGTTTGGATGTGACCGCAGACGACAGCAGATAATTTTATAAAATTAGGAATACTTAACAAAATTAGTTATATTAAATTACGTAAAAAATTTACATATATTTAAAATCTAATAGTTGTTTCAAAATAAACATGAATATTTAAACAGAATATAATACAATACAGATTCTCATTGTGAATTCCAATTTGGATTCTTTTTACTGTACCATTTTTACTAGCACTTTTAAACACCGAGGGCAAATAATAAAGAATGAAAAAATAACGGTTTGGTTGTGAATTTATAAACCATTTATAAACATACTAGGTTGAAAGCAAATATAGCACTTTCACATCAAATCACTGTTATCAGCACTTTCAAGTTTCCACACAGAATGTAATATTTAGTTATAAAAGATAAACTGTTACTGATAACTAAAACATTAAAATATTGATACCGTGGTGTAGTGGAGGCGTTGTGACATCTTGAAGTATTGACAGTGGGTGAGTGAAAACTGCTCTGACTAGATCATTTATAGAGACGGTCAGTTAAACAGTGAACGATAATACAATGATAGGGACTGTGAATGAATTTCTTTTGTTTATTTTGGCCTCTCGAAATTAATTCTCGGACGGTTATGGAAGCATTAGTTAAACATTCTTTAGATATTGAAGGCCTTGTTTATTATGTCATGTGAGTTTGGTTTTTGTTCATTTATACAACCAGTTTTTCAGCTGATTTCATATTATTTTTAGTTGGAAGTGAATGTTTGCTTTAGTTTAAGTTGAATATCATTATTTATTTCTACATTATTGGCCGCAATATTACGGCACGATTGGCAATATTAATGCTTCATGCATTTTCTACCAACTAACAGATTTTTTATGATGAGTTAATAGAAAAAAATGTAAAAGCTATAGTTAAATTACTATTTGAAAATCAGTAACCGCTAAAATGCTAAAAAGGACACTGAATCTAATCGTAATCGTTGGAACATAATATCATTACTTAACAAAAATTACGAGTACTATTCAAAAAAACAACTTGAATTCCACTCCTTCGGTACTTCAAAAAACCATCTGGCTTAAAATATAAATTACAACTCACGTTTTGTAGCAGCAGACTTAGGCTGCTTTTTGTAAAACACTATAGATTAAACTACGTGCATGTCCTGAAGACTTTCATTTATCCAGCCCCCTGCCGAATATATTTTTAATAAGATAAAACACATAATCTCCCACAAAGGCGCAAGTTGCAGAGTGCTCAGATTTTAGCAAAACAACAAAGAATGTTATCCACAAAAACTACGGCGATCTTCTAACTAGCAAAACCGGAAGAATGTCTTATTGGATGTTTGATTTTCCAAGCGTAGAATCCATTAAAATTACGTGAAGTTACATAAACAGTCATTACACGGACTGGTTCCAATCTGTGGCTCAACTGAGATCAGTTGATCTGCAGTCGACAGTACACCGTCACTGTTAGTTGCACCGCTGCATTTTTTATCTATCAGGGTTACGTGAATGTTGCCAAATACAATTGTTTAGGCCTCTTGGTTATTATCAACTAGCGCTCTGCCCCCGGCTTTGCTCATGTTTTTAGGGATAATCCGTACCCTATATGTTATCCAGATTATGGTCTATTTGTGTGCCAAATTTCATGAAAATCTCTTGAGTAGTTTTTGCGTCAAAGAGTAAGTTATACGTATAATATAAAGTAGTGGGAGTAGAACCGTCATTTTACTGTCAATGCCACAAATTGTAATGGTCAAAGACGTTTCGGTATTGTGGGTAAATTTTAAATCTTTTGGCTTATATAATAGGGTACCATATTGTATTGTAACTATAAAAAAATTGACCCAGAATTGAGCCTTGTGGTACACCTATTACTACTGTTTGTGATTTGATCTGTTACGTGCCAATATTTATGAGCAATTCTAGTGTAATCAGATCGTGGTAGCAAGAATGTAAAGAAAGTTGTGATAATTTTAGCCGTATTGTGGCGGCAAAGAATACTAACCCCACTCCTACGCCCGATGGGTGTTGTAAGAGGCGACTAAATCCAGCCCGCTGGTGGTAGAGCCCGTCGGAGGGATTGTATTGGTGATATTGATTAATACCATTATTGCTATTATTGTTTCTCCATATTGGTTGCCTGGATAGCTACCACCCTTGAGCATGAGTCAGCCACCAAAAGACTCGTCGTGTTCCGGCTGGGGGCTTGAGAGCCAGTTCTTTCTTTCTTTCTTTCTTTTTTATCACCCTTTCTTGATCGGCCACGCATTAGTGAAATTAACCAATTGATACTCAACTATGTGATTAATTTTCAACATTCACACTTTAACCCAAGATTACTCCTAAGATAAATGACTTTATTAACAAGCTAAGCAAGCAAAAAGTGAATTAAAAATCTTATTCTGAAGCATCATCCGCGTCGATAAACTGGTTATAGGAAATCCATAGGTGCATAACTGCAATTTTTTCATTGTCTATAAAGTGAGCAATAGTACAATAGAATTTGCATCCGATACAAACGGAAGCTTTGCAGCTTTCACACAACTTACAGATACAAATTAAGCCAGATAGACAATAAGTTCTTGTGAAACGACCTACGCCGTCAACGGGAAAGTATGTCAGACAAGTATACTCAGGGCCATAACCTTTAGACCGGCAATAACTTAATGCCTAAATACTTTTTTCACGAGCTAACCATTCGCAAATAGGTCTAGAGAAAGTTGTTTAGTTTCAGCAAAACAAATCGATCTTATTTATTAACTATTGATATAAGAGTTGTCTGTTCCAATTTAAATGTTTATTGAGCAATGTTGGAGTTATAATTATTTCTGTAGCAAATTTATTTTTTAATTGTATTTGTTTATTGACTAACCATGGCCATGGCTAAAATTTTGTAAACTTCGTGGGATATCAATGCAATGGCACCGGGCTGCAATGCAGCTAATTCTAAGTTATATTGATGTAACATCGTGCAGTTCAGAAGTCTATTGGGTGAATAGAGAAACATGAATTCCAAAGCGAAGTGAGAGCTATTTATTTAATATAACAAAATACTTATATTGAGAACTGTACACGACTGTATAGTCTCTGAGAGTACCTACTATCTATGCAACACTCTCGATCGACACGATAACAATAAACAAAAATACAAAGTTGTCTGTAAGAGAGAGGCAACTGTGAGTAGTGTAATTAAAATGGGATATATTTTGTATGCAAATAGCTGACAAACAAACGCACCTGATAATTGTCACCACTGGCTATTCAAAACATCATTGGGATTGAACGTTTCTGACTAAGAAAGTAGTAGAATAAATGACTCTTTATTTAGGTACATTGATTTATGAACTTACGCTCTTTGACTCATAACTCATAAGTTTATAAGTTCATCACGATAATTAACATAATATGAATGTTTCAATTTCTTATTAATCATCCATATTGTAAAAGATCAAATTAAAGTTAAATAATGTCCAGAATTTGATATGTGCATGCACATTACTTTATAATAAACACTTCACTGAATACATCTTCTAAGTGGATTATTGAGACATAACAAACTTTCAAGACTCGAGAATAGGTTTTAAAAAATGACTGCACCTGATGTGGTTATGCAGGCAGTTTACGAACTGTACTTCCTCTTTATGGTTTATTTATGAGAACGAATACCGTCAGTAAACAAAACTTATATAAAATAATAACAATCCTGACAAAGTATGGATAAACCTTATTATAATATGATGATCTTAACCACGAGCAGGGCTTTGACTCAACCATAAGTGTAACTTCATAAACACTAAAACCTATTAAACCTATTAGATGACACCCTATTCCAGACCATTATCTCAAAACTCAGAGGACCCAAGGCCAAGTTGCACAATGCACAATTTAGGTAATACGACCAATATATAACAGCAATGCACCAAGTACCCTTTTGATTTCGAATAAGACTAATAAGACAGCGTAAGACATGACCCAGTTATATTTGAACAGTCACGACTTAAGCGCACTGCAGCACCAGCGTTGTAGAAATGATATAAGCATTTCACGGATACGATCGAGGTCAATGTCTTCTAGGTTGTGTGTCTAGGCAAGACTTGTCTCTTGGGTCCAAGTGAAGCCAAAAGTTTTGGTAAAAATGTTATTCAGTAAACGGTAAAAGAAATGTCGGTAGAAGAAGAACATCTTGGCTAAAAATCTTCGTCAATGGTATAAGAAAAGCACCCGATTGTTAGAGCTGCAGTATCCTAGGTTCAGGTCATCGTAATGATCGTCGACCTTCGTTAGAACATGGCACCTTAAGAAGAAGAAGACTATTCGGTAAATTCGGTATCATTAGGATGCCACTTTCTGTAACACCCTACGCTAATAAGATACCAATTATTTCAATTGTTTTCTTCGTGATAGTTTTTATTAATCTTAATCATATTTACATAAATGAATCCTATGGATGAAATTTTCTTCATAATGTTTTTCAAGAAGCTCTGAATTTTTTCTAGTTGGCTTGATTCTTCTATGTGGAGTATTTTCAAACCATTGGGCTTCTGCTGTAATCAAATATGGAAATTAAATCGTTCACTCGCAATAACGCATCATATGCAATAAGTAACTCCAGAACTGACTTACTTTTACCAAACTTATCAGTTACCATGTTGAATAATGAAGTATACTTGATGCAATATTACATTAATGCGGAGTAAATTAACTTTTATTGAGGACTGGCAGATAAAGTAAGTAACGTGGAAATGTTTCGTAAATTTCTGAGCTACTTTTACGCATTTAATATTTATGTTGCTGTTAAAAACTTATCGAGTGCAGGGCGTGGTTGCCACATATGCAAGGCGCAAGCCCTTATAGATCTTATTGAAAATGTGTTAAACTTACGAGTGTAAATAGTGTCTAGTGATATATGACTTAATAAAGCTGAAGAGTTTTTAGATTGTATGTTAGAACGCGCTATTTAATTTCTGGAACTGGTAATGGTAAATTCAAAGACACTGAAGTGAACTAGTAATAAACATCAGTAGGCCAAGCTAAAAGAAACTGACAATCATATCCATAAAATCAATAAATTAGTCAGCCGAATTTAGAAGGCCTAAAGCTGGCCATATACGATCAAGTGCAGTTTGAATTGCGGTATCCAGTTTGCATGAGATAGCTATATGGCCAGATAGCCATACCGTGGCCATACACCGTCAAGTTTACTGGATGCCGCGTCAAGTCCTGTGCAAACTTGACAAGTATTCTTGATCGTGTATGGCCAGCATAAGGAGTATCGTGATATTAAAATGATAATAATGAAATATGTGTTACCCAATATTTATCTAGGTTAGGGTCACGAAGTAAAAATCTTAGTTCTTAATTTAGAATTTACAAGGTGGCAATTGTTTGTAGACCGTAGTATGCCGTTTTCTTAACGACTGGCTACATAATGACCACAATAAGGTAGAAAATTTTATTGACTAACATTTTTTATTTAGAGTCCTGGAATGAAAAATGTAACCAGCTGCTTCTTCTAATTTCTTAGCAAAATAAATGTTTGTGGTGTCACGTAATCACTAAACAGTAATGAATTATGAAAGAAAATGCAATCTCAGTTTAGGGATTAAACTTCACACCGCTATTAAAAATTGGGCTCCATACATATCTGTGTCCAAGCTTACCTCCCCTCCGCTTCTGGGCACCTAAACAAGAGATAAATTCTGAAACGTAGATTTGAAAACATAAAGACTTAATTCTAACCCTAGAACAATCAATAGAACAACTAAACTACCACTGCTATAATATCAGACACCACTTCAATAGTTTTAGTACTCACAATCTTAGATAACTTTTAATACGCTAACCGCCGTTTTTTCCTTGTCTTCCAAATATTTAAACCAGATCGGAAGAGTCTATTGTATTATACCATTTGAACCGAATCGTTCGGCGAAGCGTAAAATCGCCGAGTAGAAAGTGGTCAAAAACGTTTTCTTTCTAGTTTATAAGAGGAAGATTGAAGTCGAAGCTCGTCATTGTGATCGCGTCGCGAAAAACTGATAATCGATGTATTGCCACACTTTGGTAAGTGCTTTTATTTACCCAATTAACCATATATTGCATCCTGCAACAACAGACAAAAGGCTCCTGATCCATCTTGGGGAGGGTATCACCTGTATGTGGTATCACCAAAATTAATCTGGTTACTTACCATACCGACCTTTAACAATCTCTCAGTATACCTGCCTTGTTAGTATCTCCTTGTAGCGAGATTTTTTTTAATTTATTGAGTAACTTTAGATTTAAAAGCTAATTAAATATCTGTGAGGTTGTTATTATTGTTTAATAATTAACTTAATATTCTTGTTAATTAATTTATTAAAAATTCAAGTGTCAAGACAAAGTTTCAGGCAAGTTGAATTGAAATCGAGCTGTTTTTTTTAGAAATTTCAAATTTAATTCAAATTCTTCATTATAGGGGACTACACTGTAAACCAGCAGCCGTGGTTCCTAGCCGCTCCATGGCACAGGCTGAGGGTAGTCCTTTTTCGTCAGGTGACATGGTACCCAACTACCCATTAAATATATGTATTATGTCACTTACACCTTTGTTATAACCTTGTACCATGTTATTTTCCATGGCGAAATACAATACAATACAATATTCTTTATTGTGCACACAAAAAGTACATAAAATATTACAATTTTAGTATTATTAGACACAATAGGCGGTCTTATCGCTGTAATAGCGATTTCTACCAGACAACCTAAGGGTAGAGGACACAGACGTTCAAGAAATGCGTAGGTAGAGGTGCAAACAGTAAAAAGTTTACGAATTAATATTTAAAACAAAAGATAAAACAAACTATGTAGATAAGAAGGTACATAAATAAAATATATATATGTTAATTAAGATATATACAAATAAATACAATATATATATAATATAGCATATACACATATATATATATATATATAATTATAATGTATTTTATGTCATCAAAGCAATCCACGAAAGCTAGTCAAAGGGTTAGATAGAAATCCTTAACTTTATTCTTAAAGGAGAGAAGGGACTCAGAACGTCGGATAGATAAGGGAAGAGTATTCCAAAGGTGAACGGAGTATACAGAAAAAGATTTTTTATAGAAGGAAGTTGAGCTAAAAGGAGTGCTAAGGAAAAGATTATAGGAGGAACGAAGATGAAGGTCATGCTCATGTGTATCACACCTGTATTTTAAATGTTTCTTTGTTTCTTTCTTTCTTAAATCATAGATATCACCGACACATTTATGACCGTACGTATTTTTTATTCTAACACCATATTGGAAAATAGCTTAAAAAGTAGATAGGTATTTACTTACGATATAAAAATTATGTTGAACCGTAAGTACCTTATTTTAATCGTAATACTTTCCATTCGTTCTCCTGTGTCGACAAAAACTCGCATAGGTCACATACTCTGGCAAAGCCTTGAGAAATCTGAGGAAACCTAACTCTGAGCGCTGGTATTCGGAAATCGGAATGCAGAAAGATCTCTACTGTACTAGGCGACCCTTTGGATTTTATAGATACCTGTTATTAAGAGACTTACCTACAAAATCTATGTTTTGCCACAGAAGAAATATTAATACATAGTTTTGCGCAACTATTTAAATAACTTCAGTGTACTTAGGGACGTTAGTACCTATATTAGTTCATTGACTTAGGTTTCGGGAAGCATAATTATGTGTTACTGATGTCCATGAGTGGTGATAAACACTTAGTATGAGGTGATTTATCTTTGATAGTCTTAGATCTCCTCGTTTATCTTATATATAGATGACCGATCAAGAATAAGTATTATACTATAGACATCAAAATTTTTAAACGCAATTAATTCCAATAGACAAGGTTATTCGAAAATAAAATAATCTAAAATTTTAACAAAAAAAAAACCGACTTCAAATGAAGTATTTATCCTTTCCAATAACAATAAAAAAGAATCATCGAAATCGGGTGGCGTAATATTGAGTTATTCCTCCATTTGTCGCGCACATACTTAATGAAAATTTAAGACTTTTTTTTTGTTTTCTCATGAATGTCATTATCAGATCTCGATAAAATGATATATGTGGGACCACACGACAAGCACCAGCTTACGATTAAAAAAAGAATCATCAAAAATTAGTTCCAATCATAAAAAGCTTTAGAGTTTGTAGCAAAAACAGATCAGTAATTAGATATACTTAATTCGTAGTTCCTGATCGTTTATATAACGGTTATTTACATAATAACCGTTTGAAGTATAAACCAAGTAACAAACGGTACTGTTACAAATAGTAGTTATAATTTTTCATTTCATAATATTATATAACGTGTTGCTGAATAACTAATGCATAATGTAAATCTACTGTGGACTGGTTTTAATTGGTATCCGTTGACATCAATAATATAACCATAGCTAAGCCCAAAGCGGCCGTCAGGAAGTCACGTGTATAATTAGAAAAATTGAGTCTATGTTTTTAACCGACTTTAAAAAAGGAGGAGGTAGGACCTATTCAATTCGACTGTATTTATTTTTGTTACCTCAGAACTTTCTATTGGATAAACCGATTTTGATGATTCTTTTTTAATCGAAAGCGGGTACTTGTCGTTTGGTCCCACTTAATTTGAGCGAGATTTGACGAGTAGTTTTTGAGTTAGCCCTAGTTTTGATATCTGTTATTTTTTGTCAAGAATCATACTTATAAGTTCTTCATTTCCACAGATAGTTTTAGCATGCGCAGTAATGGCGACATCGGCGTGGTCAGCGCCGTTCTACCCAGTCCATGGTGTACCAGTGCCGGTACCACTGAGAGTTACCAGATACGCCCCTCATCCACCACCCCGCAGAATACCCAGTAAGTAGACTACATACATACATGTACAGTCACCTGCAGAGAAAAGTAACCCATCTGTTTATTAAAAGTGTTTAAACAGGTTACTTTTCTCTGCAGGTGACCGTACATCATAATACATCATTAATGAAATTTATACAGGTAAACTAATCTAAGAGTAAGTTATAAATATTAGATTATATTATATAAATCTAATTACATCTATTTACTTAAGTATATAAGTCGCTTATAAATACTCAAATTCCTAAAATTAATTGAATCCATCTTGTTATGTTACTAATCTCATCTCTTTTAAATAATCGCAGTTACAGATCCTTGGTGCGATCGAAAGCAGTTTATGAATTGAATGAAATTAAAAGATTTCTTTATATTTTTCCAACCTAACGACACGTTTATCAGTTCCACAGTTTATTTTCTCTTTTCAATTTTCTTTTTCTTTTTTTAAGATTTTGTCACTTTCAATAAAATTATTTTTTTCTAGTACCAGTCCGGGAAGAGGAGACTGAGAGACCAAGGCCCAAGCGTGACCACGACGATTACGACGATCGCCGTGAGAAGGACACCAGCGGGGTCATTGGCCCCGTGCATACATTTGTGAAAACCGACAAAAACGCCAACTACAAATGGGGTGTTAGACACCACGTGGGAAGCAAGTACGCCTAGCGCCCCTAGCGACAGCTTCCAGAACTATTGTTTCATTATTTATTTGATTGTTATGCTAGAATTAATTGTCGTATTAGTTGGTATTTAGTATTTAAATCTGTCCTAGAATAATTTTTTATAACATTAAAAGTACAAATTAGTTGTGCATCGTTTTTATAATTCGATGGATTTCGCTAAGTGCGCCTGTGCTGACTTATGGTGCTGACTCTTTGCTAGTTAATTGGTGCGAATCGGTTACTTACACGGCCTTTTATACTTAATCAGTGTAGATAATGTTACTATCGATCTGAGAGAGGGGATCTAGATTATATATTTTGTTGGTGATAAACCAATTTTTAAAACACCTGTGGAATGGCATAATTTATCGATACGTTCCTTATGCTAACTTGAATAATATTTCATTTCATTGTGTAAAGTTATTTAGCTGGAGAGAGGATTTTTCACCTACTTCTAAGATTTTGTAAAATAACTTCAAACATCGAAACGAACTATTTTTACTTAATTTTTTATTACATTGATAGATTGTAAGAAATGTTGATTGTTTACCAAAAAAAAAAAATTTGGTGAATTAGACGAGGTTTAACTTTAATGTGGAATGTATTGTGTACTTAATGTTCAATAATGCTCCACGCACATAATAACATGTTCGCACCGTACGCGCTGTACGCGCCGCATTTGTATTAAATCATGAAAAGCCCGAGGTGGATGACATATTATGCGGCCGCAAAGCTAGTTAGGAACAAAATATAAGTGTAACACGGGGAGGGAGAGAAAGGGAAAGAGAAAGGGAGAGTGATAGGTAGGGGTAGGAGAGTGAGAGGGAGAGGTGGGGAGGGAAAGAGAGAGGACGAGGGAAAGGGAGAATGTTACATCGGTAAGAAAGAGGGAGGGGAAGGGAGAGGGAGAGGTGGGGAGGAAAAGACAGAGGGCCAGGAGATACGCACACACAGAACTATAATATTACGGCTAAGAACATGCTAAGAACTGCTTTTTATGATCTCTGATTTGTTAAACACTAATTTGTTAATCATTGATTACTAGGCGATACGAAGTTTGCCGGGTCAGCTAATAATAGTATATTATTATATTTTGAATAGACTCTCAATAAGTTTATTGGATTTCTCATCATGGTCTACATTTCCGCTTGCCATCAGGTGAAATTGTAACATAAATTGTGAGACAACATAATTGATATATCTACGGATGTCAATTAAGTAATAAATCGTTCATTACGAGATACACAGCCGTCACATAAATGATTATGTGACGGCTGTGTATCTCGTAATGAACGATGAGTATGAACTCATACCTATTTTCTACCTTAATACTTAAGCCATAAAAGTGAATTTAATGAAATCGAAATCTGCATAAGACATCCGAGATCGTTTCCTTAAAATGATGCTCTTTCAGCATACTAACAAGATATCAAACATATATTATTCCTCAGTAACATTAATTGGTCGTTTGTAAAATGTTCACGTGTGCCGAAATCTCTCTCATTAGTGTGTCATGTAATAAAACCCCCGGTCACTTAAGGCCGTAATAAAACGTACTTCCTAAATATACACATACTATTCAAAATACAACAGTTCCAACAAATCTCATCATTACACCTCTTAAAATAACCACACAGAGGAAAGAAAGAAATAACTAATATCATATCACACGCATTAAATTAGGACTAGCTATTGGACCAACCCATTAAACTTTGTCCAATTATTTTCGAGTCTATCAGCTCAGCAACCTTCAATTGAAGAGTCCTGACTCCTGGTAAAATACCCTCGGCTGTTGTTCAGTATGATGGACACTGCAAAATAAGCAGTGAAGAAGAAGAAAAAGAAGAAGAAGAAACATTTATTCAACAGTGGAGGTTGGCTTCAAGAACAGATGGAGCACATTAGCCAAATTAATAGTAACAAAATAATCATAATCAATAATGGCTTGTATTTTAACTCCTCACATTGTTAAAAAAGGGTGAGCCCAGGCGATGATGAAAATGGTTTTGTATATGACAAGCATACGTGTCATTAGGCCTTTGATTTTGAGTAGCCAGCCTTTTTTAAAAGTAACACCTTCGATCACCAGCTTCTTATAAGTGATCGTAGAAGCAATCACAACCTAACCTCACTTACCAGGTGCAACTATTATATCCTACATGGGCGGACGCAATTTGTATGAAAGTGCAATGCTTGACTTTCACACGCAGCGCATAGGTTAATAATTATGCAAGGTCATTAGTATTTAATACCATCTGACTCATCTCGGCTACATTAGGAGACTATGAAGGTAAGGGAATAAGGAAATAGTATGGAAATAAATCTTACTATTTCTCATACTTTGCATCGAGGGTTCACATTTTACATACCTATTTCCATGTTAGAAAAAAAATACCGCTCATCGTGTGTTTCTGTTTGGCCATTAGGCCAAATAGATCACCAAATCTAACCATTAGGTTAGCTGGTAGAGAATGCATTAAAGCATTAACCTCGCCATTTGTACCTTAATTCTGTATTGTATATTCAATAAAGATTAAATAAATAAATAGATAAATAAATAAATATTAGGAATAAGAATATATTAGAAATAGAATAACAATAAAAGAATGTATAGATGAGAGGAGAACATCAACTTCATTAATAGTTTACCCGATATTTGATCTTCGTAGCTACATGCTGCATTCTTCTGCTAGGACTCCCGCTTCGCTCGATTTAAAACAATTTCATTGCAGTCTGTGGTTGCAGTCTTCGCAAGGGACCTAACGGAACCTTATGCCACATGCATATATAATACGACAATGAACATGCAACACAATATGCAATTAAATATGCTCTACAACATGCTCAACAGAATACAACAGCTGGTAACACTGATAAGACACGTTCAAGTTTTTGCACAGGCTTTGTCTACCACAACCGCGCCCTCTCACTTGGCCATTGCGAAACTTACGCGTTTCGGCCGCACTGATCTCATATGACATAATTATAACACATAATAAACTGGATTTCTATTGAGTTATCACTAGGCCAAGTGTGATATAACTTCGGTGGAATTTCAGAAAGCAGTTCAGTGTATTAAATGTCAGCAAGTACTGTAATTTGAACTCGCATACGGTCGATATCGTTGACTTGCATTTTCCTATTGGCCTAGAATTTGATATCTAGACTTCTTTATTGATTTGGAAATAGCAAAGCAGTATGCAATGCCCTACATACCTCTTAGAGGTAAGGCATTTAATCTGTCGGTGCTAGAGCGGATTTTATTCAGTTTCCTGAGAAAAATATTTTTTACGGACGCAGTGATATTGCAAAGCAAGCTTCGCCGTATCGAAGGGTAGTTTAGTCTTCTGAGCATGTTGATTCTCTTGTTGTATTGAGGTTTAAAATTTGTTCTTTTTTACGTCAAACTTTATATAATTTTATAGACAAATATGTATTTTGAAATAAATAAAATAATTGATTAAATTAATCAAATCCATCTATTCGTAACGTATCCATCATCAGCATAATTCACAGAAGAACTCGACCTTTGGTCTGAATGACAAAATTAAAACCATGCTCAATCAGCCTAGTGAAATGGTATCAGATATCACACAAATTGGAAAGTAATTATTTTATGTCGCGTCCGTTATTTGTTAGGGTACACCACGAGCAGAGAAGGTTGGTTAGACTCAATATGGAGAGCCCTTACAGCCTAATATAACAATGATAATCGACGTTTGACAGGAAAAATTGACTAAGCGACATTGAGCTAACTTTACCGGAGATCAGTTTAAAGTTGGAATTTTTAGAAAAAAATCATATATTTTTTTGTAATCCTCCTACCGACGTTATGCTTACTCTTTTAGAATCCTTATTTTATCATCTAGGTATATTGTGGTACATACAACAACTTTTCTAAATATTCAACTTTAAACTGCTCTCCTGTAAAGTCAGCTCAATGTCGCTTAGTAAATTTTTCCTTTCAAGCGTCGATATGTATTTGAAAAGGAAGCTAGACAATTAGTATCGATATGCTTTGGACCAATACGCATCAAATGACACTGATGATGTACGAAGGCTTGACGTAGGAGTAATAGAAGTGAAACAAGATTCTCGGCTCGACGTAACGGAACTCGACGAAACGAGAACCAATGGTATGAAGTTTCTTGCAGAATTTCTCAGTGCCTCTGCTAATAGCTTAAATCCATTGTTGGTGATTAATCCAACTTTTATTAACCGACTTCAAAAAAGGAGGAGGTTCACAATTCGATTGTATTTTTTTTTATGTTTGTTATCTCAGAACTTTGGACTGGGTGAACCGATTTGGATGATTCTTTTTTTAATTGAAAGCTGGTGCTTGTCGTATAGTCCCACATAAATTTGAGCGAGATCTGACAATGGTATCCATGTCAAAAGTACAATGTACTTCATTAAAATGTTAGATTATCTATATTTATGTTTCAAAAGATTCATAAATTGTACCACCTACTAAATTTTAAGTTATTGATCGTTAATCGCTTGAACATTCTACATTAGCATTACAATTAATGCTATCTGCATTAAGAAGCCATTATTGCAGTAGTTATTGTTCACGATTACGTTGCAAATTATCATAGTTAATGACTTATTAGTTATTACTAACATCACTGTAAGATGTCGATACGTATCTTCAGCATTATTTCTAAACAGTTTTCACGCTGTCACCTTTGTGCTGATGCTGTCAAAGCCACATCAGCATTAGATTCAATGAAGAGGCGTGCTAAAAGACCTTTTGGTGACCTTAAATTGGTTGAGATCAAATAGCAAAGCTTCAAACACGTGCAGAGTTGGCAGCCTCTCATAAACATACATAGGTGTCAAAAATATTATACCCAATTTAGGTTGCAACTAGGTATAGAAAGGGATTTGTTCCCAAAGTTATTCATTCGTCTCCTTGATTTGACATTCACAAAGAAAAATTAGAATGGACTTCTCTTTCTATGAGAAACGGTTTGCCCTCGTGAGATACGGATCAGCTGATACAGTTTTTAATAGATTTTAAATGTCATGTCAGTATAAAGCCGTTGATAAATCAAATTATAAACCTTATTGTTAGTCACTTTCACGCGGATATTAGTTTCTGTTTAAAATAAATCAAATGAATAAGACAAATCTATATCCTGCTTCTGTTAATTTTAAAGATAACAGTAAACCTTGGTTTACTGTTACTGATAACATGGAAAGAATAAATTTATAATAGCAAGTATAAATTAAGTACGTATTTATTGGTATAATTTTTGGAAGTTGTTAATTCTGTGTATACAAGATATGAGTCATATTAATTAATAGAATTGTGGGATGAACTAGCGAACAGTTCATCCCACAATTCTATTAATATTAATATTATTATCTTTAATAGCCAACACAATCCTAATTTTTGCCGACGTACTAGTACCGTAATAGTATTAAGTACCTAATATGACATGAGAATAGACGAACATGAAAAATTATGCTACTTTGCCAGTGTTACGAAGCCCTAAAAGGAAATCATAGCATTCACTCTCTTGACACCTCGAAGTTCTACTTGTAGCACAGAATACATATACCTCTATTGGCGTAGGTAAAGCCATATATCACTACCCAAAATTAATGTCCTAATAATACCAACAACACAATGTTATTCACAGTTATAACACAAATCAGGCTTAATGCTTCAGTGTGAGAGAATGCCGTGACATTTAGGAAGATCTCATGGTATTCAAACTTTTTATTTACTGGAAAAAGTATTTCTTACGCCACCCGAATCAATAAAGTTTTTTTTTTTGGAATACCAAGATCAGTTTAAAATTTCCTCTATTTAACCACTACAACATAGTTTGATATACTATGTAATTGAATAGATTCATCCGATAAAGATGAAAATAAATTCACAAACAAAATGATCGGGAAATTTAAATAAGGCTAAATGCTCTATTGCTATTTTTTTACAATAATCCTAGTGTATATAATAAACATGAAAGTTTGTGAAGATGTTTGGATGTCTGTTCCTCAATGACGGCACAACTAAACCGATTTGACTGTTTGGAATGGAGATAGCCTATATCCTAGATTAACACATAGGCTACTTTTTATCCCGGAAAAGTTCTGGGTTCCTGCGGGATTTGTAAAAAATCGATATCCACGCACGTGAAGCCACGGGCATCGTCTAATATCTAATATTATGTATCCTAGTCCATCATTCTACCTATAGCTGCACTTTATTTTTATATGGTTCTATAGATCTAAATTAATTAATTAAAATTTTTATTTCAAAACCACTTACCGCGAGCGAAGCCGCGGGCAAAACCTAGTAACAAAATAACTATTTTATATTCTTCACTAAGATATAATAAGCAACTTTAATAAGACTTATATTCAATTTTTTCCTAAGTTTTGGCTTAATGTAAACCTTTGAGGTTCTTATTAACCAGTTTCATTTTGCCACTTTTTTATAATGGCATTATTAAATCGCATCTTAAGTGGAAAAAAAGCATAAGTCGTCTTACGTTGAATTTTAGTTATTAGTATGATTAGAAAGAGAGACAAAAGCTGCATATGCTCAATTTTTTTCAAATTTTTATCATTAATCTTGACGGTTTTGTGAAAGAAAACGTAATATATAATCATAAATTCCTTTGACTACTTACTGATATTTTAACAGATTTTTGCTCTCTTTTGCTTGTAAAATTGCAATTTTCAACATATGCCTTTTTTCCACTTTTTTACGTTATGTACGCAACGTTACCATTACCAGTTTTTGCATGCTGTATTAGCCGCATAGTTTGAGTGTCGCTGCCCTAGAATACAGAACAAACGGAGGTCGCTGCAATGAAGATCCGCTCATTGACATTAAAGGTCGCTATTAGTATCGCCAGTATGTTATTACCCATCCTTGGGCTTAGTGGGAAGAGAAAGGGCACTAATATAAAACGACCTACCATATAATTATTATTTTGAGATAGATGCAGACTCATAAATTATCAAATTTTATGGTACTAAAGAATATCCATCAGGCGTTTATATTACAGCAGCTTGTATCGATACCAAGTTGTAAACTAAGCCTTAAGTTGGCTATACACGATCAAGTATACTTGTCAAGTTTGCAGTTTGACTTGATGCGGTATCCAGTTTGCATGAGATAGCTATATAGCTATCTCAGCCATAATCAGCTATCAAGCTATAGCCATATGGCCAGATAGCCATACCGCGGCCATCAAGTCAAGTTTACTGGTTGCCACGTCAAGTTCGCTGCAAACTTGTCAAGTATACTTGATCATGTACAGCTAGTTTAAGAAACAGCAAGCGATCAGTAGTTGCATAGGTTACCGCTTGTGGTTTGCTGAACGCTTCGGTGCTTCAAAGTATACGTCGATCCTGGTATATTTAGATAGCCGTCGTTAAGATGGCCTAACGATGCCTATGCTTATGCCCATGTCAAAGGCATCGTACTATACTTAGTTACACACTACATCTGGCTGTATACAAACTTCCGACATTTGGGTTGGTCACTAATCCCGTCTCCACCAATACGCATTTGACCTGTGCGATCCTATGCTGAAGGCACAGATATCTCCTGAAAGCATTATAATTAATCTATTAATAATAGCCAAAAAACGAGCAAATGGGCCACCTGATGGTATGTGGTCAACTCCTCGCATGGACATCGTGCGGACGTCGCATAACCAAGCGTTGTCGTCAGATAGCAAGCGAGCTCTGCTCTCCTCTGGCTCTGGTTCTTGGATATAGTAACTGAAACACGTAAAAGCAGTTAATGGTTAGTAAGTAAATAATGATAAAGTTTTCTAGCTTTGGAGAAGCTCTCTTAAGGATAGAAAAAATTTCGTGCCCTAAAAGCTAAATAATATATAATAATTAGCTTTTCAAACCGTAAAAGCTAAATACATAATTAGCCTATAAATCTTTTCGTAATATAAAAGCTAATTACATAATTAGCTTTTCAACAATTAAGGTTTTTATACCAGTTAATTGCGAGGATACAATGAAAACCGATCCAATTTGGTGCACTCACGGACAGGCTGAGTTCTCCCGCCCTCTGACTAGAAGGGGTGCCACTATATAAAGTGAGAGTAGCACACGCACGCCACGACACGTTTAACCCGCCGCGTGTGTTGTGGACTTAGTTGTTGTTTTAAATAGTTAGTTAGTTAAAAGTGTGTGCAATGTTGCGACAGTGTGTCCTTGTAGCCGTGTTGGGGAGTGTCCTGGCAGCGCCTCAGCATCAGTACCAGATTCAGCAGCAAGTTAGTGTTGTTTCTAATTCGATAAGTCTTTTACAGAAATAGGAAAAGATAAAATTCAGTATTTTTTATTTTTTATTTTTCAAACGATTTTCTATTTTTCGGCCGGTAACTATTGCCAAGGTTTAGTGTAATAAAAAATGTTGGATTCTCATTCCGAGGTTCCTTTGGGAATTAGACATGACAAGCGTTTTAGATTGAGTTTATTTTGACATAGCATAGTTGCTACTTTCATTACCATGGCAACCACGGTTACCATGGTAACTGTTGCCACAGCGAAGTTTGAGCGGTTTTAGCTAGTGCAATCTGTGCCTGTTTCAAATGAAAGTGAAATGGCTGTCGTAATTCGTGTTTAATTGCTCAGTTGATACAAAAATAGCGATAGTAAGTAAAATTTAATGACAAAATTAAATTTACTTTTGGATGAATTACTTGTCTATTTTGGAATGAATTTGTTGTCTTAAGAATTTTTTATTTTAAACTTACTAAAGCTATTTACTTACTGAGTTTACTTAGTTAACTTTGAAGTGCCACGTTTTTCGGCGATTTCGTAGCCAAGTTCCGGGTTCGACTCCCGGTGTGGATTGCCCTCCAGTATTACTGGTGTCTAATCAAATATTAAAAAAAATCGCTTTCTAAAATAATAATTATGTAACGCAAATTATATATTGATAACATTATTTTTAATTAAGTGCATTGTACCTACAGTGTACACATAAAATGTCACAATTAAGTGCACTGTATATTATATTAATAGTATAGTAACACCAGTAAAATAATTAAATTATCGTCCATCATCGCAATAATGGACGGAACGGTAAACATGCAGCAAATTGACTGAAAAATTTTAATTGGATAGACTAACTTAGTAACGTTGATGAAGCATGACGAATTAAACCATCTACAATATCTACATATTTAGTTTTATCTCAGGTCTTAATTTTTCTTCGATAATAGCGATAAATTAGATGATTTTATGTAATTTTGAGAGATAGTTATTTCAGTAATGCAACGATTATTAGAATCATAAAGTCATGTATAATAGAACAAACGAAAAACGGAAGCCTTATAGGATCACTCGTGCGTCTGGGCGACCGCCGTTCACAGCAAATTTCCTCCGAAACTACTGGACCAAATGAGTTGAAATTTGGTACTCATGTACTTTTTTGTGACCCAAAGACGAAGGTATAAAGTAAAGAACTGAATTTTGAAAAAAAATTAACGAAATCTAAATTAAACAAGAACTGTTTTGCAAACCGTATCGTGTGGTATGTCAAATGAAAGGGCTTGTTGTAAGAATTTCAAATATATTTTTGTTATAGTTCTACAATGGATAGTTTTTAAACTTATTCAAGAAAGAATGAAAATTAAAGCTAAAAATTGACGTCCCCATATCTCTGAAACTACTGATGCTACAATTTTGAAAAAAAATACAGAGAATAGTTCTTTAAGTACTTAAAAATATAAGAGGAAAACCTATAAGAAGTCTATGGTCTTAAAAATAAAACTGAAAAAATAATAAAATAGGGGAAATAACGGTAAATACATTATCAACGTACGGAACCCTCTCTAAGCGAGTTTATCTCGCACTTGTCAAATTTTATTTTTTATGTTTTTTTGTCAGTTTGTATTTAAAAATTGAAAATCACTGACAGAATCAAGTATCATGTCGATTTCTCCATAAATATCTATTAAGCATACCTAGTAAGAAATGCTGTTACATTCAACCATTAAACGCAAGGAAGTGGCGGATCTATAAAGACAGATCTAGGTTATTTCCTTAAAACAGCTTATTATTGTGTACATTTTTTACAAATCCAATTAACTATAATTATTATACGTTAAAAATGATATTAACGACTAAAATTTCTTCAACTATTTATTATGTTATCAATTAGTTACGTTTCACAATTAAATAACTAATAAAATTAATTAATTACGGTGTATGAAGTTATTAAATTTTATTTATTTTATAGTTATAAGAATGTCCCCATTTAAAGGCTGCCACGGGCTATTCTTAATCAAATTTCCTATACACAAACCATTGATCTTAGAACTAGTTAAAATGAAAATAATTTAATTAATACTTAAGTTGATATTTGCGGTGCACTTTTTTATCAAACGGCATGGAAACGGTCCCTATCATTTATGATTCGGCATTTGCTTTCGAGCCTGATAAATAATTTGTTCCTAATTTAATTGTACTTCATAAATTATGAGTCATAACTGTCTGTTTAGGGGCTAAGGTCATAGTCCAACACGCTAATTAAGACAAGTGCAGATAGGGTTTACACCTTATGAGAACATGATAAAGGTGCGGATAGAAGCCGGTTTCCTCATGAAGTTTCAACTTCTTTATTGCCGCTTTATGAAAAATTATTTTTAGAGAACCTTGGATATGAAAACTCTACTAAGCCGTGTGTTTTGTGTACACGATCTTTCTGCCATCTAGACATATCGCTCTCCAGTCTCAAGGCTGCTGGAAGAAACTTCATGGGAAATAAACAATTCCTTTGTACCATCCTTACTTGATGTTTTATCCGTACAATTACAACTACAATACATGTACAACTTAGCAACCAAGCCACTACAGTAACTGCATGGAAAATTACTTTTATTGAACCCTCTTCACAGGAAACTCTCCCACTAAGCAATCAACACACAGTCTAAAGTTACAGCCTACAGTTGCAAGCGGCTCAACGCCTTAACGCATCCGTCCAAAAGCCTCAATTATCTCGTTACAGCATATTAACAGCGATAGTCGGTTGCAACTGAAATACTTGGTTGCGAAACTGTAACAAGAGCCGGTTACGTTACGGCCGATTTGCTTCGGTGTAACACATGCGACGGTTATGCAAATGAGTGTCTAGGGATTCATGACCGACTTGTTTGTTTGTATTTCCTAATTAGTTCAATTCAGACATTCAGAGCACACCTGCACTTAGTGGTAATTAGAACAAATAAAATTATGTAAATCGTCTCGTTTGCAAAATGTAACAATTGACTACAGAAACGAGGAGAGTTGACGAGGTATTAGTCATGTATAGAAAACCATAATTATTTATGTTATTGTAATTGGAGTTCTTGAAAGTGAATAGAAAATTATTATTGGACTTAGTACCCAATTTGTGTCATCTAAAAACTTCATTAAAGAATTAAGGAAAGATAGCACTAGCATAACACGAAAAACCTCTTAAGGTTTTTTAAAACATAACGCCCCCTGTACCTACTTTAAATAATAATGAAATAAAAATAGCCCATAAAAAGATTATGATAATTATAGACGATCGATAAAGGAATAAACCTTTAAAAAGTACATAATGAATTGTCTATGCAACTGAGTAAAAATATAGACCATCGGAGTTTCTCACCGCTTCTTCCGGTTCGCAAATTCCACCAATGCACAGTGGTTCGAATAGAACAAGCTAGCTAGACAAAATTATTTATTGGGTTTTTTTGCTTGGTACGGCTTTCTGATGATGTTTTATGACAGTTTAAGTGCAAAATATATACAGGGTGGTCCAAAAGTATGGTAACCCCTGAATAACTCCTCAGGAATGCATTTTGGAGGAAAATGTTTTATACAAAAGTTGTACTAATTGTACTCGACTAACCGATGATGACCTTGAATTTGACCTTGACTGTGTTTTTCAAGGTCAAATCAAGGTCAACTTAATTTTTTCAAATGGTAACCCCTATTTTTTATTCCAGATTCGGAAAGGGCAGAAAATTTTACGCCAAAACCGACCTTAACTATGACCTTGAATGCTTAATCAAGGTCATTTTTCGAATTGAAAAGCCAATGTTCGAAGAATAATGCCAAACTTCTTAATTAAATTCACATCTAAAGCTGTAATATCTGCAACTAGTTTAATATTCTCAAAAAACCGACGTTCGCCACAGTAGTTCCAATAGAAAAAGCTAGCTAGACAAAATTATTTATTGGGTTTGATTGCTTGGTATGGCTTTCTTATGATGGTTTATGACAATTTAAGTGCAAGATATATAAAAAAATGGAAGGTAGGATCACGGGTTCCAAGAAAACAAAAATTAATAATAAATATTTTGTATAATTGAGATACTTAAAAATAACAATAGAAAAAGATTAACAACAGTCATAAAATACTTAACTAATGACTATTGCCATTTTTGTACTAAAATTGTTGATATTTTTGAAATTTTCATTTTAATTTCCCTCGCAGATTCATTCGTAATATTTCCAAAATAATTTTTCGGTAATAGAAAATCATATAGTCTATTATTACGGTTCTCTTTCGGATGTTTCTGCCATTCATCAAAAAAATCGATTTTCGAAACTCGAATTCGTATTCTGAAAAACAGACGAAATAACAAAGTTGTACTCGACTGTGCAAGCTAAAATGGGCATCAATTGAAAGCTAACATATATGGCTATGACATATATAATTTCTAGCCCAGGTACATGAGGGTACAAGTACTTTCTGGTCCAATGAAAACAATAAACCGTCAAAAATCTACATATATTTTTAAAATTGAGGTATTATAAAAAAACTGGGGTTAAGTATATTTATATATTAATTATAAATAAAAAGTACATACTTTTAACTTGAATATCCATCACTAATATTATTCAAAAAACTTAAAACTCACTGACATTAATGTGTTTCTGCCATTCATCAAAAAACTCGATTTTCGAAACTGAGAATTCGTATTCTGAAAAACAGACGAAATAACAAAGTTGTATTCGATTGTGCAAGCTAAAATGGGCGTCAATTGAAAGCTAACATATATGGCTATGACATATATAATTTCTAGCCCAGGTACATGAGGGTACAAGTACTTTCTGGTCCAATGAAAACAATAAACCGTCAAAAAACTACATATTTTTTTAAAATTGAGGTATTATAAAAAAACTGGGGTTAAGTATATTTATATATTAATTATAAATAAAAAGTACATACCTTTAACTTGAAGATCCATCACTAATATTATTCAAAAAACTTAAAACTCACTGACATTAATGTTACTTCGGTAATCGCAAAAATGCAACTAATTTGTAATTTTTTCACCCTTTCTTTTTATACTGCCCTAATTACCTAATTAGTGGTTGACATTAGTGCAAAATAATTCTCGGATTTGTGTTAGTTGGGGTATTGGTTAGGGGCTCAGGTATACAATTCCGGGAAATTCAAAATGACTTTTGTCCAGCTAGCTTGTTCTATTCGAATCACTGTGCAATGTGCTGAAGCAATAGCGTAATTAAATAATCCTGTAATTAAAATGCCAATTAGATAATTGTTTTATTATTAGGTATTATCATTAAGTAATCCGCACTGGAGCAGCATGGTCGATTATGCTCTAGGCCTCCACGAGGGTACAGACAGTATGACAATACATTAGGAGCTCAGTAATGGGCCGGTAATAGGTTGAAGCCAGCCAGCCATTTCACTAATCTATACTAATATTATAAAGCTGAAGAGTTTGTTTGGTTGAACGCGCTAATCTCAGGAACTACTGCTTCGAATTGAAAAATCGATAAATGGACTATCAAACACGAGGATTCTTATCGAGGAAGGCTATAGGCTATATAAAATCATATATTTAAGTAGTTAGTTTTTTCCACAAATTAACGCGGGTGAAACAGCTAATCAGGTGAATCAGCTCCGCGTGGCACAGCTAATTAACAAATAAACTCTTATCTCTTGCAGCAGGATGAAGGTATCCCCCCACACCTCCTGAGGCAGTACATCGGCGGGCAGCAGCCGGCGCAAGCGCCCGCCCAGACCCAGATCCTCTCCCGCCCAGCTCACATCCCCGCGCCTGCACCAGCGCGCCTCGTAAGTATTGTAAACTAGTGCTCTGCCCACGGTTTATCCCGCATTTTTCGGGATAATAAGCACTTTATATCCTATTCCAGGTCATGGTCTACTTGTGTGCTAAGTTTCATGAAAATCCGTTTAGTAGTTTTTGCATGAAGGAGCAGCAAACACGCATCCTCACATTTACAATGTAATTTCTTAGTATATGGTTTTTTTTTTACTTAAAATAAGTTAATGCTTGACCATAATCCCACCTGATGGTAAGTGGAGATATGATCCAGTTTGAGAACATGGTTGGATTTTTGTATTTTCATCACACGCTGATCGTTTTTCTGATTAAGAAGAAACTTGACAGACGATTGACCATGCATTAGGACATAGGATAGATAACTTTTGTAAATTTCAATGGGATGATTTGGACATTTATGTTGGTGTTTTCGTTTTATCAAACCATTGCGGGCAAAGCCGGAGCAGAAACTAGTAGAAGAATAAAAACGTATGCCCTTGCATCTTGGCCTAAAATGAGTCAGTTTCTGTCACTAAGACTGCAACACGTAAAAATATTCAACGTTTCATTCATTCGTATAGAGCAAATTATGCGGGGACCTCTGACTGAGCATAATCAACTAAGTTAATGAACTTGAGGAGCGACCGGTAATTGACCGGCTGATTGCTTATGACATAATTTATTGATTGTTTCTACGCTGAAGAGGATAAGGTACTCTCCGTCAGTCCCGATGGTGCCATGATGTATGCACTGAGGCAATGCCATAGCTGCACGTACCAGGCCATGTCGATTCATAATTATATGTAAAGATGGAAAGAAGCCTGTCATTACTAATAATTGTGTTAAGATTCCCTGGTACGATTCCGTATAAAGATTTTTTGTAATCATGAGTTCGTTATCTTGTTTACTTTGTTTAGTCCATACCATTCGATACAGGAAATATTTGAGTGAGAGCATAATTTTTCTATGTTCCTTTACCTATGCATCTTCTTCTGGTCTTGGTCTTACCATTGCATTACCTTCAGCCCTACAGCGTCCAAAGCGAAGACCAGTACCAGGCCAGGCCTCAGTACCAGGCCCAGCCGCAGCCTCAGCCACAGTACCAGGCCCAGCCGCAGCCGCAGCCGCAGCCGCAGTACAGGCCGGCGCCCCAGGCCTACCAGCCCCAGAGACAGCAAGAACAACGTGAGCCAGAGGAATACGATGTGAGTGAACTATTACTAGACTTTCTTTTTTTGTTTCTCATATCAGTTTCTTGGCCAGCAACGCATCAGTGATGCCTTTGGTGTTGCTGATGTCCATGGGCGACGATAGCAACTAACCATCAGGTGGATTATTAGCTCATTTGCCGGCTATTTCCATGGAAAAAATCTTCACCTGGATGCACAGGTAAACAGACGACTAAAAATAGTCTTAAGGCACATGGGTGAATTGGCCCAGGTAAATAAAGTTGATGGCACCTTCTGTAGTTCTTACATAAGGCGTCAACAGATGGTCTGCTTTACAGAATAGGTACCAGATTCATTTAATTGTCTTACAGCAATTTTTAATAATCTAACCCTAATGTTGAATTTGAGACAGTTGCTACTTTGCTAGAAAATTGACTTGAGGATTAGGGATCAATAGAATATTGAGAATGGCCGTTATTTTACACCTAGTAACGGCCTTCGATTCGCTTCGGGAAACCTATGTCTATCGGAAAACTAGGGCTAGGTTTTCCTGGGACTCTGGGTGGATAAGTACATAAGTAGGTAACGTTTTTATAACGAACTAGTAACTTCTAGGAGTTCGAGTATAAAATGTTCGAAAATTTATTTGTCACGGAACATTAAACACTATTCAGTGTGCGTGTTGTTCCTAAGTAATATTTGTATGTACTCTGTAGTAATCGAATTGCAATAGTCGCCAATACTTGTTGCTACTGTCCTGGATGGTGGTGAAAGTAGTGACGTCATGGCTGCATAACGATTAAACACCTACACACTCACAATCCCCTAGGCCTAGGATTATCTCTTTCGTAAATCACAAACACCCACATTAGAACATTTATCCGTCATACAAATGCCTTATTCGGCCGGGATTCAAACCAGCAACACTTTGCAAAAACAACAGAATCATAGTTGTAAAACACAGGTTTCGCCTTGGACAGTAAAATAGATCACTCACAAAAGAGTAGCTCCATAATTTGTATTTTTATGAGGCAATCCACAGAGTACTTAATCACTTAAGGCAATCAAGTGTTCTGAGACGACCTGTTTCGATTTTAATATCAGGTATGTTGCACTCGATTACACCTAGCAATACAATATACATACCTAATATAATATACTATCGAATCGCGGGATCATTTACCCGTACGGACGACTTTCACTAAGAACCTGCTTGTCGTGTTGTATATATACCGAGGGTAAGTATTCACTCCACATTTAATGCCTGTAGTGTCGGCGTTTAACCTCAGTAAAACCTCTTATTAATCGCTACAACAAAATCGATGTTTGCATGGCGTACTTAAAATAATTTCTGCGTACGAAGAACAGTTAGAAAACTAGAAATATGCCGGTTATCAAGATTGGAACAACTCTTGATTGCGATTACAATCTTAGGCTACTTTCAGAAAGATTTCTGACGGGAAATGCTAACGTCCGTCATGACTTTTCCTGAGTAATTAAAATACCTTTACTTTTACCACTAATTAATATTTTGCTAGTTGTTCCCTAGAGTTACTCTTTGCTGCGCAATCAAGAAAAGTTTTGGAGTTTAATCTGTTTTAAGAATTGATTCGTGACTACACTAGTTACACAATGTCGTTTTTACTTTTGTGGAACTAGCCATATTATCTTATTATATTATTAGATATAAATAAATATCGAGAAACTGATTGTTTATTATAATTATAAGGGAAACAAAAGACAATCGTAATGATAATTTAAGCTGCATTTTAAGGAAGTGTGTAAAATAAGCAGCCATTTTCGAATTCTGATATTCCAGTTTTAAAAATGCAATTGTAAATCCTTCAGAATGCAATCGTAAATTGAAGTCGTTATGCAGACATCACATGTTATGAATAAAATTATGACGGATCGCACCAAACGATCTGGGCTACGTAAAGTTGCGAAAGTGCATTATTCAGAAGGGAAATGTAGAACGCATTCACCGTATGAATAAGTAACAATAAGGCCTAAGTAGAATGATTTTGAAGTTATTTTTTCTTTAAACTATGCAGATCAAGTTCTACTTGTAATAGTTAACATTTTAATTCAAAATCATCATCTAAATCATGTGGATATTTTGTACACAGCACACTTATCGCCATTTCTACTCTACCGCTATTACGAAAAGGCGCTTAATCTTCGACGAGGAGAAACGGCGTAATTAACTCCTCAGCACATTTTTAAAAGTAGTAGATACCTACATGCCTACAATAGAATCGTGTACTAGTATACAGTCATATTTCTGGTGATGATATCTATGGGCAATGTACAGTATGATCAATTGTCCTCAGGTCACCTGCTCTCTTATTGTCTATTCACATAAACTCACTTTAAAATTAATATTGTTCACAGCCTCATCCCTCCTATCAGTTTGGCTTCGACGTCAATGATGACCAGTTCACCAACTATCAGAACCGGAAGGAGCAGAGAGACGGTGACGTCATCAAGGGCTCGTACTCCGTGGTGGACAGTGATGGCTTCATCAGGACTGTCACTTACACCGCTGATCCTAAGGAGGGTTTCAAGGCTGAGGTGAGATTGTTTTTTATTTTTCATATTCTGAAGACATTAAACATTTGGATTTTTTTTATTTGCTCCTGTAACATACATAGCTATTGAATACCAAAACCAGTAAGTGTTGTTTTAATTGAAGTTTCAAGATTAAAATTGTATTGTATAAAGAATGACAAAAGTCATTGAAAAGTGTATGGTTTCTGGACTCTATACAAGAGACGAATGTCTTTGTTCTGATTTCATCCCAGTCAAAAATCGAACTACCCTTCATCATTCGTCTTCTTCATCATCATCACTCCAAACGAAGCTACTCTTCTTAATTCATTTATAAAAAATAAAAATTACACTCCGTCTTTATTTTTATCTATATGTAATACAAAAAACTTTTTGCTCACAGGTTTCACGACAGCCCACCGACATCGTTGTGAAGGTCCCCACGCCCAAACCCCAGCTGCAGCAGCAGCTAGCCCAGCCCCAGCCGCAACCCCACGCCCAGCAGATCCCACTCGCCCACGCCCACGCCCAACAGAGACCTCAACCCCAGCCCCAACAATACTACCGCTATGAATAATTATTTATTGTGATTTAGAAGTATGACAACACGGTTTTTGCACTCTTCATGACTCCTACTTTTCATGTTTCTTTCAGTTTCTACAAAGATAAGAAGTAATTAATATTTTCAAAAGTGTCTTCCTTTTTAGAATCTCAACTAGGTCTAACAGGTATCTTAAAATTTGACATTTTGTTTGTAAAAGTACATTGTACTGCCCTTTTACTCCAATACTGCATATCAATTTCGTATACTTCACTTCACTTCTCACACTCATTTCACTTCTTATTCATTAAATCATAAATTCATAATCATTGCTAATACCTAAACAATAACTTCAAAAAATATCGTAATCCGCTTCTTATCCAAATACTCTTAAAACCAATCAAACCAATGTGAAAATCGTTGCTATTTATAAGAATGTATTGTTATTTTATTATAATTATTGTTCCTTAGCGTAGGATATGAGAATTTAGTATGCTAAAGGGTTTCGTATTTAAACTCCCGCTGATATGTATGGATTATTTGTAAGTGAGTTGTTGTAGAAAATAAATTTTAAAATGTGTAAATCTTGTGAATGTGTATTATTTATAATAATATAATTATTCTACGGTAATCCCCGAACGACAATTGAGAAGCAATGCTTATAACTAATTATAATTACACTTTTCACTTATTATACGAGCAATCTCATAATTAGTGGTCATCGTCATTCATGGATGGGCTCTAAATTTCCGCACTTAGCCTTAATGTCTAATAATAAATAACGCTTCACATTCACCTCATAGCCCCACGCTACGTGGGTGCTACCTATACATATAGACAACACAAAGACACACCAAGACCAAAAACAGAAATTCAAACTCATTATTTAAATTTCCATCTCACTGGGAATTGAACCCAGGACCCTTGGTCACTACTCTAGTTTATCCTGTTACGGATGGTAGCTACCCAGGCAAGTAAAAATCCTACCACAAAGTACCGTAGAAATTACCCGGTAGCAACTACAGTGCGCAGTGACCACAAACTTTTATTATCCTTACGTCAAAGTGACAACTGATTTTAAGTTTGGAGTATATTCATTGAAATATAATGTCATAGAACAGACATCTCGAACAAAATGTGTGTCCCGCTGAGAGGTTCGATTTTCAAAATTGAGCCCCGGTTCTTCTTTCAAAATCGAACGAATCCATTGAAGATTGAAGCCACGTGGCGCCAATGCATTGGGACATACATACATGGTGTTCGCGGTGTCAGTTCTATACGCTAGTAATAATACTTCAATGAGTATATTACACTTATCGTGAGTACCTATATTGTCGACAACAATACCTAAGTTCAAAATTATATATAAATCTTGTTATAAACTCTCTAATCCCTTAGAACAAACCACACAGATTATCTTATTTACTATTGTCTTTATAATTTTAGTTCAGATGTAAACTGTTAAACACATAATACTTACATACTCAGAAAAATAAAATACTAACATGTAATTATACCTTTATTCTTTGAAACATTCGTTGTTCAAATATAAAAATAATTAACATAATTTTTCTTTAATATAAAATATATTTAGCTGTAGAAACAGCTGAGACAATAAATATCTATAATAAGTTAACAATAATAGATTCAGTCTATTAAATAATTAAATGCACTTTACTTACCGCAAAATGGCCGACCAATTGTTATAACTTGTCAATGTTATTACAATTTTTTCGGCAATTTTGTAGATGATTCCATTGATTATAAACCCTTGTGAACCAATAAAAAAATATTGAGCATTTTTAAGGCCATTGTTAAAATTAGAATACTTTTACAAAGCGAAAATAAATTAGCCCCGGGCTTAGAATTTCACAATAAAATGTATCTTAAATATACATATAATTATAACAAATATTGACGTTTATCTATTTAAAAATTCTAGATTATTAATTGAGAGTTGGCAATCTTCTATGTTAAATTGACTCAACAATGAACAAGCGATATTCACGCCTTTATCTCGCCTTTATCTACTTACAACAAAAATAACCTACTTGAGTAGTACAAATTTGTTGATATCAATCAACAAAAAATATTGCGGTAACATTTTTTATAAGCGAATGTTAAAAGTTAAAACCACAAAATTTTATACGTCAAACTTAATTTTGTACGCACCTAAGTAAAATGTCATAAACTATAGATATAGTTAAGTACCAGTTCGACACCCAAAATTTTTTTCCTAATTGAAAAAGTTTCCCTTTCTTTCTCTTTCAATATCAACAAATTTGTACCTCAACCACTCAACCTTAATTACATTGAACTCAAAACTGAAATAAACCTCGATTTTATTCCATACAAAAAAAGCGTAATTAAAATATTCATGTAACTGCCTCTACGTTACAAATATTTACGGTCTTCCATTTGAATGAGAGTCTCGACAAGTCAAAATGAATTTAAAGAATTGAACTCAATTAATTGTGTATTGAATCCAAGTTAAAACTTAAATTCCACTCATTTAAAGTTCCACGCACATTCATAACAAAATTGTAAACGTGAATGTATCCATTTTCAGTAGTAGATGAATAATTTTTAGTCTCAATCACACTTATGAAATCATAGAAATATGTATTCATGGCGGACTATTATTGAGCCTATTTTAATTTATTTTAATTAATTTGTGTTAATGCCTGAATTCACTAAGTTGTTAAGAAACGCACACCATGAAAAGTAATTCTGATAGAAAATACGTGTGCACACTTTTCACACTGTATCTAAACTATTAAATTAATGATTAGAATGTTTCCTTATGAATCTTAAATACAATATTATATTAAAGCGAAATGTAAGTCAACTAATTAGCATATTATAAAAGAAACATTCTTCTTAGATCATGAAACAATCGTCAAACCATAATCTATCCAAATTGTATAAATAAAATCTAATATTTATGTACAAGTTACAATTGAATAGACGCTATACCACGAAATGTCTAGAATGTCATGATTGTACTCTAAACTTGAATCGGAATCGGATATACTTTAGACATTTTTTAAACAACCGTTGTTTAGGCAACATATTTATCTTTATTTTAACATAACCTTCCTTCCTTTTTAAACGCTTTTATTTAGCTTCACTTCGGAGCATCAAATCTTGTAACGTTAATTTGAATGACTTCCCTTTAATGAAAATTGATGAAATTTGGCAGACATGTGTATTTCCGATGACAATACACGAAAATCATATTTTAAACTAATTTTCATTGTTTATTTGTTGTTAAATTAAAAAAAAACGATTTTCAGACTTTAGACGCATAATTCTCTATGTTCTATTTTACGTAGAGACTTGAAGTTTTCACAACTTGTAGCTAATTTTATAAACTAAACATTATTGAAATAAAAGCGTTTAAAAAAAAAAATTTTTTTAGGATTCAATTATTAACCACCAGTCTTGCTACAAGCTCTCAGATTAAGGTTGCGCCAAAGATGTATACTCTATCAGAATTACCCAGTTACCCAAACTTACATATTTCTACACATATCCAAAGATACCACCTACGTAGGAGGGTCCGGTCGGCAGACACATCCAGACTCCACCAGCACGTAATCTTGTCCAGTCAGCGTGACGGGCCCTAGGGGCAGTACCAGGAATAGATAAGGTACATAGGTTTGGGTACAGGAGCCACGTACCACTGAACATTCACTTGATCTGGGAAATAAAGAAAAATACATTTTAAATAAATAATAACAAAATTTTATAAAAGAAAACTGACTTCAAACATACCTACTAGTCATAGAAAAAGGTCTATTATAATGATCGCTGAACACTGGCTAAACATAACTTACCATCCCACTTTTGAGCTTGAGTGAGCTGAGAAAAGTTTCAGCATAGGTATGGGCGGTTTTTAAATATTTTTAATGTGAATAGCCGACCAATGATCACAAGAATCGCAAGACGAAAAGCGGTAATCGTTGTCCATAAACATCAGTAATACCGAAGGCATTACCGATGTGATCAATGTATAGTTGACCAAAAATAAAGAGGGAAAAAAAATTAAGTACAGACTCTCAATCTGAAATATGTACGACAAGTCCTTTGGCGGTTGACTTGGCGATTGCTAGCCAGGCTACATTAATCTAAAGTATCTTATTAATGGCTTAAAATAAAATCATTGTTAATACAATCTTAACACTTTCGTTGCGTTAGTCGATTTATTTGATCTCTTGCTAGACTTGCAAGGCTATCTTGAATCCACAAGAAATTCATAAATAAGTATATTTGAGGGTTTTGAGGAAGATATAAATTATTTTCAAAATTGTTGTTTTAGGAAACTGATCAGATCTGGTCTCATAGGTACGCACGCACCACAGAATAGGTTAGTTTCGAGATCTTTTAGGTCTCCATCGCACAAGAATAAAGTTATTTGAAAAGGATGCTGCAGGGAACGTGTTAACCCGAGGATCTCCCATCAAATGAAGGGACAGCTTTTGTCACCTCTTAAGAGATAGGTACGGTCAGCATTCTAGGCACCAATAAGCCTAACAACAATAGAAACAGTAAGCAACTTACTCGCATACTTCAAACACGACCTGCTGCAGTAAATCTGGGAACTTCTGCACGATGGTGACTGGCTGACCAGATGTCAGCGAGACGCCGTACATCGGGGCGGTGGTGTTGTACCGCGTCCGACATAACCTGGTCCCACCACACGTGCTTGTGGTAGCGGGCGTGAGGCCTGGCAGATTGGTCGCCCGACCTAGAACATGGGTGTAAGATCGTAGGTTAAGGGCTTGGCTTGACGTAGTTTTTTAACAATAGCCGATAAAGTAGCAGTCGAGCCTGATGGTAGTCAGCGTCACCTATGGACTTCAGTAACACCTAGGGTAGCCAGATCGCAAGACTGAAATATCTGGACAAAACTTCAAAAAGTCGGGATTTGTCGGGACGTCATGTCTGGACATCATGTGAAATGTCGGGAAAATGCAGACGAATCCCAACCATCTGGCGACCCTAGCAACACCATAAGCTATGTTGCAGGATCAGAAAACAGCAGTAAATAGAAAATAACTTCAAATGGGAAACCACCGCAATTTAGCGGTAATTTAAATGAGAAATTAATAACTTCGAATAAAAGGCAACAGATTTTATTTAATGTGAAAAACAAAGAATTCTCATGCTCTTTGAAAGGGCGTGTTTTATAGAACTTACCGCTCCTATTACTACTCTGTGGTCTAATCTCTCCTTCTGAGTACCCGGCATGTGCGTCCAGTAGCGCCCGTCTCATGAGCGTAGGGTCCAAGGTTCGAACTCCACGGCCTTGCCGCGTCTGTCCCCATGGTCCCGTTTTAAGTGCTTTATTTACTAAGTGCCTGAAAAAATAAACATAATTGGTAGGTAAACATTATTAGTAAATTACAGTACCTTAGTTGTACAGTTAACCTTAATCAAGTGTACAGGCGTTAAAAAACTTAATAGCAGAAAAACAAAAAATGTTTACAGAGACATCTATCGTCATTATTAGAAACTTTTTTCTCCGTAAATGCAAGTGTAAAAAAACTTTGAATAGCAGAAAAACAAAAATGTTGACAGAGACATCTATCGTCATTAGTAGAAACTTTTTTCTCCGTAAATGGCGCTCTTAATTGGCGCTAGATAGCGTCAAAGCAAATTGCCTCCCGTTCCGCTGCATGAAGACAGGCAAACGCTGTAATAACGATAATTTTGAAATTACATCGTGAGGAAATTGCCCGAAGCATTGCTCAGGGTTCACGGCTTGATGGGAAATTTCCCACGGTAAGGTGCCGACGAGACTCTCCTAACATTAAAATAACGGGACCTTCGCAATTTATTGTTGTTGTCTGATACGAAGGAACCGTCTTGTCAGTATTCATTCGAGTATAACCTTTATTCCTTCCTTTAAATTAATCTTCTATAAATAAATATTTTCTCCTCCGAAACAGTCTACCCACAAAAATAGTTTTGCAAATACGACCCCAAACTCTTCAACCCGTTGTGTTTTAATATCCGTTACAGATGTGCAATCCTTATTATTATTTTTTAAATTTTCACTCTTAAATTCGAAGAATTTAATGAGATTAATATTGCTTGTTTGAAATTTGAGATAAAAGGAACGTTTAAAAATAGCCTTTCTAATAAAATTTATTACAAAGATTTAGTGTTAAGAGATGTATTTATTAGGAAATTCTTGTCGAATCATGAGGCCAAAGTTAGATTCTAAAATTCTGGTGCCGTTACTATAGTATAAAACGTTTCAGCGTTCTCTGATAGGTAGTTATCCTTATCTAATATATAAAATTCTCGTGTCACAGTTTTCGTTGCCATACTCCTCCGAAACGGCTTGACCGATTTTGATGAAATTTTTTGTGCTTATCCGGTATCTATGAGAATCGGCCAACATCTATTTTTCATCCCCCTAAATGTTAGGGGTAGTCCACCCCTAAATTTTTTTTTTATTTTTTAGACAAAATTTTTAATTTCTATTTTTTTATGATACAACATACAAAAATACATACAATCCTCAATTTTCACCCTTCTACCCTTATTTTTTAATAGCCATTTTAGTAATTTAATCATTTTTCCTCTCCGGTCGATAACTGATCAATTGTTAGGCGATACGAAGTTCGCCGGGTCAGCTAGTTCTTTATAATTTCGTCCCGACCAACCGATTTTGATGATTCTTTTTTAATCGGAAGCTGATGCTTGTCATGAAGTCCCATTTAAATTGACCGAGATCTGACGAGTAGTTTTTAATTTATCCCTAATTTTGAAGTCGGTTATTTTTTGTCAAGAATAAATTATCGATTTGAAGCAATTCTTGCCATGCACTTTTCTTAACATTTAATTTATATACTTCAGTATTGTGTTTCTATGCATCTATCGTTTAATGTAATATAGCATTATCTATTATAATATCTTATCTACCTTAAAAATCTTTATTGAAGGATATTCTTAATTCTAGGCCCATTTGTTATCATTTTGATAAAGCACAAATAACAAATTTTAACCGAATCCATTTTTAGTTGTATGGTGAATAGTTTTATGTCGAAACATCACATTTTATATTTACGAATATGGTATGTAAAACAGTTATGTATTCCGGTTAAATACGGTAATTTTACAGTAACGTCTTCTCTAGAGGCAAATTGTTGATAAACAAAGCAAGCAAGATTATGAGTTTCGAAGAAATAAGGCAAGTTCTGTCTACATCAACCCGGGAATGTCTCTGTATAACTGATCCCTAAACTTTTTTTAGTAGGTAGATGAAAATGTATTATAGTATTATAAAAATACCTCCAGATGTAGATAACGCCCGCAGTGTATTACACCTTTATTACACAATGAAATAACACAGAGCGCTGATAGAGAAAGACAACAATTACGGGGAATATGAAATCATTGAAAATATTTTATCTAAGAAACAGGCCATCGCATCAGAAAATAAAATCTGTGATAATGTATTACAATGTAGGTAATACAATTCCACATGCTGCTTTACAGATTTAGAGACGAACAGAAATTATGTTTGAAGTCCAAGAAGTTTATCTATATAAAAATTTGCAAAATATTCGATCTGATCCCGTTAGCATTACTTAGTCCGTGTCTCATGGACCATGGTCGAAATCGAAATTATCAAAACAATTCGTTTTGCTAAGTGGACGGTTTATAATTACCATCGAATCGGAAAGATGGCGCTGTAGCCAAGTTATAGATTATACCTTAACTAGCTTTTTCCTGCGGCTTCACCCGCAGTAGAGTGGTTTCGAAACGAAATTTTTAATTAATTCATATAGATTTATATGCCCGTGGCTTCGCGTGCTAGCCACATCGATTTTTAACAAATCCCGTGGGAACCCTGAACTTTTCCGGGATAAAAAGTAGTCTATGTGTTAATCCAGGGTACCTATAGACTATCTCCATTTTAAATTTTAGCCAAATCAGTAAAGTAGTTGTGGCGTGATTGAGGGGGACAATCATCCAAATATCTTCACAAACTTTCACATTTAATTTTATATCTAATATTAAAAATAATAATAGGATTATTTACAAACCAAAATGCTTTATATTCTAAATAGATTGCAGATAACGTCTGCTTGACCAGCTATTATGACGTATATTAAAATTATACTGACCAGTGAGAACGAAGGAACCGGTTTTCGCCACCCATATGCTATGGAGTCAATGAACGATATTGATAGCGTCGTGAATACGACTTGTTAATGAATCTAACTTAGCAGAAATCTAGGTCAAACGTGGTTCGCAACAGGATTGCTACTTATGATTCCGCCAATACCAACTGACTGATTGGTGTTAAAAAAAATTTGTATCATGATTCATGATGCTTTGTCAACGTAGTTAGATGAACCAACTAAACAAGGTGTTTGTTTGAAAATTTCAACTGTGCAAAGGTTATCTGGAAAACGGATTTTGCTTACAGAACTTGAGTTCTTACTTAAACGGGTTTTATGGTTTATGATGCAATTTCCAAAAGAGCAAAATACGGCTGAAGATTATTTCTTTAGATCATAATTATGAAAAATTTTAAAGACGCTAATTAAAGTATTAATTCTTGAAACACTTTTTGCGTGTTATGAAAACTTCCAAAACTTCGGGGTATGAGTGGCTTTATCTATTCGAAGTAAGTGTACCGTCTCCTTGTTTCCACACATTCCTCATACTCTCTTTCTTCAGTCAAGTCATAACACTGTATTGTGATTATATTGCTGAGCTGACACTTTTTAGATTTGTCTGTCTCTTTTGGCGACTAGCGGCATTTTGGAGTGTTTTGCTTTTTGCATATTATGGTACCTATCTCTAGATGTTTTGGTATCTGGTTACTTTACAACGTTGGTAGATTTTGTATTAGTCTCGCTAGCACCACTTTATAGATTCGAGCAAAAAGTTATTCTGCTTTGACCAAAACCGAGCCATGCTTTTGATACTACGGTCGTTCTTAGCGATGACCACTTAGTATCAGATAACACGTCTTGTCTTTGCTACATCACTGCGTTATGATTAATGTTTGTTTCAAGAATATCTTCGCTTGTAGCTATAATATCGACGCAACGAAAGTATCATGAGATGCACTGAAGTCGCTATTACTATAGTCCAATATCTAATTAATTACTTAGTTATAGTGATTTGTGGCTTTCATTATCAAGTGGGAGATTTATTTGACACATTATTGTTCTCAGCTCATTGTTTGTGTCTCTTTGTGTTTCTCTGCCACCTGTGGTGAGCTTGTAAGCATTTACCGTTGGTATATGTTCGACATAATTCACACAGCTTATTTAGTCCGTGTGAATAAACCTATGTTTTCATAGAAATTTTTATCCACCCAAATAGCTGTTATTATTGGCGCGGTTATTGTATTAAAGTGTATTGTACAGTAACGGGATGAATTTGTTATTAGCATAAGCAAAACGATAAGAAGAAAAAAGTCCAATGGCAAAAAATTTTAAACTGTTTGGAACGTCGTGGGCTGATATTGAATATTTTCGAGTTCAATAAAGTTCATATTTTTTGCTTTGAAAAAATACAGTAACTAATCTAATCATTTAACAACAAACGTCAGTGCATTATATCTATATGTACCTACCTCAAGTCTTTCTTTATTTATTCTTTTGTGTTGATGTTTCTCAGTGTGTGGCCCATTGAGCTTCATTTTACATATTTTCCGTTTCAGTTTTATGGTTTTAATCAAACATTTGGCAAACTCCAAAGATGCTAAACTGCACGACCGTGACTCGGTAAAGATTACTGTAACATTATTGGTTTCTTATTTCTCAATGATATTTTTAATTTTTTCTGTATACGCTTAGCCTCTCCGCTTTTGTTAATCTCCCATTCTTTCAGCATAGAAAAAAGATTCCAATTTTACCTAGGATAAGGACTGCCATCAGGTCCTGGACAATCGCTCCCTTGCATGGCATCTCCCCAGGTGTACTTCAACCGTGGTCCGCATTCCGCTACCACGCTGCTCACTAGAAAAATCTGGAAATTACAGATAATGTTGATTAGTCCCGGTTTTTGTTCGGTTTTGGTGGTTTTTGTTTTTACAATAAAAATACTTGCTAACGATTTAATTTTTATCAATTTAATTATATTTTTTTTTAATTAAAGTGGTCGAAGATTTTATCTCTTTTTTATGTAGGTAGATACCTAATCTACATGGCTATTTTTTATGAGTTATGTTATGTCGTTGTCTAACTTGCTACCAAACTTGTAAAATCCGTAAAATAAGGATTTTAGATTATGAAAAATCTGGAGAAATCTCTTAAGTTAAATTTTCAAATAATAAACAATCGCCAAAACATTGTTTAAAATTTAACAATGATTTTAAAAACCATCGACCTCCTTTAGCTAACCTAGTACCTATATTAAACTTATACACCTACTTACGTACTTAGTGTACTTACTGCCTATATAACACTGTTTATCGTTTAATATATTTTTAATATGTAAGAGGTCTTTTAACTAATGATAGTAAAAGTGGTGATTATTGAATGAAAGTGAAACTAAATTTGTCGCAGAGAATCAATTCGTCATTGTTCATTACGATGATATAAAAACAATAAACTAGGTATCGATTTAATGTGATGATTCAAGAAGTTTTTGTAATTACTGGCCTTTGTTATAAATGAAAGTACATATTCGTTTCAATACCAGTGATGTTTAAAAAGCTAAGGTACCTACGTCATGCCCTTACAAATCAACCAAAAAAATCTGTTCCGAAAAGAGCAACAACACACACACGTTTATCTTTTGTTTCACTACACCAATCACACTACAATAATACACGAAGGCATTTTAACGTTGTATTTAAAATCTCAAGCACTTCTGATAACAACAAAACTGCCTATCGTCTTGTAATGACAGAGCGACTACGAGCAGACAGAGGTCAATTGACCGCTCTTACGATCTTCATCTTCGGTGCGCTAGTTACATATCTACCTACCTCTTTTTTACTTATAATTGACTTATAATATCATTGTTCAATACCAACAAAATTATTATTGTACAACATTGTATTAAGTATACACATAGGACAAAATTGTGGTAATGAACTTGGCCGCTTTTCTGACGTGCCTGTTAGTGCGACCCTGCTTGCCAAGCGAAGGGTTTCAGGTTCGCTTTTCGCTGGGTTACATTTAGGTGACTTAAAAAATTAAATGTATTTTTATGCGTGACATGAATTCACAACGTGACAAGTGAAAGGGAATGGGAAAGGTGCATTTTCGTACGAATATGTGAGTATGCATGTTTATGTAGACTATACTCTATCTATCAAACTTGTTTCATGTGATTAGACCACAGTACCATTTTTATGCATCGCCTCCATATTTTCCTGGGCAAACTAAATGAATAGGCCAAAATATTGTGATTCTTTAAATACTTTGGCCTATTCATTTTGCTTCCTTTAGCTTAATTCGAATTCATTGGAATTCAGTAAGTAGTAAGAGAAAAAGGCAAACAGCATCGAAATGGCGCGGGCGCTAAAGGTCGCAATTTTTATAAAGATAATTTTATCACAATTGTAACTACCCAGAGTCGCCCCGAGTCTCCCCAGTTTTACACAAATCACAGTCAAAGCCTACTCTGACCAAACCCAGGTTTCCGTACCAGTTTAAAGGATACGAGATTGTCGGTTGATCGGTTGTTGGTGATCAACATAAACCGATCGGCAACTTATAATTATGATCGAAATGATAGTGGTTCGGTCGACGATCGACGCACGAATTCACTGCGCGTGAGTTGTAAGGGAAGTGTGCCGCGGCCCGCTAACACAGTTTGCGAACGACGGACGTCCTTTCTCAAATGTAACTAGCTAAATAAAACTAACAGCTAACTCCACTTGGCTGTGAGCATGACTGTGCGAATTCAGACTAGCTCTCTGCCGGCGGTTTTGCCCGAGTTTATTTATTTATTTGTTTATTGCAACAACAAACACACTTAAACATGCACACATAGTTATAAGCTAAAATAAAAAAGGTAAGTGCCACTCCAATAACAGATGCAAATAAAGAGTTCTCCGGGATTATAAATACCTCGTGTCTTCGTCTGATCATGGTCTAACTGTATGCTTTTAATTTCATGTAAGTAAATCCGTTCAGTAGTTTTTGCGGTATGGCCACATACACATCAAGTATAACTACTTGTCAAGTGGACTTGACGCGGCATCCAACTTGACGGTGTATGGTCACGCTATAGCTATTTGGCCTCATAGCTATCTCATGCATACTGGATGCCGCATCAAGTCAAACTGCAAACTTGACAAGTACACTTGATCGTGTGTGGCCAGTGGTAATGGTTTACAGATTAACAAACTTCCATCAATGATATTATAAGAAAAAGAGGACTTCCATACAAATTTTCACATATTTTATAATAATTGTAGGAAGTATGGTAGTGTTTTATGTAATGTGACTAATGAGGCTAGTAAATGAGCTTGCAGTGCTGGCACCATTCCTTGCCGTCCATGGACATGCGTGACAAACCTTGAATAGAACTGTGGTAGATGCGGTAAGTAAAAGCATTTTGCTTTTTGCCGCTATTGAAGTATACTTAATGTTATAGAACAGACATCTCAAACAAAATCTGTGTCCCGCCCGGGAGGTTCGATTTTCAAAATTGAGCCCCGGTTCTCCTTTCAAAATGGAACGAATCCATTGAAGATTGAAGCCACGTGGCGCCAATGCATTGGAACATACATGGTGTTCGATTCGCGGTGTCGTTTCTATACGCTAGTCTATATCTATATAATATATAAAATTGAAAAGAGATACACTGATTAAACAAAAAATCTCAGAAACTACCGAACCGATTATGATGAAATTTGGCAGGGAGATAGTTTATGCTAAGGAGACGTCAGCTAAGAACGGATTTTTGGAAATTCATTCCCTAAGTGTAAAAATAGGGGTTAGAAGTCATTTTCATACAAGCCGACTTCGTCAGTTTTAGAGTTATAAATATGAAATTTTTCATGTAAGTTTATAGTAATAAATAAAAGTTAACTTTAACACATTTTTTTGAAAAATCATCCCTTAAAGGGTTAATTTAGGCGTTTTATCATAGTATGCAACTTCGTTATATTTGAAGTTAAAAATATGAAAATTTACATATTAGTTAAACATTAGAAACTTAATTTTAAGTATTACGTTTTTTTTGGAAACTCATCCCCTAAAGGGTTAATTAAGGCGGCGCAAGTTAGTATGGGAACTTCGTCAGTTTTGAAGTAACAAGGGTGAAAATTTGTATTTAAGCTTATAGTTAGACACAAAAAATAATTGTATTACGGTTTTCTCGAAATTCATCCCCTAAAAATAGGGGTTGGTTACATACAAATCAACTTTGCCAGTAAATTTTGCCAGTAATAACTGTAAAATTTATAAATATGATTTTTTATGTAAGTTTACAGTTACACACGTTTCTGTTTTTTGGAAAATCATTCCTTAAGGGTTAATTTAGGCGATGGAACTTAAGTACACAACTTCGTAATTTTTGAAGTTAAGAACATTTAAGAAACTCTTAAGTGTGCAAGTTAGTCTGGCAAATTCGTCAGTTTTGAAGTAAGAAAGGTGAAACTTTGTATATAAGCTTATAGTTAGACACAAAAAATAACTGCTTCATGATTTTTTCGAAATTCATCCCCTATGGGGCAAAACTAAGGGGATGTAAATATTTAAGAAACTTTGTCATTTTTGAACTCTGAAGTAATGTAAAACTTAATATGTAAGCTTATAATTTAGAACAAAAAATAATTGTAACAGGTTTTTTTAGAATTTCATCCCCTAAGAGGTAAATAAAGGGGTTGCAAATTTTTCAGGAACTTCTTCATTATGAAAATTAATATGTAAGCTTATAGTGAGAAAAAAATTTTGTATAGGGGACTTTACGGATGGGAGGGAGAGGGGAGAGGACAAAAAGCAGGAAAGAGACCGGAAGCGGGAGAGGGAGGGGGACAGGGAGTGGGAGAGGGCGGGAGAGGGAGCGAGAGAGGGAGAGGGACAGAGAACTGGAGAGAAAGAGGGGCAGGGAGCGGCAGAGAGGTACTTGAAGCTGGAGAGGGACTGAGAGTGGAAGAGGAAGAGAGAGAGAAAGAGGGAGAGGGACTAATATTGAAATTTATAATCAATAAATAACACATCAATAACGTGTTAGTGTGTTAGAGCACCAAAAATTTGTTTTCAAAATTATTGTCTTTCTGTCTGTCTGTTTGTTTGTCCGGGCATCACATCAAAACCCTTGAACTGAGGAATGATTTGTGATTGTATCGGAGGTTTTACTTTATAAATTCCTAAATTCAATATAAATTAACCTGTTATTAAATTTTCTTCTATGAGGGGTACACAATAAATATGATAAGCATAATTTCCGCGTGCGAAGCTGCGGGCAACTGCTAGTAGGTAATAAAACTTCAATGTTTGCCGCCTATGAAACGATGATGTTACCTTAGGGAACATACCAAAACCACGTAACCCATTTTTTTCAACTTTTTACCCCCCTCCCCCCCCCCCCTTCGTGACCATCCGTAGTATATGAGAAGACCCCCCCCCCTCCCCCCTAGTTTTCACGTGGTAATTGATAAATACGGTTTTCAATACTTTTTTGCAAAAACAGAGTTAAAAAATAATAATTTTGCTTACATTTGACGACTTTGTGGCGCAATGGTTGCTAAAATATTACTACGTGACAAAAACCTAAACCCCCCCCTCCCCTCTGTGACCAATCGTGGTGTTTTGAAGACCCCCCTCCCCCCGCTAAATGAGGCACGTGGTTTTGGTATGTTCCCTTATGTGGTTTAAAAATCTGCTTTCCTCTTATTGTGGAACTATAGATTATTAAGAACGAACGGTGGACGCACTTCATTAATCTCCCAAAAAAAACTTCGATTCAATTTAAATAACATCTCGCTGTTAATTGCTCTTATATAATTGAATTTAATTTATAATAAAATTTTATAATTTTAGGCGTTCCGAGATAAAAATGAAAACGGCGCGAGGCAACGCGGCAATCCGGTCGTATTCCGGCTGGGAGCTTGAGAGCCAGTTCTTTCTTTCTCATCTTCTCTCTTTCTTGGTTGGCAACGCATCAGTGATGCTATTGGTGTTGCTGATGTCCCTGGGCGACGATAGCCACTTACCATTAGGTGGATCGTCAGCTCGTTTGTCGGCTTCCATACATAATAGAAATAGGGGTTACCTACCTGTTTTATCAGTTTGTTTTGTTTTATGAAGTCCAGTAAAATCCGTTCATTATGACTCCGCCTATATTGACCAACCGCCTATTAGGACGTAATTACACAACGAAGTTTGGTTTTCATATAAAATTCTTTGTAACAAAGTCGCATATAATGACTTCGCTTACATTGCGCGGTGAGCCGGTGATAGCGCGGTGGGCAAGAAGATGTAACTAATATAAAATTCTAGGTGTGAACATACCATAATTTTAATTTTTGATAAAAGCTTGACAAGGCAATTTTCAAGTGACGTGATACTACACCAAGTATTCGTTATCGAAGTTTATTTTTGGTAACGAACAAAATGAAAATTAAATAAAACAATTAGGTATAACGATTTAGCTTTTTTTATAATGTAATAATTGTATTACACTTAATAAGGATTTATTCGATTTATAATCAATGGAAATATGCCAAGATATCGTACTATCGTCATGTTACTTAAAAAAAATTGAGCATTTAATTGTTGAAAGAATTGAAAACGGTTGTTTTCAATCCTACTTGGTACAAACAAATAATACAAATTGGTACAAATAATAAATCTTTAAGTGTAATATAAAACTGCGATTAAATTACCGGATTAATTATTAAATTTACTACGTAATTTAAAATTTATTCGAGTACAGTGCGTGAAAAAATACACTCGCGATTAAAATGGACAATGTCCGTACCGGAAATGGTAAGAGTACTAGCGTAGTGATGTGCGGTGAATCGTAAAGACCCTCAAGAAGAAAGTGCCAGTGTCACATTTCTAGGCCAAGTGTATATGACATGTCATTGAACTATTAGAAACTTATACGGGTGTCAGGTGTATTAGATACATGTTACATGTAATTAATGTAGGTAGCTTTATAGATGTAGTAAATATGCAATTTCCTAAAAAACGGATGTTGTTATCCTAACGAATAGGTATTTAAATAAACTTTGTAAATGTAATAAAACTTAATTAAGTAGCAGTATAAAAAATATTTATAATGTAATATACTGTGTTATGATAGTATTATGTTAGGACGTTGAAATAATTTTATGAATTAAAATAATATCATTCGTAAAATTGTCAAAGTTCATAGAGACAGTTTTAAGCTTTGACTTTAAAATTGATAAAGGTATGCAAGAAAAAAATATATTACTAGGTAGAGGAGTATCGACGTAGGTGAGTATCAACTCGTTATTTAACTTACATATATAACTAACTTTCTCACAATAATGGTTACGATTGACGCAATATAATCTCTCGGGATAGGTAGCGCTGTCATTACGCCGTCTAGTCTAGGTCTCGACGGAAAAGATTAATAGTATTATTTCAAAAGTGAAAATTGCATAAAGAAGCAGCAGCGAAAGTGTCCAGCGGTCTCATAAGTCCATTGTATGAGAAACACGTCCCGGGTTACATTTGAATCATCGAATCCCAAGAAACAGACCACATAACAAACCGAGATATCGCTCGCGGTTACCGATGTAAATCGTATAGTGTATAATATTAATTGTATAGTAAAATATTGATGTCTATTTACTGTGTTATTGTATACTTCAAATATTACACATTGTATGTGTGGTATGTAGACACAGTGTAACCTCTATATAAGAAGGGGATTAGAAAAAAACGTTATATCAAGTAATTTGTTATGATTAGGTTTGCTATATAGAGGTAAGGCTAGTCTGCGATTCATTTTCACAAGATAAAAAATAATAATCAGCTACTGCAAACTTTAAAACTAATAATGATGACGAACGGCAGTGTTAACATTACTTAATATCAAACAACAATGATTGTCGTACAAAAAATTTAACATTTCTGAATCTATCGAGACACGAATTATTGTGAAATTTTGTGTGATTAATAGATAGGGTACGTTATGTAAAGGTTATAAGTTGCCAAAATCGTTAACTAGAGGTAAATAATACTTTCTGTTTGTACTCTGCTATGATTGAAAATTCGCTATAAAAAGGTTTTTGATTTTGTTCGTAATATAAAGGTAAATTTTGTATTGGCTCTTACAGGCAGTTCTTGGAAAAATTCGTTAAAGCGAGGAAATTGTTATATTGAGGCTCGTTATATTAAGGTTGCACTGTATAATTTATAAGGAGGAATTCCGTTTATCTGGCATCGTATAGGATACCTTTGGTAACATTGTATCCATGGCCGAAGATGACCACTTAACATCAGATGGCTTGTCTGGCCTTTTGTTGGCTATTTACATAAGAAAGTTACTTAACAGATTCACTGCAAAGTGACCATTTTCAATCTACAATACGCAATTTACATTTCACTTTGCTTTCTAAGCAAACGAGTACTAGATAAGCCATCTCACGTATTGTCTGCAGTAAGTAGCCAAGGGGCTTTTAGGTTAACAATTTTATTTACTTTACAAACATTTACACCGCAGATAAACAAAGCGGATGCCTTACTTTGACATCGTGATGTCAGTGTAATACTGTTACTTTTTAAGCTTAGCTATGTTACTATGAACTTTACTAAGATTGTCTATTGCATCGTAGGTATATTGATCGTAATCTCTTGTCTTGCATTTGTTTCTTATCACAGGTTTGTTTAACCAGGTTGAGACTATTTACTATAGGTAGCCATTGGAGATTATTCGATAAACTAGCAACATTGAGAGTACTCCAGAGCTGAACTTGGTCTAAAGCGATGATGTTTCTAATCCTAGTGCTCTTAGTCACGATCCGAATCCAAGAAGGGACTGGATTTTTCCAGTCACATACTTATCAATCAATAAATTCTTCCACATCAGAATAGACAAGCCTTACGGTTTTAGATGTGATATGTGTAGTTTGATATATTTACCCAGCTATGTAAATGTATCCAGCAGCCACAATAAAAGCATGATGCTATTAACGTTTTTATCCATTACTGACCATAAACGTTACATTACAGTGTGTAATAGAGAGATAATGGATAAATATCATGTAAGAACATGACATGATCCTAAGCTCGGACGAGAAAATCATCTCGGTCAGCCACCTTCGACTAATGACACGTTAATGCTCCTAGACACCTAGCAGCGTGCGAGTAACAGTAAATGGATGATAACTTCATCCACAGCTTCATACCTTTTTTACCTATCAGGAACGGTCCGCTCCGAATGCATAGGCAATGAGTCAGTCGAGCGTGCGGACTAGCCACCGGCGCCTAAGATGTTCGTTCAAAATTTACTAAAAAGCATTTTCGTGTTATAACCGTTCTTTTGAACGTCTTCGTGGTCTGTGTTTAAGCATAATTTTCTGCTCAGGATTACTTTGTACGTATTTTTCCACTTAAGTTAACGAGTTCTACAGGTCATAAAACTTTTATCCAAGTTCTGTTACATTTACTTCTATTGCGGGTTAGTAACTAGCTAACCGCGCAGTTTGAATCGATGTACAAAATCAAAAGACTAATAGAATTTTATCGTGCTAACCCTTTGAGTATTGAAAAAAAAAACGTTTAGTAAACGCTTACACACTCATACTTCCGCAGTAGGTTATTGCAGCAGTAGCAAGGACTACACAATACACATATACAAATATTTATCTGTCACATAAATATCTGCCCCAGCGAAACGGGACTCGAACCCAGGGCCCCTCGCTTCGCAGGCAGGGTCTCTACCAACTAGGCTGCAAGCTTACCAGGATATAATCCAGAACATACTTAATATTAAACTATTTATGCCTATTCTGTTAAGCTTGAATTTTGTTAGGCCTCGTCGATCAAATCTTTAAAGACATTCATTTCAAAAGAATATCCACATATTATCTACCTATCCAACCAATTATTTTCCATTTCCTGTTTTATCCTTCTGAAGTTACCCTAGGAGCTTGATTTTGCGATATAAGTTACAATAATCTTTATCGCTCTGTTAATAATTTGAATTTGCTCTCATACTAACTAGCTACTCTTTGACTAACTGTAACAGTTCAATTTATGGGTTTCAATCACATTTGCAGCTATTTTATGATTTATACGTAATTATTGTTCTCCCAGTTTATAATAATAGTGGTCATTTCATTTTTTACTTTATGTGATCCTCCAATAAAATTTATATACCAATGAAATACCAATGAAATAATGAAACAGTATAAAAACACTTTAAAATATTAATTTGATTCTTTTGTTGTAAAATAATTTCATGCTAGCAGTGAGATGAAAAAAATCGATAAATATTTATATATCGATTTATATTACGCATGGCACCTAGTATTTTTCGGCAACCAGTTAATCGGATATTAGGTTTGATACCGTCTACGGTGCTACATAAAAAATAAATAATTTTATTTTTAATTACCGAATCAAAAATGTTTTTACTAATCTGAAATATTCTATTGAATTTTGTTATAATTAAATATATACAGACAATATTTTAAAATTACTTTAAACAGACTACTTACCACACAAATATACATAAATATACTTCGTAAACACATTATGAAATTAACTGTTACAATCGCACTGATAATATTGTTTAATATTCGCGCGACACACTTTTATATGCGAAGTTTTGAATAAATGTGAAGATGACACATTCGCGTTATTGGAAGGGCGTGCAGTCGGCGCACTGCCCGCACAGACAACAAGTGGTTTTCATTATAACGGGAGTTCGGCCGGGAGTCCTCCGTACTGCCGCCTACTTTGGTACCAAAGCCGCTCTCTCCTTCGTACATTTTAAATTAAGCGCCATCTCGCGAACCAGTGACGTAAAAATATAATTTCATCGATAACTGTACTCGATTGATGCGAATGCGAACTTGCTTGAAAACCGGTAATGACAGACATGACAGTGACACTTGTGACAGTGACAGACGCGAGATTTTTGTTAAGCGCTGCGCTGCCAGTCAGTGACGTGACGTTAGCAGATTATACATTTATACATCACTTTATACCCTGTCCACAAATCTTAGAGACTAAAATGACAATCGCTAATGTCAAAGTTCGAAATAATGTTACCAGCTAAATTTGTGCGATCTACCTTTCCGGTTTTTTGAATCGTAAACGATTTCGTAAGAATAGTGAGAAGTTTGAACTAATTAAAAAAATCATTCAGTTAGTAACAATATTATCATTGATAAGACGATAAAACTTATTTTCACTCAAAACTTATTGCCTAAGGCATATAGTCGATGAAATATTTCAGATATCTCAATTTTTATATATTAAAATAGTTCTTAATAGACGTTCTTGGCTATATTGTATAAAATTAGCTGTATACCGAATGTCACCAATACCATAACCAAATACTAATTCTTGTAAGTAAAATATCTTTTAAGTTCAGTTAATTAGGGTAAATATACTATGGATATAATTATATTTGATACGATTGCTTAAACTTATTTTTTTACCAGTTTTAGGGACTCTTTAATACAAATATTCGACCTACCGTAAAAACTGCGAATATTTTTCCGATTTACTTTCCGGTTTATGGTCATCACTATTTAATTTGCACCCGAAACTGGTCACCCATGAAACGTCAATTTAGTCTCTAAGATTTGTGGACAGGGTATAATGACTTTAGTTATTTTAGTTTCCTTTTTTGGGTATCACAATGATATCATAGTTCAATTAATCACAATAAGTTCAAAATAAATCACATTCACACACATGACGATGACGATCGCGAAACAAAAATGGCCGCATGGATCACTGACAGCGGTTCCTCTGGTGAAACTGGCAATAATATTGGAAGTTCGATTGCCAATAACTCCAAGTTCATTGTAAACGACGAGAAAAATGAAAATTCCGTGTTGAATAATAGTTATCTCAATTTTGTAGGAAATATACTTGAAGATAGTAATGTTAGAAAAGTTGCCGACAGTGGTGTGACGTTGAATAATAAAACAGTGCTCAAGGACACGATAACAGATGACCCAAACGGACTATTGTAAGTTTTTAGAATACAAACATTGCGTAATATTTGTTAGTTAGGACGCTTGCCAGTATTACATTAATGTGGTTTCCGGAATAACAGAGAATTCGCTGTAGGCCTGTAGGTTTTCTACTGTCATTTTTCAGTCAGCTGTTTGTCAATATGATTGTCCTTCTCTTTCGCACGTATCAAAATGTAAATAAGTGGTCTTTTTCTCTCTGTTTCATTTTTGGGCATTCTATTTTGGTACATTACCATCTCGATGTGGTGTGAATATCGGCAATTTTGTGTTCTTTAATGACTTGAGTACATTCTATAATGATCGGAAGGTAACTTATACCGTATTTAATGTATACCAGCAACTAATAACTGCTATTTCATGGAATTAACTCAGCTGGCCGATTTGTATATCATACTACTCCTAACAAAATCTGTAGCTTACATTGAGACGCTTTAATAAAATATCAAATAACTGTAGTATTGCTTCTTTGGTATTGCAAACTAGACTCTAACAGCTAGATTAGAAGGGCTAAAGCAGTTGTTACAGTATTGTGAATTTAATGTTGAGAACCTAATCAACCACTTATGTAAATTATTCTGGAGTGGTGGCAAAACAACAATAGATACTTTAAATAACATGCAGAATTTACCCAAGAAAAAAATTGTCTAAGTAACCCATTATTTTGTATTCTATTCCACATCTTTTGTAATTGACATAGAATTATGAAGCAACACAACTCTACTTTTAGCTTTTTTTCAGTTAAAATTTTTTATTATTAAAAAATATGAGCTGGCCCTTTAGCCTAGGTAGTGACCCTGCCTGCAAAGTGTGGGGTCCAAGTTTCAACTCCCGGCTGAGGCCAGATATGATGTAGTCGAGTCAAGAAAATTATAGTGACATCTTATTTAGCCAGTCCTAGGCCCTTATTATTAAGCCAATCTCGGCTGAATGAGTGAATGAATGTACGAATGACTGAATGAATGGATGAATTTATGACAGAATGAATGAATTAATGTATGTATGGATGATTTAATGAATTAAGGACTAAATGAATGAATGAATGAATTTATGACAGAATAAATAAAAAAAAGAATGGTAGAATGGATAAGAGCACAATTTTAGATCTTATGAATGTCACTTTTTCATATGATTTGATATATTTCAACATCTCTTACTAAGTCTTGAGATGGAGCTGAGTGTAATAAGCACATAAAAAAATAGGAATGAAAGCTTCCTAATAGACACAAAAATTCTTACCTACTTTTATAGGGTTGTCACTCGGTAAGGCTGTGAAAGGCGGTCGCCCAGACACACGAGTGATCCTAGGGTTCAATTTTATGTTTGGAACCCTAAAAATTAGATTGAATTCCATATGATGCAAGAAATATTCATTATCTGCTACGTTTGTTAACTACTACAGTTTTAAAATGATAAGAAGGAATTGGCGCTAATTAAGTAATATGACATAACCAGTTGATTGAATGAATAGGAGAACAGAGATAACATGTAAATACACGCAATATGTAACATGATAATATTCCTATCCTTTAGTTATTAGCTAATGTTATCTCAATATTCTTTTAAATCTGAATTGGCTACGTTTCCATCATTGTTATCTTATCTAATCTTTTAAATTCAATACAATACAATATTTTTGGAACCAGTGAACTAAGTAGTCATGGTTACTTTGTCCAACAAAAATTATGTCATTAATTTTAATATGGTTTTCACCAAGAAGTTAAATAGTACTTGAAGACTGGTCACATGACACTGGATAAATATCTGCGCCCTTCTCGGTCGAACTTACTCATCCACAGTCTAAAAGTCTTACGGTCAATGTCAATCAGACCTATGATTGGTCACAGTTTTTCATCCAGTGTCACATGATCAGTCTTCAAGTACTTCTTTGAAGCTTTCCATCCAGTTGTATATATAATGTTCTTGGTTTTCACTGTTCAAAACCATGCTTCAGTTAAAAACTCTGCATGTGTCTCTCTACTGCTAGATTTTACAGATCTGGCAAGAGTAGCTAGGTGACGTGATAGGTAGGCAGAGAACCATACCAGGTGTCACTCTATAAGACAAAGACAAGCACAAAGATTAAGAAAAGAAAATATTAAGAATATTGTTTATTCCATTTGACATCGTATGAGCAACCCCATAACCCAGTTGGTAGTGACTAAAGGTCGATGCATACGTAACGTGTACGGGACGTGGACGAGACGTGGACGGGGCATAAATATATGTGCGTGCCAAGTTCCCGCCCCGTACGTTCCTCCGTGGCGTATGCGCTATCGTTTACATTTTCTATGAAACGATGTTTCCAAAATTTCACGTCTCGTACGGGGTAAAAACACGTTACGTATGCATCGACCTTAAGTCTCCGAAGCAATGGTCCCAGCTTTGATTCCTGGCCGGCGCATTTATCGGACAGATTAATATTTAAGTGATAGATTGCTTAATTTAATGAGAAAGATATAAACGGACCTTGAAACAATTCCTAATCTAATTTTGCAATTTTATTTCAGTCGCAATGACCCTGATACGGAGGCGTCAAAGATCACGCCATTATTGGATGCCGGCATGGACAAGTTCAAACGTAAGGTGGATGACAGCGCGAGGTACAAGTGTGAATACGATGGCTGCGAGCGAACCTATAGTACTGTGGGCAATTTACGCACCCACCTGAAAACGCACAAAGGTAACGCATAACTTTCTTCGTACCCTTTAGAGGTACATAATTTTGTAGGTAGCGGAATATTGTACCGTCCACCTGGGCTATTGCAACCTGCTAATATTGCAGCTTCATAAAAGTTTCATTTCATGAATAAAATTGTATATTGCACCTTTGCGTGGAATGCTTAGAAACAACTACTGTCGGCGTAGCAGAAACTTCTATTGATTTATAAAAATAACTGACACGCGAGCACACGAGACATCTGAAGATAAGTGGTCACCGTCACTCAAGGATATAAGGAATAACAGAGGCAACAACAAAGGCATCACCGATGCGTCCCTACACTGCGGTCGAAACACGAAAAAACAATTCACTTTCTATTTTACACAATGCATGTATGCCATCGGATTGAGTTGGGCACAGAGCCCAGCAATCTGCAACTTATATTGTTTTTCATCGTACGTGTTGAAATTCCTCGAACCCTGTCTGGGTAGCAACCACCTTCAATCTTGAATCAGCCGCCAAACGACTTGTGTTCCGCGGCTTTGGACTTGAGAGTCAGTTCTTTCATTTCTTTTAATTGTCTAAGTTATACCTGATATCAATGGGCGACGATAGATGCTTGCCATTAGATGGATATGCAGGCGTTAGCTTGTCGGTTATTCACATAAAAAAGGCAATTCATGTGACTCCTTTGTTTGGGTATTTGTTTACTTAATTAAGTGTACGGTCCATGTGCTATTGCCTATTACATTTCATAAGACTGATGTGTTCCAGGTGAATACAGGTTTATATGTCCGATACCGTCTTGTGGCAAAGCATTCCTCACATCCTACAGCCTGAAGATCCACGTCAGAGCGCACACGAAGGTGAAGCCGTTTACGTGCAACATTGGGACTTGCATGAAAGCTTTTAATACACTATACAGGTCAGTTGCGTAGCGCCATCTTACGGAATAACTCAAGAACTAATTTTAGCAGTCTCTATTATCTTCTGTTTGTCTGACTTTCCCTTTCATTCGGTAAATACGAGAAGTAGCCTGTAGATTATTTTTCATGTACAATAGCGCATTAAATTAAAAATGTAATATAATTTTCGTAGTAGTAGTTTATAATAATAAAAAAAATGAGAGGTGTCAAGGGACACCCGGATGGAACGAAGTTCCTTTCGATTTAAGTATTGTTGAATCACGCTACTAGCGTGATTCAGAAAGTTGTACAGCGCCATCTCTGTAAAACTTTCTGAATCACGCTAGTAGCGCCATCTCTGTAAAACTCTCTGAATCACTTCAAAAAAAGTGTCGTCATTCGTAAGAATCAAAAAGTGTCGTCATTCGTAAGAATCAAAAAGTGTCGTATTTTTCCGTCTAGCCCCCTTTCACAACGCGCGATAAGGAACTTCGTTCCAAAAAAAAACACTTCATTTCAAAGTATTTCCTGCACAATAAAATTTTCCTGACGGTTCAAAAAATACACGTAATTGTTCAAATTTTCACTTCTGTCGACACTCCCGGAGTGCCATTGTTTTTAAACGCTTACACACTCACCCTCGCAGTAGTTCGCGGGTGGCATGGACGACACATGACCCGAATAAAAATATTTTTCTGTCACATAAATATCTGCCCCGGCCGGGAATCGAACCCGGGACCCCTCGCTTCGCAGGCGAGGTCGCTACCAACTCCAGTTGTCAATTGAAAAATGTTTGTGTGTTTACTGACATTTTTCAGAACAACATCCCATGCCAACACGTGACTATTGTATTACCTACACGTATATACGTATAGCAACAGATCACCTATCATAGCGTATCATGAATTAGACACGCATTCGTTCGTAGAAGGAAGACGTAATCGTATCAACATGATTTGAATATCTCATTCGTTACGCAGTACGATGCAGTTTAAGGATCATTTGAACAATTTTCTTTTTGTTTCTATTTCCTGTCCAACATTCTTCAGGTCGAATACATTCTTCTTTCTGTAATCGATTCGAAATAAAACTTTCTATTTTTTTATTTCGACCTTGGGTTATTGATTCACCTTTCATCAGGTGATGCGGTTGCCTTTTACTGATAGCCTGTCAAACGTGCGTAGACATTATAGGAGAAGGCTTCTATCGCTTGTTGTGATTGATTCATAATAGTGATGTGATTTATCACTTATGTGATTATTATGATTATCTACTTAATATATGTAACATATTATTTATTATGAGTAGTAAACAATTCCGTACCTATACAACAAACACACCTAAGATCCATATTGTATTTGTATTACTATCCAAATTCTATTATTTCACTATAAATTGCACATTAAGATTAATTTACCTTTTAGCTTAGGTTAAAGTAAAATGTTTATGACAAAAATGCAATATGCGCTATAGGTAGCACTTATTTATATTTTCAGGTTACGAGCCCACCAAAGGTTACACAGTGGAGATACATTCAACTGTAAGACGGACGGTTGCTCCAAGTATTTTACTACGCTAAGCGATCTCAAGAAACATATCCGAACTCATACACAGGAAAGGCCTTACAAGTTAGTATTTTCTTTTATTTAATTTTTTTTTTTTTTTTTATAAATTATAAGTTAATGCTTGACTACAATCCCACCTGATGGTAAGTGGCGATGTAGTCATTGATGGTAGAGCGCATTAACTTAGTAAAAGCCTATTCACTCTTGCCTTGAAGACACTCACATTATAATCGAGCGGAAATACCGACGCGGGCAATTTATTCCAATCCTTCGCTGTACGCATAATAAATGACGAAGCGAAGCGCTTCGTCCGTACAGGGGGAATGTCAACGACGAAGGGATGGATACCCGCCGTGCGTCGGGACGTTCGATGGTGGAATGGGGATGGCGGAATCAAATCATATATTTCCTGCGCACACTCTCCAAAATGTATCCTGTAGAACACCGAGAGGCTAGCAACTCTGCGCCTGTGCTCGAGGCTCTGAAGATTGGTTTCAACCAATTTAGGGTCACCAATAAGTCTCTTAGCACGCCTCTCCATTGAATCCAATGCTGACAGGTGGCATTTGGCAGCACCAGCCCAAATGTGACAGCAGTACTCCAAAGTAATTATTGTAGGTCTGGAATTAAAAATACTACATAAAAATAACACGTTTGTTCCTAATAGATATAAGATCCGTATCCTAATAGATATGAGGCTGGCGTTAGTTCTTCAAAAAATTTCTTAAAAAAATCGTTCAAAATTAAAAAAAAAATTAAGTTGAAATTTAAAACATCAACAAAAATTGAAACACAATGTTTACACAATCATTATAAAAAATATTAAAAGCTTCACTTCAGCCGGCTTATTCTTTTGACTGTGGCGGTTATGCTAAGTCTTCTACGGATTTTATCATTTCTGATGCGATCGCGTCGAGAAATACCGAGCATAGCCCTATCCATAGCTTGCTATGTGACTTTGAACTTGTGGATTAGGCCGACAGTAAAGCACCACGTCTCGGAGCCGTATATCATCACTGGCAACACGCACTGCTCGAACACCTTCGACTTTAGGCACTGAGGTAGTGTTTTGGTAATAATACCTACTTCAATGATTTATTCCCCTTTTGACGTGATAACGTCTATTAAATCGATGCCGGGTGCACGCACGAAAAATCATGACTCATCTGTCGCGTTCCGCGAGCGAGCGAACAATGGAGAAATCGCCATCTATGAACAAAACTATATACACAATTAAGTCAGAAAGGATCTTGCTGAAAAAATAGTTTAGTTCAGGAGTTCTAGATGGCGTTGTAGTATAAAGATAAAAGTTTCTAATTATAAGTTAATTTCCAGAGATAATATTATATTCGAGCACTACTTCATCAATGTTTTGTCATGACGTTGTCACGTTAAACTACCGTCCGTAAACCAACTTTACAGCAACCATTTTTATCGCTAAACAAACAACATTTCACTCAGATGCGGAACAGATGGGTGCGGAAAATCGTTTACGGCGTCGCATCATCTAAAAGCGCACGCGCGCACGCACTCCGGCTCGAAACCGCACGCGTGCGCGGCGCTCGGCTGCGGGCGCGTCTTCTCTACCGCCACTAGCCTGCGCGCGCATGCCAAGAAACATCAGGTGAAAATAATACAAACATTGAAAAGATATTTGATATTATCTCTTATCATAAAATAAAATGCAAAGGACCATAGGATTTTTGTATGATATTCCAACTGATGAATCTCACTTTGAAAGTTAAGTGAGAAAGTGACGTGAATTTCATTTCATTCTTTCGCAACTAAGTAGAAAACCATTACCTATTGAGCACTTTAAAATAATGGTCGTAGGACCAAGAATAAATTATAGTTTCTCATTATTACGTGCAGTTTTAGTCTAAGTATAAATATAATACTTTCAGATCGAAGCAGAATCACTGACAGTAGAAGTAATTGAAAATGAGCCAGGAAAACCGCTCAATGACATTATGAACTGGGACAGTCTTCTAGAATCTTTCGGAAAAATCACGACTGAATCTAACTCTACTGACGGCAGCTTAGAAGATATCACTAACGTAGACCCACTCGCTAGTAACAATGTAGATATAACGGAGTTGCTTTTCGATAACGCTACTAACACAACTAAATTCGATGACACAAGCATAGCTGTAGATTACGATCTTTCCAGTTTAGATGTACCGCTATCACCGTTCGAAATAGTTAAAGATGCCAAAAAAGATATGAACGAAATATCTTGGGTTGACGTTACCGATTTGCAACCTATGGCTATTACTACAACAGCTGTAAATAATAATATGGAAGTTAAATCAGAAGCAATGCAACTAGCTTTAGCAAACGAAATTGAGGTACAATCTCCTTGGGTCGACGTCACAGCCCTCGCGGCGTCGATTCAAGAAACCCCAGTAAGCATTAAAGAGAAAACGCCAGAAAGCATTTTTACGATGGCAACATTCGTTCCGACGCATATGCAAAGCTACATAGACTTGAACCCAGAAGTAGCCACCACGAATCTAATCTCAGAAACAACATTCGATTTAAACACACCAACTATTCTCGATGTTGGTACTAAAGTTTTCAACGATAGCGAATTAGTATCGAATTTAGAACCGAAAATCAATACAAATATTGAAAGGTTTCTGAATGTTGGAAACGAAACGAATGATGATAGATCGCTGAACACACCACCTCCGTCTAGAGTGCAACAGAACATTGAAATAAATCCAGCTAATTCTGTTCTATTTAACACAGACTTAGCATTAGAGGACACTCTGCTATTCGATAATGAACCTCCGTCAGATATGTACGTTGTAAGAACGGAGAACATATTTGGCAAGAAACCCAAAAGAAATCCATTGGAACAATTAGCAGCCGACGCGGGAATTTGTTCATGCGAGGATTGTAAATGTGAATCTAATAATGGAGAATGTCAGAAACAATGTGGCAAAGAAGATGAAGTTGTGAAAAGTATCCCATCTGGTTGCGGCGAAGATACATGTTCTTGTGTGGATTGTAAATGTAACCATGAAGAGATGAAATGTGCTGTCGGTTGCGGGAAAGCCACAGACACGAATCATAACACGTTTTTACATTACCATCGACGGCATAAGAACTCGAATTTAGAGGATTTAGGTGTTTACACACACGAATGTGATGATCCTACAGATTTCTTGAGCAATCTTAAATGTACCTGTGGATCTGGCAGTATTGTAGGTTGCTGCAAAAAGGGAAAGCCTTGTGAGAAACCAGCTTCGACAGAAAAGTCATGTTGTGTCACAATATGTTTCAAAAAGTTGGACGCATTTAAACAGTTTTTGTCCGATAACGAGTTGTTGATGGCACTCAAAACCCATAATTTTAATGTGACCACAATCTAGATTTTTGGATTACTTGCATTTACATTCAGTGGTTTTTTCTTCTTGGTGCTTTTAGGTCTACGTTTGTTTTTAGTCGCATACACCCGCTAGGATATTGTTAGAAGAGGGAAGACATCGAAATATAAAAGAAAATCTGTTAGATTTAACACAACAGTATGCTTGATGATGACAGTTTTTAGTAGGATATTATATTTACAATCGTTTTTATTGTGTTTTCGCTTTGTAGATACTGTAGTGTTGTGTCACAAATAGAGTGCAATACTATAGTTATCAGTTCAGATTTTGAAATATACTTAATGAATTTACTTGAATGTGAATTATGAAATATAAATTACAAATTTTAAATTATGATCACCATCCAAGCCAAAGTATATGTACCTATCCATTTAATGGATAAAATATTTTAATATACCTACAATATTTTTTATAGTTTTAATTATAGATTATACATATTATATTGAACTGCATTTGTAAGCACAACATTAAATATAAGTTTTGTGTAGTGCCATACAGACTTTTTAAAGATGTTTATATATTTATTTTAAATATATTACCTGTTGTATGTATTAAACATATTTATATTGATGTATGAAATGGAATTTAATAGTTCTAGTTATAATAAGTGCCTTATTTCCGAAAAAATCCATGGAGAAAAAGTAATACTGAGTAGATACATAGAATATGTACGCCTAACAAGCCTAATCAAAATTATAACATGGTAATTAGAAAGGCTTAAAATTATATCAAGTGGGTACAACAAAAGTGGTATCGTTGAATTATCACTATCACGACTATCATTCATTTATCATTTTTATTTTGACAGCAGCAGTAAATTCAATTTTATCTTCATTAATGTTCTAATTATACTTAAATTAATAGGTGCCAAAGGCTAAGGTGCTTTTGAAGTAAATAAGTATCAATCAATAGTTGAACGTTTGTTTCAATTATTAAAAACTGCTTAAAACAATAATTGTCTCAATTAATCAAGGTCATATTTCGACCGCAGAAAGGAAGTCACTAGTAATTATAAACCACAATATGACCAAACAATTTAGATGCCATATTTATTAAGATTTTTATTGTATTTATTATGTACTTATTAAATAGCATGGTTTGATCAATGTCTATAAAATCAAGTAGAAATTCAAAAATTAAATATTTATATCTTAACTTGATTTACTGTTTTATTTTTGTAAATGATTAAAGTTCTATGTACTTAATGATTTCTCACAATGCAATACCTGTTAAATAATTAATTATTGCCATATCAAAAAAAATATACTAAAATAATATTTTATTGCTAGATTTTTTAATCAAATTTGAGATTCTTATCTTAGTGCTAATTATACTGTATACTTATAGTAAAAAGTGCCTTCATTTATAATGTTAAATCATGCATATTTGGCTTATATTACAAATTGTTAGTTAATTTTATATGAGATTTTATTAGATATTAAACAATCAATAATTTGAAAGCTGTTAAGTTTCTAGTCCATGTAACAAATAAACATCTTTTTTAACTTGTGGCCTTTGATTACTTGATAATTCCTAGTGTCTATTAGGATTTGTTGGCTTTTTATAGCATTGATAATATACACTAACTTATTTGTGTAAAAAAAATGTCCAGTTGATTGGTTCCCGAGCCGAGAATCTTTCTCTTTTATTACCCCTATGTCGAGTTGAGAGTGAATTTTTGTGATTTTGTACTAAGGAGCAATTTAAATAACCGTTAAGTGGCTCTGAGTTGGGGCATATGATTTCTTTCACTAATGGTTGTTACATTCCTAATATATTAGCCATTATTCTTAAGTTAGTTTTTTAGCAAGTGTGAGAAACTTGACAGTATAATTAAGTAGTGTTAGTTGTTTTGGTCGGCAAAAGAACCTTTTGCTAAGAATACTATTTATTAGTATTGCTGGGAAGAGAAAACCAAGGAAATTTTACTATTTTTTTATTTATGATAAAATTATCAGTAAGTACCTACTAGGGTTTAACAATGTTTACATTAATCTAAGATAGGCCCGGAGTATAATATAATGTAAATTGTCATAAAAACTTACAAGTAAAATTATTCATTCTTTTATATATCTACAAATAATAAAAGTTACTCAAAAAGGAATATTGGCTTAGGAATAATAATGTAGTAATAAAAGTAGAAATGCATTTCTTAAGTAAATAAAAAATAAACAAATAATACCTAACTTAAATCTATTCTGCCTAGTACAAAATGTCTAGACATTTAGAAGTTAAATGATTTCTAAACTACAACCATAATATTGGTGTCAAGTTTAAAAGCGAACTTCATTTTAATTTCATAATTCCTTTAAATCATTTCAAGAACCCATATTTAGATAATTCAAAATTAAAGTAGTCTAACTGTTATGGATATAAATAAATAGATAAGGACTATCTCCATTGAATATTACATATACACAGTAATTAGTTTGCAAATCAATGAAGTGAAGTAGCAAATCTTAAATATAATATTTTTCATAACTTGGGAGGCTACTTGGCTCTAGCTACCTAGCATAGCTCAAATGTTAAATAGTACATTATTAAATTAATACTAGATAAGAGAGTAAGCTAAGTTTATAATAGATCAATAACTACAGGGTTTTGAGTACAATCCTTTTACAGAGCAATTCCCTAAATACAAAACCTCAGAATAAACAAGATTCACATAGATGTAAAACTAGTTGCTGTCTTTAACCACCGAGGGAGAAAGAGAGTCTATCTCTTTTTGCGTTTATTCTATCGCCTTTTCTTTTTATCATGTCTTCGAGCCCGAGAAGTAGTTGCACGGTGGCCTGGTGAAGACTGTTCAGAGCTACATTCATCGCTGTCAGTTGACGCCTGAAAACAATGTTATAATTGTTGCTGATGAGCAAAACTGAACATGTTTTTCAAAATTTTGATTTAAAAAATTATAAACTAAGTGTTTCGGAATATTGTTGTATTTATTGTTATTATATTGAACGGCATTTCCACCTCTATTTATTCTTATATAGTTCAACCATAGTTTCAAGTGCGGAATAAATAGAGGTGGAAATGCTGATCAATATAATAACGAAAATATACAACAATATTCCGAAAGACTTAAGACTATAAATTTAACTTTAAAATTTTGATAAACGTGTTCAGTTTTGCTCATCAATATATACCTAATAAACTAATGGTATTCTTGATATCACTGATACATAATATTATGATATCTTTACCTTTTCATAAGGATGGGGTTCACTCACTTCATCGTTGAGAGTAATACAAGCAAATAAGCATACCATTTGAAAAACGGCGCTGATGTACAGCCCGTATCGAATTAAAGTGCTCATCACATCTTCAGCAAAAATTTCACTAGGAATCATTTTAGGCTTAAATTCAAATATATTCTTTTTGACTTATTGGAATTACCGGCCGATCAATAAACACAACACACACAGATATTTCTATTCCCTTGATGCTTGAAGGCTTTGACTTGATTTGACAGTTTGACTTCCCTTCAGTTTGGCACTAGACGTTGACAGTTGACATGACGCTTTACAACCATCAATGGTTGTCAGTTTGACATTTAGCATAGATAAGGCTACATAATACTACATAATATGCCATAGATAAGGCAAGCTACATAATATGCATAGATTTAGAAGGGTACAGATAAATAATATGTTCACATTTCAAGTATAGCATACAATTACGTGCAATAGAATTTTATAATGCGCTATAATTAAAATAAGCATCCTCATTTGCAGCATGCTCAAAACTCAATCGGTATTAGATTCGCTAGAAACAATGCTCAGTAAACATTAATTAATATCAATTTGTCAATTAAACCGTAAAATGAGAATGCAATCGATAATTACTTATCTCGCAAATTGTTTCCAACTTGGTGCGTTTCAGTTAAAATGTTTTATTGGTAGATGTTTGAAGTAATGTGAAATTTTATGCCCGATAACTAGGAGGAAATATGAATTTACTTTTTACTTGTGAGTACTTATAAAAAATAGTACATTTGTTAATTATTATTTTACTAATTACTTGTGTACTGTACCTAATGAAGAATTATCTAACTAAATTATCCCATGGCTAGATTTAATTTACATGCGGGATTCGAACCCATATCCGATAGAGGCGCTACAACCATTTCAAATTAATAGCATAATTTTGAAAAAAAAAATACTGGTACCTAACAGATTTACAGATTATTTTTTGATAATACCTACGCCATTAGTGAAGACCTGAGAATATAAATCCAGAATTATAAAATAGGTATGGAGGACCCTTAATGTGAGTATAAAGTGTCAATAAAAGGTAGTTTTTAGCGTTACTTAGCAGGTTAGCCGTACCCTACTGAAACGGTACGGTACGTACTGAAATACGTACGGTATAAGTACTCAAAATATTGTATAAGCAAATTCATTATGCAAATTAAAATGTAGTTAGTAGTTAAAAGGGTTCATATTTTATTATTTGTATATTCATACCACCAGCAACCTTCAGTACCTACCTACCTAACATTTTTTTTTCTGGGGGGGAAAATGCATTACGCATACCACCCGGGCGCAGGGGGTACCCGAGTGGTTATGTGGGACTCCCGTATAGGCTAATGAGACCCACGGTATACACACTAATACCGTAATACCAACACGTCTCTCCCCCTGCGATCCCTCCACGGCCGCAGAAGATAGGGAGAACGGCGCACCGTAATACCGGCACTCCTTTTCTTCTGCGGTCCCACCTCCAAGCGCGTCCGCAGCGGACTTCTTCAGCCCGCTGGGAGCGCCCTCCTCGGGGCAGCCGGCGACCCAAACAGGTCGGCCCTGGTTGCCTCTTGGCTTCACCGTATGTGACCAGTCCACGGTTACTAAGCCCCCCCGCCACGACAAGGCGGGCAACCCTCGGGGGGGACCTACCTACCTAACCTACCTAATAATTCGAATGTGTGAGTGAGCGAGAGAGTTGATAACATGTAGATATTTTAATATTGCAGATCTAATAGTAATAACATGCTTTTTTGCAACGGCCAGACGAAGACAATACGATGTTGATGAAACCGATGACAATTTAGATAATTTGTATTCAATAGAAGATGACGCTCCGTTCCCAAGTAGATTTATTTCCCAGAAAGGCGAACTTAGGCAGACTTTTGCTCTGGTTTGTAATTAAATATTAGTTATACTTAAACGATTATCGTTTTCAAAATCTTGTTTTGTATAAATGTTTGTATACCTAATTTCTGTATAAACAGCAGCCTGTTTAGCAGTAGGCAAACACGCCGAACACCCAAACACTAGTCTCGTTTTCTAATCATAGAGTATAGAGGTAAGGAGAGTCATCTCTTATGAAGGGAAAGTTGAAAAAGTGTCCAGCTGCCATTCTACGACAATAGCGCTGAATAGCGCTGTTGTAGACGGAGTTGCGGAGTGAAGTTTGCTGACTTCAATTGAAAATCCTAGCGCATCGCAGCGCCACCTGATATTGTACGCGTTTTTACGGGCACTTTTCATACACAGAGATGACTCTCCTTTTCTTTCCTCTATACTCCATGGTTCTAATGTTAAATGGAATGGATGACATCCAAGGCAAGACAAGGTACGAGTATAAATTTGGGCGCCGAATTAGAAAATGGCGCCGAATTAATTTTGGCAAAGTTGTAACTTGTAGGACAGCGGACTTGCAGGTAGGTAGGTAGGTTACTGAATTTGGGTGGTTATTCAAATTTAAAGGATTATGTATAAGTGTAACTAATGCAAAATAACAAAGAAGTTATTATGCAGGTAGCAGCTATCGACAACCAAGATAATAACATGATTTGCTCGCCGCTATCGGCGTTATTGCCGCTGGGTAAATTAGCTATCGGTGCTAAGGACGAGGCTTTGGATGAACTCTTGACTGCAATCGGTGTTAGCAGGAAAAGAAAGGTAATTTAAGTTTAATTCATAGTCTGTAATGCTATAAAATAAATATGAATACTTAAACTAAAACTTAAAATATGGGCGTTTCTTGGTGGTCATACTATCATTAGGTAATTGCTGACGCGTTGTTTTAATTTCAAAATATTCAAAAATATAGTTTCGAATGATTTTTAATATAAATTGCAATTTAAATCCCATTTAAATTTATATTGATATGGGATATTTAATTAAATTAAGGTAGGTGGCTAATGACGACGAATAAAATTGATTTAATGTTAACATTTTGTCTTTAAGCTAAAGACCCATTTCAAATCGCTGATAGAAGATCTTAAGTATATCCAAGGCGTTCACCTAGACGTGGCAAGCAGGATTTACTTGTCTAAATATTTGCATCTCCACAGGAAGTTTATGGATCGATCCAAGTACATATTCGATTCGACAGCTGAAAAAGTTGATTTTGATAATCCCGTAGACGCTGCTTATATAATTAATACGTGGGTAAGATTTTGTGTTCCTACAATACAATAAATGTAAACGAAGTATTGGCTTCATTCAACCCATTCATGTCCTACTCACAAGCCCAAGTCTCTCCTTTTTTATGCAGAATAAGTTAATGCTTGACTACCTACATAATCTAAAATTTTAACAAAAAAATAACCGAATTAAAATGAAGTACATCCAATAAAAAAAGAATCATCGAAATCGGTTGGCATGATATTGAGTTATTCGTCCATTTATCGCGCACATACTTAATGCAAAAGGACTTATATGCTTTTGACATGGATGCCATTGTCAGATCCCGCTTAAATTTAAGTGGGACCACACGACAAGCACCAGCTTTCGATTAAAAAAAGAATCATCAAAATCGGTTCACCCAGTCGAAAGTTATGATGTAACAAACATAAAAAAATACAGTCGAATTGAGAACCTCCTCCTTTTTTTGCAGTCGGTTAAAAACCATTTGATGGTAAGCAAAAATGAAGTCGTGAATGATATAGCGCACTAACTTAGTAAAAGCCTATTCACTCTTGACTTGAAGACAGTTTTTGAGGAAGCCTAGAGCGTACTCCACCACGCTGCTCCAGTGCGAATTGATGGAGGGGGTAGTGGCCAAGTTTCAGAAGTTTTCTTGAAAAAAACGCACACATGGTTAGCGGGCGGCTTCACCCTCAATAAGACAAGGTGACGTCCGGATGATTTTCACGTCCGTGAGAAAAGTATGATGTTAGAGTGAATATTTTCTTGTTTATTTCTTTTGTATTTCAAGCGTGGATTACCGTAAGCCATTGTACTTACTTAATCAAATTAAATATCTCTTAAATTTTTACTCAGGTTGCAAAAAAAACGAATGGAATGATACAGGAACTATTATCTCCGGCACAAATAAGTCCCAGCTCATCGTTGGTCCTAGTAAATGCTATATATTTTGCGGTATGCCTTTTATGATTATATATATTTATCACTATAGTAGACCGATCAATCGAGCATGACGGATAGGTGTTTTATCAAATAAATGCCAACCACGATATCTCAGAATAATGGTCTTCGTTATGATGTTTAGAAATAACGTATCTAAATTCCAATAGCTAGTTTTTTCTTTTTTTTTTTATGAGCTGCTCAAGGACCGAAAAACTTGTTTTTGCTTCTATGAAATTTCCCTTACATTTTATAAAGAAATGTCTTATACAAAAGTTGTAGGCATTTTAAATATCTACAAAATGAGGCCTGTTGCGTTAAAATTCATTTCGGATTTTTTTTATAAATTACAAAAAACAGTTCAAAATCGCTGTTTTTTGTTTGATTGTTTAAACAAACAGTTTGTAATGTAGACATCTGAAAATGTTATGGACTATTGTTTATGACGTATAGTATATGTAGTTTTTTTTTTGAATTTTTTGGTTGCATATTTTTAGCAAAAATCCATTTGTTTATTAAAAAATCACTTTTTTGCAAATTAATTTCTACAACTTTTGCAAGTCGTTGAATGTTCTACCTGGGCTCATTTTCTTTCTTAAGAGTTGTACTTTCAGTTTGGTTTTATGGCTTATTGATTCTTCCAACAGGGACCTCGCAAAATTGATTGCAAAAAAGTGCTTACCTGCAAAATGGAATAACTCAACAAATATTAAGCGAATCGTTTCGAAACTTTTTTCATTATAAAGGCACAAATTTTTTAAAAAAAAGAGTGTTCTACAACCAATAGGAGCCAAGAAATTTTTTTTTTTTTTTAAATTTCCTGTCGCTGCATTTTACAACCTATGGGGCTGAAATTTTCAGAGAATACAGTTTAATAGTTAAATTTTCAGTAAAAAAATATTTCGTATTGTTTTAGTGATATATTTTGTAGTAAAAGCAATGTTTATGACAACGACAATTCAGTCGGTAGGGTAGAGATAACTGGCATCAGATGCTACGAGAAATGAGCACGGACGTTTCAAATCGTGCGAGCTGGAAAAAATGTTGATATCTCGGGTTCCCGTGGTCACACAAAAAGTTATAACCAATCGATTTGGGGTAGCTCGACGAGATAAAATCAGATAACGTATTTGTTTTTATCGCAAATGACGTTTGAACGCCTTAATTGTTATTTGTTGAGTTATTCCATTTTGCAGGTAAGCACTTTTTTGCAATCAATTTTGCGAGGTCCCTGTTGGAAGAATCAATAAGCCATAAAACCAAACTGAAAGTACAACTCTTAAGAAAGAAAATGAGCCCAGGTAGAACATTCAACGACTTGCAAAAGTTGTAGAAATTAATTTGCAAAAAAGTGATTTTTTAATAAACAAATGGATTTTTGCTAAAAATATGCAACCAAAAAATTCAAAAAAAAAACTACATATACTATACGTCATAAACAATAGTCCATAACATTTTCAGATGTCTACATTACAAACTGTTTGTTTAAACAATCAAACAAAAAACAGCGATTTTGAACTGTTTTTTGTAATTTATAAAAAAAATCCGAAATGAATTTTAACGCAACAGGCCTCATTTTGTAGATATTTAAAATGCCTACAACTTTTGTATAAGACATTTCTTTATAAAATGTAAGGGAAATTTCATAGAAGCAAAAACAAGTTTTTCGGTCCTTGAGCAGCTCATAAAAAAAAAAAGAAAAAACTAGCTATTGGAATTTAGATACGTTATTTCTAAACATCATAACGAAGACCATTATTCTGAGATATCATGGTTGGCATTTATTTGATGCGTAACCCCCCTATTAATTGGTCTATAGTGGATACCCAACGTGTTTCACTACGCTAAAAAATCTGATGACAATGACGGATCGGTGTACCTATTTCTGTTGACAGTGTGTGTATGCGCCATCTTTACATAATATTATGTTCAAATAGTGGTATGGGAAAAGTGGAAAATCGACTTTATCAATGAAGTCAATGAGCCTAATGCCCTGTTTCAGTGGTCTCAAACCACCTTCGGATTATTGCCTTTCAAATGAAACCATTTTGAAGCATATCGGATGGATGGTTTCAGAGTCTATAAAGGACATCCATACGAACATTTTTTGTTTCATATATTTAGATCTGTACCTATTCAAACTAACGAAATCATCAGTTGAAATTATTTATCATGAAAAATAACAAATAATTTAAAAGCAATATTTTTATTTTGTTTGCTTGTGTTCATCTGATTGGAAACGGCTTTTTATAGAACAACTTTTAAGACTTTTTTGTTTTTAGGCACATCATCACGCGATCATTCATTGGTATTACCCAACATTATACGTTAAATTCTAGAAAATACATGATTGACTATTTTATTAGATACTACTGATAATAAGTATGAAAAAGTTAGTAAAACTGTTCCTAAAATCGGAATTTAGTTAAAGCTGCATCCATTTAAATCATACACAAAAGTATGTAGGTATGTGGGCAATTTCATATTAAATATTTCTAGTTTTAAGATGAAAAATTTTTATTGTCAATTTCGATGAAGGGGCAATGGAAAGCGCCATTTGACAAAGTGAAAGACGGCATTTTCTACACACTGAAAGGAGAAAAGCAAGTAAAGATGATGACAAGATTGGCATGGTATAATTATGCTAGAAGCAACATTTTAGGTGCTCAGGTAATTGGAGAAGTCTCTTTTCGTCATTGTTATTTGAAATTAATTAGTAGTAAGTACTCGTAGTACCCAATAGTTTTCGTTAGTAGGTAATATGTTTACGTAATCTTGCTTGTTGTGAATCACACAATGTATAATGAGAAAATTTTTCTCGAAGTTATAAGAAAAGTTATGGGCAATTTAAAAACTGAACCATTCTAACATAATCATGATTTACAAATGCTAAGGAGTTTTTTTCGCCATTTATTAACTTCACCTGTTAAAAAATCATTCCTGAAAGGGCTGTAGAATCAAAATGATATGTAATTATGATGTGTTTTAAGAAAGTTATTAAACAAATGAATTGAATTCCAAACATAAATTGAATTTGAAACAAAATCAAGCAAAGTTTTAATAAAAGCGTCACTTACTTTATTCATCCTATGATGCCAAAACTAAAACAGTTAATAGAGGTACCATACGAGGGCGACGGGGCTTCTTTCGTCATTCTCCTGCCCTTCAAGAGGAATGGCCTCCCAGCTCTGCTGAGTCAGTTGAAGCTAGCACCAGATCTCTTGAACTCTGAACTGAGTAGGATGAGCAAAATCAAGATCAATTTGACGATGCCCAAGTTCAGAATGGAGACGACGTTGGATTTAGTTGACTTGTATAAAAAGGTTTGTTGCTTGATTGTATTGATTGCTTTTCTTTTCTTCTCCTTACTTATACGATTAAGCATCTTTCTTCTTCCATCTTTTTTTATCCGTTTTCGTGATGCCTTTGTTATCTGTTGGTTATGGGTAATGATGATCATTTTCCTTGGGTAGCGTGTCTGCTCCTTTTTCTACTATTTACATAAAATGCCTTGATTAAATAGGGGCGTATTTTACTGTCATTATAATGTTGCATTTATCTTCTTATATCTTTTTATCATCCCGTAACTTCTAGTAATTAGCATCCAGTTACAATAGCAGTCGCATATTAAGGTAATAGCTAAACTCTCCAACTTTTAGAGAGATACCAAGCTCCAACCTCTAGGGAGAGACCTACTCTGTTTGTAAAGCTATTTTAGAACAAATAAGGCGTCATGCCCCTACATCAATTTAATTTGTAGGCATTTCTACATGCTTAATGATTTTTATCCGCTAGCCATCGCTCTCTCTCTCTCTCTCTGTATCTCTTTCAAGCATGATTCGTGAAATTATTTTAACATTTTACATCGATTCTTTCCTGGCCGGTAACTCTTTAGAGATAGATGCCTTAGAATGTTTGTTTGTTGAAAACTGAAGGTGTAATTAAGATCTATTTTCAGATAGGTCTGCAAAGTATTTTCAAAAGTCATGATTCCGGGTTAAAGAAAATTGTGCGTGACCAAACAGTTTTCGTGTCGAGTGCTATACAGAAAGCTGTGATAGAAGTCACCGAACTTGGTACTGAGGCAGCCGCTTCTAGCGGTGAGTGTTCTTTAATATAAACCTATAAGGGTATAAACAATACTTTCCTTCTTCGGGAATCGTAAGCATAAACTGTTTGAGGTCACGCAGACGCGTTCAGAAGCACACGCACAGCCACCTATACCCCCGCATCTTAACCGCGCTCTAAGCTCTTCTGGACGCAAACCCTGAGTGTGACCTGAATGGACGGGAATAATCTCAGAATGGTTAAAGTATTGTGAGATTTGTGAGTGATATGAACGAATGTAATGTCTTTAAATTTATGTAATTGGCGATTACCGTGTTAATTAAAGTAAAAATATTGTAAATAAAGAAATATTAGGCCGAAAATATGAGCGCTTAAAAATACGACGAAACCTTCGATCAACAGTTGGGACCATTTCAGGAAAAGTAGGCAGTGCCGTTCTTTTTGTGAGTGGCACGACCGTACCACTAAATTAGTTCCTTAAAGATAAGTACCACTATGTGGAAATTGGGGGTTTTGCACAGTGATAATATATAATTAACTCAAACTATAGCTAGCTATTAAAATTATTATTAATTATTATTTAGTTTAGCTATTAAAATTATGACTCTTTGTTCCACCCGAATGATGAAATAAGTATCATTTAAATATTTTAAAACTAAACTATAATAAAAATCGTGCTAGTGAAATTTATTTTTAAACGCCATTTTTATCTGGGTAAAATTTCACAAAACATGTAAGGCAATTTAACTTCTAAAAGATTTAAAGTTTCGTCGTTATCTACTAGTTGGAAACGTTATTACCTAGTACGTTACTAGTATGGAAAGACCACAAGACTAAATATTGTTTAAGTAAATATTTTTTATTTTCAGTGGTACAGTTGCTAGGACTCTCCTTGGATGTCCATCGCGAAAAAATGAATTGTGAATACCCGTTTTTGTTCTTAATTGTGGCGAATAGACAACAACTATTTGTTGGGATTCTAAACGAGCCTTAACAAACATTAAAACAACGGTATGTACGAGTAGTTAAAAACAACAAAGCCGTAATAGTTATTAATGTTCTTTGGAGTTTACCTTAGATTATTATTATTATTAGTCATAAAAATATGATAATATTAATACGGTCACTATGTTATAGACAACATTTAGTCGAATTTACCTACTTATTTATATACTCTTCATTTATTACTTAGTTTTTTGTGCAAAACCCCCATTTTACAGATAATTTTAAATTCTGGTAAATATTATTATGACGAAGTTGTAAAGATTACTATTACTATATGAAGAAGATATAGATACGATAATAAAAAGATATAAGATGAAGTACCTAATCATATTATTATTAATTCAATTGATGCAGAAAATTCTGTAGCTGATAATGTTTTTTCTAAAATTCCAATAACTGTTTTATTTCAGCCGCACAACTGCAGTATCTTAGCTTACAGATTCCGCTAAAGTTTGAAGCCAATCGTCCGTTCCTGTTCTTCATAATTACACGGCGGCAACAGCTTTTCGCTGGAACCTTGGTTAATCCTTAACACATAAAAAATTCAAATAAAACACTTATAACTATAATTTGTCTTATTTAAACAAAACGTGAAGTTTGCCTGGTTAGAGTGTTAGTTATCTGTACCACCTTCTTGCCAATCCAACAAAACAAAGGACGAAATCATTGAACTATTATTACTAGCGTATAGAACACAACGAACCTGATGTTTGCGTAATGAACTAAGTTTAGCTAATTGGCTACAGTGGATTTAGTCGAAAGAAAAGAGAACAGGGACTTGTTTTTGAAAATAGAATCTCCTAGCGCAATACAAATGTTCGCGTTGTCTGTTCTAGTACTTACCTTAGTACATTATATTTCAAACTTCAATGAACAAAATGGGTTAAGTCAGCTGCCAAACGTCTCGTGTTTCGGCTGGGGGCTTACCAGTTCATTTACTATTTTCTCCTTTCTTTCTTGGGAGGCAACACATTGATGATGCCTTACGTAGCACAAATGCCTTGGGCAATGATGACCTCTTACCACTGGGTGCCTCATCTTCTCATTTGTTACCTATTAAAATAAAATAAAACACAAACACATACCTATCTGCATACACACACACACACACACACACACACACACACACACACACACACACACAAGTATTCTCTCAGCCATTTTGCCTTAATTCCTGCCGGACCCAAAATTACGTTTTCACAGGTGAAGGATAGACACAGAACCTCGTACAATATCAATTATGTTACAACCGCAGGCATCTAATACGTAATTGTATTACATGTATGCCGTTTACCACCGGGTAACTTCGCCTCGCTTTCCCGTACGCTGTGAAACAACACGCAAACTTGAAGGGGTTGAGGCATGCGCACAAAAGTTTTCTTGAACCGGGACTCCGCTCATTCATCCCCCATTTCTCAGTTGATAACTAACCGCGAGGCGAGTCGCACTTGTCCGCCTCTGATTGAAAAACGAAAACTTTTACGTATTCATTTACGAAAAAATCGACGAAAAAAGTTACGTGAATTGTACAAAATTGACGTTTTCGTGCGTGATGACTTAAATACGCTAAACTTTCGATAAAACTTTGATAGTGATTAATAATAAATGAACAAGTAATTATTATGTAGGTAATTCGCAGTTATGGAAGAAAATGGTGTCGTTAAAAATACTATCGATTTATTAATTGTTCTGGGACGAGCCGCGTGTATAAATGGATGTGATTTTCTGGACGTGCATCTTCATATCTCAATACCAGTCAGGGATATGTGTGAGTGGGGAGGATGGGGTGAAAAGTAAGTTTATTTTTTATTTACTTCATAGTTTGTTGAGATAAATCCAACTGTTAGATAGTTAGACAAAAATGGCATCAAAATAATCTGTTGAATGTTTTTAGTTTTGCAGGCAACTTATTAACAGGCAAGTTATTTATTTACATGAAATTTCAAATATATAACATTCGAATAATCTTCTAATTTGAGTTGATTGGATTAAAATATGATTGTAGGTACCCATAATCTATGTAGGTACCCAACCTACAATTCAAATACAACAAGATATAAGTATTAAATCTTTCAGTAAAAAAGAAATTATTTTCGTAAATGTTGTTACATACAATTTGTCTTAGAAAGTCCTTTGTTATTAAAGTTAAAATAATATAGATCATCATAATTTTATTTCTAAATTAGTATAAAGCAGTGAAAATTCTTGAAATAAACGAATAGAAATCCCCTTCGGATAATGAACTAGTTAAACTGAGCTGAAAACCCGTTTAATTTCTCTGTTAAAGTCTTATTTAAACGGTTAATCCATTTTACCACCATTACCATTTTAATTAACCACTTTTGTAGCGAGAGAGTGAATCCTAGCTTCCCACAACACAGGGAATCCTAGTGTGAGAGCTAGTGGAAAGTTTGTAATAATGGTTGCTGAATAAATCTTTTTTTTTTTCATTTATCAATATAATTACCAAAAATTTTGAATATTAACACAAATAAATCAACTTCAGTCCGCAATACGCATTTTGTCATTTACTCAGGAATGTATAGCCACTCTTTACAATCAAATTGTTTTCAATCATAAAATCATTATGAAGTACTCGTATAATTGTACTTGTTTATAACCAATTTTCTAATCCGGTAGTATTTGTGTTACTCAGAGTGTTTTTATTTTTATTTTCATGCATGTATCTGTCAATAGCTATAATCCACTAACTCTACTTAGCTAATAGAGCTGTTACCAATGAGAACAAAGCATAGTTTATCAGACATAACGCTGAAATTCTGCTTGTCATTACCTTACAGGAAAATTATCAGTGAGATTAGGCCCATTACGAAAAGAGGTTTTGAGTAGAATACACTTACCTAATTAGTATTTTGTTCCAAGACCACTTACCTGTATAATTATAAAGATGTATATCTTCATATCACAACTTGTGAATATTATGCAAAATATGTTACTGTTATCACTTCATATAATATGTAATCCTTCTCATTCAGAGAGGAGAGCTGAGTCCAAGAGTAGAACAGTATGGGCAGGACACAATGATGATAAAATTATAATACGCGATTTCTTCATGTTTATAGTTAATAAGTTATTGATGATAGCTTAGAATTGTACATTGTATCATATTCAGTTTAAAATTTAATAAACATAAAGGACTGTAGGTACTTGTTAGATAACAAGAATGTTTTTATATTATGTTTATAGAAACTCATGGAATAGATGACAGTTCCGCTGAAACGAACATCAATAATGAAAAGCCTCTCGAATTCCTTGTTACACATCCCAAAAACGAAGCGAAAGATTACTTCCTGCCTCCAGTTTTTACCAATGAAGAAATCGAAGAGGATGAAGATGATGATGATGAAAATACTTACTTAGATTATGATTATGAAACCAAAGAAACTAATTATAAAGATTCACCTGACTCCCAACAGACAATAAAAAGTTCAGATGAAGTTCTACCGATAGATGATAAAATACCATTGCATACTACCAAAGATAATTTGCCTATATTTTTATTGGAACCGGAAAATACTTATGTAGTTAAAAACAAACCAGCTGTATTGAAATGCCGAGCTGCAAATGCTTTAGAAGTAAGTAATGAAACAATTTTACATTATATAAAATAGTTTAAATGAGCAAATATTGAATGCTATTAAAATAAAAATTACAGCAATGCTTGCAAAAAAATTTCAAAAACTTGTTCAAGTAATAATTATATATTTAGGTATACAAAAGTACTAAATACATCTATTTTTAATTGTTTCTATTATAGTTAATAGTAGTTAGTAAATACTAATTTTTATTAAATTAATCGTACAGTAGGTACCATTCAAGTTTTTATAGTACCTAAGTACCAAAACACTGCTAACTAAACCAAAACAATATCTCCAATAGGTATATTTCAAATGCAACGGTATTAAGACCCCTGCTCTCAACTTCGAGTTCGTGGACCCTCAAACTGGGGTCCGGATTATCGAAGGGGAGTACAAAGTTAGCAGGGAACAAGTCGAGGAATACTTCGGGAGTGACAAGTATCAGTGCTCGTGCTTTGCGTGGACGAGTCGAGGACAGATCAGGAGTCAGCCAGCTACTATTGAGCTGGCTTGTAAGTATCGTACAAGTATAATAAAATGTAGTAATAAAGTAAGACAAGATCCACAAATGATTATATTAGATGATTAACTTCAAGACAAGGTTTGGACATCTTGATAAGCAAACGCTTTATGTTTTTTTTCTTGAGTTAAAGACAATAATTTCAAAGGTTTTCATTGAGTCACTCTATATCAAAATGGGAAAACAGCTAAAGTTTTACGTCCCATAAAGTTTTCCAATCAAGTCAGCTGAAGATCAATAATTTGCTGGAATTCTTTTCAGTCAGAGAGTTAATCAGTTAAATGCTAGACCTATTGTAACAGATGCTGTTATTTGTAGACATCAAAAAGCACTTCTCGGTAGCACCACAATCTCAGCTGGTGAAGCAGTATACGCCGGTGACATTTCGCTGTGAGCCGCCCCCCGCGGCGCCCTTTGCACAGTTGTATTGGCTGAAGAATGGTGCCCCAGTTGTGGCTGATGATAATGTACAGTTGTCTAAGGAGGGAGATTTGCTTATCAAACAAGCTTCTTTATTGGTAAGTTTTTTGCTTGATCAGCATCAAAAGTAAGTCGTCAACAATCTGTGTGCGGATGTCTTTATCGCTGTAGATTATTATAGTATACTAGCTGACCCGGCGAACTTCGTATCGCCTAACAATTGATCAGTTATCGACCGGAGAGGAAAAATTATTAAATTACTAAAATGGCTATTAAAAAATAAGGGTTGATCGTAGAAGGGTGAAAATTGAGGATTGTATGTATTTTTGTATGTTGTATCATAAAAAAATAGGAATTAAAAATTTTGTCTAAAAAATAAAAAAAAAATAGGGGTGGACTACCCCTAACATTTAGGGGGATGAAAAATAGATGTTGGCCGATTCTCATAGATACCGGATAAGCACAAAAAATTTCATCAAAATCGGTCAAGCCGTTTCGGAGGAGTATGGCAACGAAAACTGTGACACGAGAATTTTATATATTAGATATGGTGGGTATTTTATCCCAGATAGATTAGACTTTAGACAGAGCCAACATCGGGGTACAAAAAGTAAATGTTAATAAAAATCTTACCTTAATAATGATAATGTTAATATGTAAATACGATAATTACTTTAATTTTGTCCGTAGAATAAAATAAAAAGTTCTCGTTAAGACGCAAATGCCTTTGAACGGTAGACATTAATTTTTAATCAAATTCAATTGACCCATCAATGCGCCTCCTTTATACATTATGTTTATGTGGATCAACCAATTTAATTCCAGCTTGTTGACCTACAACTTATATTGACCAATTGAATTCTGAACATGAAAATGTAATTAGTTTTATTGGGTCGTTTATCCTGGACGACGTCTAAAGCGCTATGTGTATTATAGTATATGTATATCAATTGTATACATGAGTAGTACCTATGTATGTAAATGAGACAAGGCGTAGTAGACAAACCTTAAGTAATTTTTTTTCGAAGTACATAAAAACAATCCATTTTTAGATAAAAATATGGTATATCATTTTTAAAATTATAACAAATATGCTCATACTATTCCAAAAATAGCCATCAATAACACACATGGGCAATTTGATATTTAATGGTCACTCTCACTACCATCCAAGAAAATAAATCAAAGCGTTATATGTATACAAAATGATACTCAAAAATAATTTAAGACTAGCACCTCTCTTATTTAACTATATATCTTTTGTCAAACCGGAAATTGCATCAAACTGTCTGCAAATCTTTGCAAACGTATTTCATGCAACGTATTGAAATGCAGGATATTTCAAAGCTAAAGCAATTTACAGGACATGGCGAACTACACCTGTGTCGCTGAGAATCTTGCCGGCAAGCGGATGTCTGAGCCCGCTCTCTTGACGGTTTTCGGTAAGGTTTACCGAAATCTCTTTTATCTTAACTTGATTCTGTTTTGCTTGTATCTTTAGTATTAAATCTTGCAATTTCTGTTTGCTGTTACTTTATGCTTTCATTTGTAGATTCTAATACTCTAAAGTATTTTAAATTACCATTTATTTTGTTTCATTTTTTCATAAAAAAACTAGAATGCGTTACATCCTTCACTAAATACTTAACATCATTAATATCTAAGAGAAATGTCCAAGGTTAAGTAGTCAAAGTAACCTATGGTTTAGAATTTTTTATAATAGTTCATAAAAAAATCACACTGTAAACTTTTTACCCTGCAAAAACTGTTTTAACTTTTTCAACTTTCAACTTTTGTTCTCCAAAACATAATTATTATAATTTTTCTCCTTTAGTTAACGGTGGCTGGTCACCATGGTCTGCTTGGACGGAGTGTTTCTGCTCGGGCCAAGTGCGGGAGCATCGGGATGGGAGGCCTGGGAGGCGAAGAGTTAGGACCTGTACTGCACCCAGGCCTCTGAACGGTGGACAGCCCTGTGTAGGTCCTAGTGTGCAAAAAACTCAAGAATGCTTGGACTGTGATTTGGGTTAGTTGAAACTTAATTTGATTTTCAGGGAAATTTTGTTGAAATTAATTTTACCAATACCATCCATCCATCCATCAGCCCTTGGAGGTCCACTGCTGGACATAGGCCTCCCCTAACTTGCGCCACTCTGTCCGGTCCTGAGCCTTCTGAATCCAGCGGATGCCCGCTGTCTTCTTCAGGTCGTCGGTCCATCTTGTCGGGGGGCGTCCTGTACTTCGCTTTCCGAGACGCGGGCGCCATTCGAGGACCTTTCTTCCCCAACGGTTATCGGTCCTTCGCACTATGTGGCCAGCCCATTGCCACTTCAGCCGGCTAATTCTTTGAGCTATGTCGGTCACCCTCGTTCGTCTACGGATCTCCTCGTTTCTGATACGATCACGTAGAGAAATACCGAGCATAGCCCTCTCCATAGCCCGCTGTGCTACCCTGAGCTTGTGGATTAGGCCAATAGTGAAGCACCACGTCTCGGATCCGTATGTCATCACTGGCAACACACACTGCTCGAACACCTTCGACTTCAGGCACTGAGGTAGTGTTTTGGACGACAAGATATGACGCAGTTTCCCGAACGCAGCCCATCCGAGTTGGATTCTACGAGTGACTTCTTTCTCGAAGTTGGACTTACCCATCTGGATCACTTGTCCCAGGTAATTGTATTCGTCTACAACTTCGAGAGCAGCGCCGTCAACAACAACCGGTACGGGTGTGACATGGACATTCGACATGATTTTCGTCTTGTCCATGTTCATCTTAAGACCCACCCGTTGTGAGGCGCTGTTCAAGTCCCCGAGCATTGTACCTATTTCCTCCAGGGATCCTGCCAGGATAACTATATCATCGGCATATCGCAGGTGTGTGATGTATTCGCCATTGATGTTAATGCCACGTCGTTTCCACTCCATCAGCTTGAACACATCTTCCAATGCAGCGGTGAACAGTTTTGGGGATATAACGTCCCCTTGCCTGACACCTCTCTGCAATTGGATGGGGTTCGTGGCTGTGTCGTGTACTTTGACGGACATGGTGGCTGATGAGTACAAATACTTCAACACCTCGATATACCGGTAGTCGATCCGGCACCGCTGAAGAGAATTTAGTACTGCCCAGGTCTCGATAGAATCAAAGGCTTTCTCATAGTCCACATAGGCGACACATAACGGCAGATTATACTCCTCGGTCTTCTGTATAATCTGCCGCAGTGTGTGTATGTGGTCTATGGTGCTGTAGCCCTTCCGGAATCCTGCTTGTTCGGGAGGCTGGAAGTCGTCAAGCCTGCGTGCAATGCGATTTGTGAGCACCCTCGAAAACAGCTTATAAACGTGGCTCAGAAGTGCGATTGGCCTGTAGTTCTTCAAAAGGGCTTTATCGCCCTTTTTGAAAAACAGAGTCACCACACTTCTGCTCCACGCTTCCGGGGTAGTTCCAGTATGGATGACGGTATCAAACAGTTTTTGGAGCGCCACTAGGAGGGGTTTCCCCCCAGCTCTTAGCAGCTCGGCGGTGATACCGTCATCTCCCGGTGCCTTGTTGTTTTTAAGCTGTTTGAGGGCCTCTCTAATCTCATACAGGCTGACGTCCGGGATATCCTCTGTGTAGTGCCGGGTTAATTTAGCTCTCTTGTCACTCTCCTCACTGGGAGGTGGAGCTTGAGAGGAGGTATACAACCGTCCGTAGTATCTCTCAGTTTCTCTTAGAACTTCAGGTTTCGACGTAACTATGGTGCCGGACTCGGTCTTCAACCTCGTAAGCTGACTTTGCCCAATAGACAGATCTCTGGCGAACACTTTGGAGCCCTGGTTTCGCTCTATTGTGTTTTTTACACGATTTGCGTTGTGTTTACGCAAATCGCGTCGCCTGCCCTTGGAGATCTGTTCATTGAGCCGTCGGTATTCCGCCATAGAGGTTGGAGATTGCACACATAGTTCTCGTCGATCCCTCATAAGACCGAGAGTTTGTTCTGAGAGAACTTGAGATCTACCACTGGAGTGGGTCTTGAAATACTTCGACCCTACCTCGTGGACAGTTGCTACCATCCTGGTGTTAAACTCGTCCACCGATGTGCATGATTCTAGGCACGCAAAACGATTTTGCAGCTCAAGTTGAAAGTTTTCGGATCCCTGGATTTGGACAGGTGTTGGGCGAAGCGTAGACTTCATCAGGCGTGACCGTTCCAGCTTCACGTTAATATTTAATGTGCCTCTTACAAGACGGTGATCGCTTCCGGTTTTGAACCTGCTGATCACAGAGACATCATTAAATATGTGCCGTTTGTCTGCCAGAATGAAGTCTATCTCGCTTTTTGTGGAACCATCAGGACTTATCCAAGTCCACCTGCGTTGAGGCTTCTTTCTGAAGAAGGAGTTCATCATAAAGAGATCTTCCTTCTCCAAAAAGTTGGCCAGCAAGTGTCCTCGGTGGTTCCGTCGTCCAATTCCGAAGGGACCCACTTTCCTCTCGGCGCCATTTTGCGCGCCCAGTCTCGCGTTAAAGTCCCCCATCACAACTGTGAAATGAGCTTTAGAGGTATGTATGGCTCTACTGATATCCTCATACATAACCTCTACCTCATCGTCGGGATGTGTCGAAGTCGGCGCATATACCTGTACAACCTTCAACGAATATCGTTTGGATATTCTGAGTGTAAGGTACGCTACCCTGGCCGACACGCTCCCGACTTGCACAATGTTGTTGACGAGGGACTTGTGGACGAGAAACCCGACACCACCTTGGGATAGGTGTTCGCCCTCCCGGTGATAGAACAAGTTTCCGGATTTGAGTATTATCGTGTCCTCCCCCTGTCTTCGGACTTCAGATAAACCCACAATACTCCAGTTTAACTTGTCTATCTCTTCTTCCAGCTCTTTCACCTTGTCGTCGGTCCTCAGTGTCCTGGTGTTATATGTTGCCAGGTGCAGAAGTCGTTGTTTAGATTGGTAGCCCGATCTCTGCCGGCGATTCTTAGCACCCCCTGCCCCGCCGTTACCATGGCCGCTACCGTAGCCAGGAATAGCGGAGCTGCCGGGGACTGGGGGCCGAGGCTTGGTTTTGGCTGTCATAGGGGGGTTAAGCCAATAGTCACCGCGCTTGGCCAGTGCGTGTTGGTGACCGCAGTAGATGTTGATACTACTCAGGAAGACGCTGCTGCCCATCTCCTGGAATATCCCATTAGTCGCCTTTTACGACATCCCAGGAAGAGGTAGGAGTGGTGCTATTCTACTAAGTGGACCCGCCACCACACGGGGTTTACCAATACACAACTAAATAATTCTCGTGAAATGCAAGATGGCTTAACAAAAAATATTGTTTCAGATGTATACGTCGACAGCATAGATGAGTTGGCAGACGAGTCATCAGATATTCTAGGTCGTTGGTCACAATGGTCAGAGTGGTCGAGATGTGACTCCGATTGTCTCCAGACGCGAAGGCGACGGTGTGTCACCAGCACCGCTTGCCTGGGCAAAGAATATCAAGTGGCCCAATGTCCACTGTGCGTCAGGACTTCTAAATCGGACATTGTACACGACGGTTGGTATACTTGATTTAACTCTTTCGATATGTATTAGATTCCCGTTATTATCCTTACTGGAGTAGTATTTTCTCCTAAAGTCTCTTGAATTATGAGACTCGGAGAAACTGAGCGTTAAATGACTGAAGAAAATTATAATATCTTAGCTAATTGATTTCCCTTTATTAGTTACGATTACGTATAATTCAACGTTTGTTTATTTTTAAATTCGCTTTTAATGATATTATGTTTTGTTGATCTCCAAATGATTTAATAAGGATTAAATATATTATTTTTTTACCATCGTTTGTTGCTTCTTATAATATAAGTATTATAATATTCTTCATTTTATATTCTTAATTTCAGTTTTTAATTTAAAATTTGCGTTTCTTTCAGGATCAACATATTGGCCATTATTAATAGCATTGTCAATTGCATTTTTAATATTTATAGTTGTTGTTATATTGGGAGTTAAATATATGAAGTTTAAAATGGCCGAAAATTCTCCGTATGTCAAACCGCCTCCAGGTAAAATTGTCACAATAACAATATGCAATAAGTTAACTTTATGAACAAACTTCGTAATATAATTGAGATTGACTGAATGATTTTTAATTCATTCAGGTACGAACTATTTCGGGAATGTTATTAAAAGAACTCTGACCAATCAGCCAGACTTGACTATACATGAAGAGTTTCAAACTATGGACTCCAGACGGACACACAGACAAGCAAGTGTCCCTAATAGCAATCGCCAGGAACATCTTTACGAAGTACCACAATTAGCGAACAGGTAAGCAAAATTAACAGAGCTAGAAAGAATACTATAATCCTATAATCTGACTGTGACTGTTTATAAAAAAATATTGTTCTTTTAAATTAAACATTTGGTCAGGCATGTCTAAAGGTACGGTTACAAGTAAATATGATTAATTATAAAAAATCAAAAGTGCTGCAAATTCGCCCGATGATTAATTAATTAATTGCTTATTTATTTCCCTTCCCGTTGGTGCTTTATTACGTTAACGACATGGATTTCAATCCAAATAATTATACAGTGACGTCTGATATGATGTATAAGACGCTAGTTTCATTGGCGACGAACAGTAAGTAGCGATACTAGCGATATCCTGACATAACCAATATTGCGTGTTTAGTATCTTCAGTAATTATTGTAGCGTTTATAAATATTAAAAGCATCAAAAGTAATTGCTATTTTTGCTGGTTTACTACACATCTTAAACCTTATTAATTATTACTTATTTAATAAGTACATATATTGGTAATAACAGCATTCGTACGATATTTTAATTTTTCACAGATTTAAGCTATAGTGATTATAAAATATAGAAATCAATCTTATATTGTTCAAGTGATAAAATATAGGTACATGTTAACTTTACATCAACGTATCAGTATCAAGAGCATCGGCACTAATAAAAAAATAGCTCAGCTTCAAAATCGTTTACCCATTCCGTTCGAACAAGCACCTTACATTCAAATCCATTAAGTTTATTAAAATTCGAACGCACGATCATATCATATTCATATTCCAAAATGTGTCCATTTACAACCGACAGTTCCAAACCGCAGGTTACTGGTTACACATCAGCATTGGTTTAATTACTCCAACACCAATTATAGATAGTTAATTTCACACGTTAGTATCATGAATCAAACGAGTAATTGAAATTATTAATCGAGTTTCGGGTCCAATATTCATTTGCGAATCTATGACACGTAGTTTAAAATAAAGTTTTATGTGGTTTTTAATTATAGAGAAATGGATTTACGACGAAAGCTTTGGTATACATATATAATGTATATTGACATTGAATATAACTGTCCTACTGGGCTAGAGATCCTCTCACAAAATAAGTACCAAATGGATAAAAATGAACCACCCGTACAGACCCTAGTCATTGGCAAACTTCACATCTTGAAGTATACTATCCAGAACTCTGATTAAATGAGTTATTGATTAGGTAGAGTTAGTGGCCAACTCAAGTGTCTTTAGTTTCATGTCATTCATACCTCTGACATGATATACAATAACGTCTGGTGATTAATGACAATATTCCTTCTTATCTGTATAGTTTGTTTTATCTATGGTTTTAAATATTAGTTCGTGAAGTTCTTGAACGACTGTGTCCTCTACCCTTAGGTTGTCTGGTAGAAATCGCTATTACAGCGATAAGACCGCCTATTGTGTCTTTAATACCTAAATTGTAATATTTTATGTACTTCTAGTGTGCACAATAAAGAATATTGTATTGTAATATTCAGGGCATTATAACGATAATTCAAGGGGTACTTCGCTTGAAACACAAATATCTACTAAGACTTTGACTTCTCATAATTATATTTATATGTAATGTTTAAAAATATATTTCCTTCCAGCTACATCGCTCCCATAGATCACGAGGTAAGAACCGAGCGCACAGAACGGAATTACGCTTGCAAGGATAACGCGGAGTCAGACAGGTCTGACTCCAGCTGCTTTCTGACCTGTGAGTCCCTCACGTCACCTTACAGGCAGCAGAGTCAAACAAACATGATACGCTTTGTTTGATAAATATTTTGTTTGTATTAGTGAATATTTTAAATACATACATATAAAAAAAACTGAAATTAATCTTGCTACCCACTATTGCACGTCTCCTCAACGTGTCTCTACTATCGACGTTTCAATGACAATCAATTTTCTTGACTTGAATGCTTTTATCACATAAATGTTGCACTTTCAGGGTAATATGATCAAGAATACCCATATCAATAGTATACGAGTATATAGAACCTACCTAATAGTAATTTTAAGTACTAAACTTTTTTTTAAAGGACTATCATATTATTATTGTCCAAGACATTGTTGTATTGCTTTAAAATAACGATGAATATAACGTGCACACGTTAATGGATTATTTGAAAACTCGATAGCTTTCTGGAAAATATGAGCAATTTTTCAACAATTTTTAAATTAAATTAGCATTATGAGACATGCACTTTTGGATTTCCCAAAATAATTTTACTTTGTGGTCTGTTCGTTATAAAATATTGATTTATTGTAGAGCGCTACATTCCATTTAACTAAATTCGGGGAAACAAAAGCGGGCCTGATGTACGGAATCTTAAAAATCTATACTTGACACCTTATAACCAAAAGTTGATAACCAACAATTTAAATCGTCAAAGATTCACAACAAATAAGGATAATATTACAGATCAACATATGACATACAAAATATACAATCTAATTTTGAATTTGCTTATCTGATGTTTCTTTGACAACTGCCCTGCCTTAATAATGCTTAATCTGAAGCTTAATTACTTGAAATAGTAAATCTAGTATTGAATACAGTGTTTTTCCAGCGGGCTCGTCATACGGCAATGAAAGTGTAGAAATGTCGCCGTCACTCAAGAACAACGCTTCGGTCGATTCGAAATTTCTAAATTCCCAATACCTGGAGACTGCTACCTCCAAGATAGTTGGCAGTGATGGCGACTGGCTACATCTGGAGAAGTGTGGAGTAAGACTGTTCGTTCCTGAAGGTGTCGTTGACAAGGGAGAGGAATTGTTCTCTGTAGAGGTCACCGATGAGGAATGGAATCGACCGTTGCTGCAAGATGGTAAGCATTTTTTGGCTTGAGAAACAGTTCTTTCTTTTTCTTCTTTATTAGTCGGAACGCATCAATAATGCCTTTGGTGTTGCTAATGTCCATGGATGACGATAGCCACTTATCATTAGTTGGATCGTCAGCTCGCTTGTCAGCTATTTTCATAAAAGAACATATTATAATTTTTTATAGGTGAATAGTAGTGATTTCCATAATGCTGTTAGTCAGCACTTGACCAACGCAGCATAGTGGATAGTCCACTATTTTGCACGGGATTTTACTACATATTGTGAGAGTTGCGCTTAATAATGGAACTGGATATTAATGACTTACAAATTTTAATGGATACATTTAAAAATTTAAACGTATATTCAATCACCGTGTTAGCAAAAAAAGGTTAATTGAACTATGTATGGAAATAGAAAATGAAAGATTTAATTCAATAGCTATACTAAAAGAGCATTTTTTTCATTATGTGTTTTAAACTCCTAAAAAATCAAGAATATCATACTTACAATAATATCAAATTGTAAATTAAAAAAATTCTTAGAAATAAATCCATAAATTCTTTCGTTGCTATGCTCTTAATAACAAGTATTTCGTTTATTTTAATTTTAATACATACTTTAGGCATAAGAATAAATATTTTAATTGCTGAAGTAGGTCGAGCAATAGTGAAATTTACCTAAATTTACTTGACCCAAGTTTGGAAATAGAATCAGAAACCTCTGTGACCTAGATTGTAAATGTCAGCTCATAGCAGACTAGAGCAAAGATTATTTTGGTTGTATTGTGGGTTAACTTATCAATTGTTTCTACCAAAATCAATTCCGTTTCTAAAGCTAAATTAGTTAAATTAAACCTTATACGCTTCACTACAGTAAACTCCACTTTAGCTTAAGTTACCACAAGTAACGCCAGCTGTGTGATTCGCACGAAGAATATTTGAACAGCGGAAATAGAAGTGGTCTGTATTTTTCTTTCTCAGGTGAAACACAGCTAAGCCCGGTAGTGAGGTGCGGTCCGAAAAACTTTCATTTCCGCAAAGGAGTGGTACTTTGCTTCCCGCATTGTGCATCTTTGAAGAATAGTAGCTGGAGACTTTCGATCCATCAGAAGCCAGAAGACGTCAACTCGAGGGAGTGGAGGAAAGTTCTGACTCTAGGCCAAGAGACGCCAGGCACTCCCGTGTTCGCACAGGTCGACCCCGGCAAAGTTTACCTCGTATGTGAATTCTTGAGCGACTTCGTCTTAATCGGAAGGAGTTTTAACGGCCTCGACGGCAAATCACTGAAGCTAGCTCTGTTTCTTACTAAAAAATCTGACGACGGCTTCTACGGCCTAAACGTCCACGTATTCAATGATACTCCGTACTCTTTCTACGTTTGTTCGGAAAGCGAGAAACGCTCGGGTGGAGTTTTGCTTTGCGAGCCAAAAACGATCTGCTTTCAGGAGAATTGCTCCGATTTGGTTTATAATATTCGAGACGTGGGCAGCGGTTGGAAAGTGCATTCCGGGGGGAAATATCAGGAGTTGCCGTACCCTCAAGTTTGGAATATGACCATCGGGTCGCTGCACTCAACATTCGTTTTGCAGCAAATCGACGCAATTAACTGTTTGGAACTCAATTTAACCGCGTATCAAAAGCAAAAGCAGACCAACTCGGTCACTTTTAATCTCAAAACGAACGATTTTAATTCGAGTTTCAACTGTAATAAACGATTTAGCTACTCGGGAGTCGAAATGGGTTACGGTTTTAATATCCTAGAGAATCCGTTCAATTACTCGTCGCTGTCTAAAAAGGAGGGCCGCTACGATTTCATTTATAGGAACGGAATGGTCAGGAGTAATTTTAACTTGGACAATAACTACTACCGAATCAACGCGTTGACTAAATCTGATAGGATAATTCTCTGTAAGCTCTTAGACAGTCAGACGTCGAAGGGAAACGATTGGAGGTTACTCGCAGATAAATTAAAGATAACGTCTTATTACTATTACTTCTCCAATACTTGTTCTCCGACGGAGAATATTTTGAATCTGTGGATTTGTAGGAATAACGAGTCGAATATGTTAGTGAGTTTATCCCGGATCTTCAGGGAGATGTCAAGGATCGATTGCGCTACTGTTGTTGAGAGGCGATGTTTTCCTAACTAGACTGACACATTTAGTTTTATGACAGTATTTCACTATGCGCTCACAATGTTCCAAAACCTGTCTTTTGTAAAAGATAGCAAAAACTGGATATTAAACATTTTATAATTTATAAGCAGCACAGATTTGCTAGTGCAAAATAATATTTTATAATACATGTCGTGTTTATTTAGCCTGTAGCTTCCTTAATAGTTTTATGTCATTATTTTACAGACTATTTTTACAGCAAAATTATTATGCAAATATAAATGGACATCAAATATTGCTATATAATTATTTTCTACATAAAAATAAAATTATATGTATACGCTTTATAACTAAGTTATTTTAGACAGACACGAAAAAAATTAGAAATGACACAGAAATTATAAAATGGTTAGATTAATTTCACTTTAAAAAATCTATTGTAATTTATTAAAAATATATTATGTTAGCAAAAAATGTAATTTAATTTGTAAGAAATCGTTGAAGAATATAATTTAGGCCTACAAATTATGATTTATCAATTCAACCAGTCTGTATAAAGCTTTATTGTAAGATTTAATAGTGCATAATAATAGAGTCTGTTTTAAAAACATTAGTCATATTATTATGGATAAGAACCAAATAGATATGGTATGTAATGTTTGATTGAAGAATATAAAAACGATTTTAGTAGTGATTTTAAATTTTTGAAATAAATATTTTAAAAATGAGATGAAGTTTATTTCTCTTCTCAGTGAATCAAAAGATATTTTTATATTTTATGTATTATGTTTTAAATGTATTTGAATATATTTAAGTATGTGTAGAATACTTTATTCCAAATTTTTATGTGCACGCTAAAGCCTCTCGTATAAAAATTCAACAGTTCTGCTGGAAGAAATTTCATTTTGAATTAAGGAGTGCCTATGTGCTATTGATTTAAATAACGTTTTAATTGAAGTTTATTCGTGTACATGAAATTTTAAATAAATAAATAAACAAGATTCTTGAACGAATGGATAAGGATGCCAATGTCCAGCTGTGGACTTTAAATGATGATGAATAGATAAGTTACCGGATCATCACAATTGAATTGACGTGAATATTTATATTTTTCGAATGAGTAGTTGCTATTGGTCTTAGTGGCCTTTACAGCTTCACGCGGACTATGGGGGTGGGACCGAAAAGGACCCAGCCGAGGATCTTAAAAAAGGTAAAAGGGGGTAGACTTTTTGATCAAGCATCTTTAAATATCTGAAAGAGGTAGAATACAAACAAAAACTTAACTCAATACCTCTACATCTTTCCTTGTAAGTACTCTATGATTCCCTTTATCATGTCGGTGAACATAATCTACTACAAAATAACACATCTATTTCATCAAGTAAAACTAATCTTGCATTTATCTAAAGGATTAAAAAAATCGATTTACATTTTTTTGAGTGCCAAGGTATAAATGTCCAAAAGCGAAATGAGGGCGGTAATTATTCCTCTTTAGTACAGTATTTCAATTGTATCTTAACAACAATGCAAAGTACATAATATCTGGCCTCAAACGGAACTGATTTCCAAAGGAACAGCAAGCAATAAAACCATTAACGTCGCCGAGATAAGTTTATTGCTTGTTTATTACAAGGATGTTTACCCGGGAATCGGTATTAATTAACGAACCAACAACAATAAATATGACAAGTACCTACCTTAATATCTACAATAAGTATAAGTGTACCAGTAATAATGGTGTTAATGAACCGTTAAAATCAATATTACTAATATAATCCCTCTCAGGGCGGATGTAGTCGCCAATACGGCGACAATTATAGAAATCATTTAGAAATCTTAAGACAAAAGAACAATCTAATATATAAAATTCTCGTGTCACAGTTTTCGTTGCCATACTCCTCCGAAACGGCTTGACCGATTTTGATGAAATTTTTTGTGCTTATCCGGTATCTATGAGAATCGGCCAACATATATTTTTCATCCCCCTAAATGTTAGGGGTAGTCCACCCCTAAATTTTTATTTTTTATTTTTTAGACAAAATTTTTAATTTCTATTTTTTTATGATACAACATACAAAAATACATACAATCCTCAATTTTCACCCTTCTACGATCAACCCTTATTTTTTAATAGCCATTTTAGTAATTTAATCATTTTTCCTCTCCGGTCGAAATCTGATCAATTGTTAGGCGATACGAAGTTCGCTGGGTCAGCTAGTTTTATCTATAGAATAATCCCGAGTATTCTAATACATATATCTGGTTTAGGATGTCAAGAGCTCAATCCATCCTTAAGTCCTTGCTCGTATGCCCTGCTAATTAACAGACGAGATAAGCCACCAGATTCATTCTGTAAAGGTCGCTGGGATCTGTACCACTCAATTTTTATGAAAGTCGTCAAACAAATATACGAGCTAATGGAAAGTGATCACCTTCGTCCATGGACATGTAACACTAAGTCATCACACATACGTTGTGGGCCAAAAAGGAAGTACCTAGTAAGTACATGATTTCTCGTTCTCCACCACTATGATCAAAACACGTAAAATACATGCAGCGATCGATTTTAGGAGGATAATATCTAGGTTGTCAAGCTGGGTAGGTAAAAACTTTACTACAATACAAGACAACCGTCGGGATTGGACTAGTTGATACAGAGCTGACCGAATTTCAGCATTGGAGACACTACACCTCAAAACGTACAATAATAGTATAATATGTCACTTTTGGATCTACATTATAAGGGAATGCATCAACTTTTTTCATTCAGATTTTTCGAAATAATAAAATATTCTGTTAATACACAATTAGAGGGTAAATCCTCTTTTACTGAAAACTCTTTTACTGAAAGTACTTCGAAAAGAAAGGGCGGAATCAATTTGAAAACTTGATGGAATTCTTAGAAATTCCTACCACAAGTGAGGTATCAAATGAAGTGAATATAGAATCACTCAATAATTTGGGCAGTAGGACACGACAAGGTCTGCATTCCTACTCCGCGCTCCTCGACCCAAATACTACTTAGGTATCAAGTATTTACGTTAGGGATGAACCGGCGCGGCGCGCCGATTGCATTGCATAATAATTGAGACCATGTTCCGACATGACTCTGTATTGCGAGGTTCAAGTCATGAACGATAAACGACTGCGGCAATATTTGTGCTAAGTAAAACAGCACTTGGCTGCTCTGGGTTAATTTGCCGTTAAGTACACAAAAGTATGGCAACAATGTCATTTTAACAACGATACTCTGTGTGATCACGTCTCGGAACAAAAGTTCACGTTTCGGAAAAAGGAATAGGACGATCCAATACCAATTGGACTGATGACTTTAAGACAGTCAGCATCTGCTGGATTAATAATGCTCAGAACCGGACATGGTGGTAGAAGCTATGAGAGGCCTATGTCCAGCAAATTGTGCCTCCAAAATTTAATGGATGGATAGATGGACACAAGATCGGAGATTTCTAGTCGGAAAACTGGGTAGTACATAGTCATGTGAACTCCAAAACCAGTCTTCGTCCGTTATTCTACAATACAACGTACGCCGTGAGTAAGAAAGGTTGACTTGGGTTCAAGATGAATAGAGCCTTTACACCCCACAATTTTCTTTGATTCGAATCCAAATCAGTAAGAGGTACATCCCATGACTTGTACCAAACGGTACAATTTCACGAGTTTCCTTACGTTTTATTAAGAAATCCCTTAATAAAGATAAGGGTGTTCCGAGCATTCGAACTCCGGTGCGCGAGTAACAGCCAGAATTAAATAAGATATTTGTGATAATAATTCTTGCGTTCTATATTTTGAGAGCAATCAGAAGTTACAATTCTGTTAGGTGGTGAATACAATATGTATTCACATGTATATACATGTTTAAATGTTCAGATAAATGTGAAACGAATAAGAATTAATACTTTTATAACAATATTTGGCAAACGAGATGACGAGCTAGCTACAAATCAGTCGTCGTGCAGCTAATTATATAATTCATAAGTATTTCATGGATAATTCATATATAAAATTTTATAGACTAATTAGATTCTTTAACTAGGACATTTTTAAGACAGTTTCCTTTTTAATACACCTTTAAAGAGCACACGGACTCACACTAATTTATATCTATAGCAAACGCTCTTTCATTTCATTTAAATAACTCCATAAACGATGTCGAATTGTACAGCAAATAAGCTGTTGAAGATAAAAGAAAAAGTGTAAAAATAGCTGCAATTACAAGCTACACGCTAAAGGTTGGTTAAAAGATAACCCGAGGCACAAACTGGAGGGCTCGCGAGCAGAGTACTCTCCAATTAGAGCGGTGTCTAGTGTTGTCGAATATCACCGCCGAGAGCAGAGTTGGATATCGCGCAACTAGTGAACGGGATAGGTCATTTAAATGCAGGAGTCAGTAAAAAGCATCCAAATCTTTTTTTGATGCAGTTCACTTGAGGTGAAGTAGACTGCATCTGCAGACGGTATTGAGTAAAAGTCTGCGCATTGGTAATAGAGGCTTTAAAATCAAGTTGCACACTGTCACCATGCGCTATTGGCCTCGAGATTTAGTATGCATAGAACTGAAGTTTACTGAGTCAGAAGAGGGGGAGTTAGAACTGAGTCATCCATTGGTTAGGAAGTAAAACCACGAGGAGTGAAGTTTAGCATAGATTATAGATCGTCATAAGTGACTTGACAAAAACTTATATTCGGCCAATATATCTCAGTAAATAACAAGTCAATGATCTCTAGAGACCCTTCCTTTATTTCCTTTATTTGAGATCAGTGCGGTATCTCCACAATCTTTGATCTCACATTCTTTGACAGGAAATCCTGTGAGCCGAGCGAGAATTGTTTACGACTTACCCGAAGTGCGTCTGAACTCTCAATTAAGCGGTATTTAGCAATGGTGGAATCTTTTCCGAGTGCCCTATAACTTGAGCACTTTTTTCCAAGAGAGATTAATGGCAGGTTCTCCGCATTACTTAGACGAATTGGGGAATAAGGGTTTATCAAAAACAAATTTTTGGAAGTGATGCCTCCGAAAATGACCTTTATTAGGAAATTAAGTAAATATTTAAATACCACGCAAAAAATCCCGAAAGGCAACGCGCATCACACAGATCAATAAATAAGGTACATAACTCACCGCCTTGTATTTGAGTGAGGAAGAAAAATACCGTGCTGGAGTACGTAATTCCTGTATTTACAAGCTACCACGCCCGTCCACGTCAAAAACCATGCCGTTTTTGTTTTTCTGTCCAGAAGTTACTGGCACAAAGCGGTAAGTTATCTATCTGTGGCGCATCATAAATTTCCACTCAAAAATAAATCACACTTTTGCTCTTGTGCGTTGCTTAAATAAAGTGATAGTCGGTTTGCAGTAGCCACTTTGCTATAAGCACCGACAAGATTTGTTGGGGCATCCTAAAACAAACGGTTGGCAATATCCACGCGAGCGGCACAAAAGATAACAAATTGTGCTTTTAACACACTCGTTCCGTTAAGGAGTTCTTTTGTGTGAGATGGCACTGATTTATATCACTCATCAGATCGGTGATGCGTGAGTGATGCGAGGTGACGGCCTTACACTTGCGTACAGTGGAAGCGATTGTAATGGAATATTAAGTAATATTATTAAGTACCTAAGTAAAGCATGTATAGAAAAATTATGCCCCATGCATAACATGTTTTAGAATACTTAATAAAAAGGTTAAAGATGACTTAAAACTGAATGACAAGAATGTTAGTTCAATGTGGTTAAATATAAAATGCTTGTCAATTTGCTGCAAACAACAATACTATTTCGTAATGGTTGTTCATTTAATAAGTATTACAAAAATCTTGTGTCACGGTGATGGTGGTCGGAAACGGCTCAACCGATTTTTATATTATATTGAAGTGAAACTTCTTTAGAACCGTTAGTGATTTGAAACCGGATGCAACGGAAAAACGACAGGTAAGATAATATAACCGCTAATTTCGTATTTCAATTTAAGTTGTCCGTAGCCCAATGGTCAGGACGTAGACACACAATGCTGATGCCATGATGATGCGCAGGTTCGCGTCTCGGAATATTTCTTTTTTTTTAGTTTTATTTTTTTTTAGTTTTATTTTTTACTGTTTTTAAATACTTTCAAATGCTCTTTTAAATATTTTCAAAGAATTTATCAACAAAAAATAAGAATTTCATTCTTTCATTCTGTAGATCGACCAGCCGATTATACAGACAGTAAAAATGCTAAGTTGTATTCATAGATGGCGTGAGGAGTAAGATAGAACATTCGTTTTATTGCTAGATAGATTTTTAAAAAGTGCTAAGTTGTATTCATAGATGGCGCTTCGATTTATTGCTTTAAGATTCGATTAGAAATAGAATTATTTATAAAATACTGTAATATACATGTTTTATGTATAACGGAACATTGGTTACCAAGCACTCAAAATCTTGTCAGTATAGGTAATTATAAATTGTCAAGTGCATTCTGTAGAGAGACTGCAATTCATGGTGGATCACTAATATTAGTGCACAACAATATGTCTTGTAAAGATCGTAAAGACATTGTTAGTCTTTCTATTGAGCGCACTATTGAACTGGCCTGTGTGGAACTGGAGCGGTTTGTTATAGTTTGCGCGTATCGACCCCCCTCTGGTGATTTTACTATTTTTGAAGATACATTGGAGGATGTACTTAAACGGTTATGTGTTTCTAGAAAAGGATTAGTGATATGTGGCGACTTCAACGTAGACAATTTAAATAGATAGTACTATGGCTACTAGGCTACTAAGTTTTTTTAAATGCTTTAATTTAAATCCATTATTCAATGAGCCAACCAGAATAACTGAAACTACAGCTACTTGTTTAGATAATATCTTTTGCAATTGTGAGATTTTAAATAAAGAGATATTCAGTAAGTTGAAGTCAGACCACTGCGGACAAAAAATTTCGTTGTATAATTCAATCACTAAGAAAAAACAAATAATAAAATGTAGACCAATAACTAAAAATAAGATTTCAACTTTTAAAGAAAAAATCCACTCGGAAATGCAAACGCAGTTAACATTACAACAAAGAGATCCAATAAAACTATATAACACATTGTCTAATAACATAAATAACGAATTTAATAAAATATTCAAGTTTAAGTATGTAGATCTAGCTAAAAATAGTAAATTTAGTGATTGGGCTACTGTAGGTATTTATAAAAGTAGGAACAGGATGTATGACCTTTACGCCGAGAAACAATACAATTTTTCTCCAACTTTCCAGGAGCACGTGAGAAATTATTCTAAAATATTTAAAATTGTTTGTATTCAGGCGAAATCAATGTACATAAAGAACAAAATTATTAATTCGGATAGCAAGATAAAAACCACTTGGAATATAATTAACAGTGAGAACGGTAACGCAAAGTCCTGTGATTTCAATTACGAATTATTGATTAATAATAATATAATCAGTGCTGATAAAGACGTGGCAAGCGAATTTGAAAATCACTTCCGTAATATTCCTATAACATTAACCAGTTCACTAGCTTCTTCACCGACGGAAGCACTTTCTATATTAAAAAATCATATTAATGAATGTAATATTTTATTTGAATTTCAACATATAACCGCTAGAGACTTAATTAAGGCCTTTCAGTCTCTGAAGGTAAAGAATACGGGTGATTTGTGGGGCATCTCGGTGAAAATAATACAGCATATTATAGGTATTATAGCTCCATATTTGGTCGTAGTTTTTAATAAATGTATAGATCTAGGTATCTTTCCAGATCTTATGAAATGCAGCAAAATCATTCCACTTTTTAAAACAGGTGAAAAAACTGATCTTAATAACTATAGACCAGTTTCTGTTTTACCAACCCTTAGTAAAATTTTCGAAAAGATAATATTGAATCAAATGCTAACCCATTTCAACAATAATAAATTATTACATCCTGAGCAATACGGTTTCACTAAAGGCCGTAGTACAACCGATGCCAGGGCTAGGCTATTAAAGCATATATTTGAAGCATGGGAGGCGTCACATAATGCCATAGGAGTATTTTGTGACTTATCTAAGGCATTTGATTGTGTTGAGCACGAAACATTGCTGTTTAAACTTGGCCACTATGGTATAAAAAACAAGGCGCATAGCTTGATCGCGTCTTATTTGAGTAATAGAATACAAAAAGTCAGCATAAACGATATTAAGTCATCGGGGTCACCGGCTGTGATGGGTGTACCGCAGGGCTCGATCTTGGGTCCGTTTCTTTTTCTGGTATACATTAACGATTTACCACATTATGTAAAGAACCAAGCGGATATTGTACTATTTGCTGATGATACATCACTAATATTTAAGTGTGAAAGGAATAAAGTAAATTTCGACGACGTAAATAGTGCTCTTTCGCATGTATCGCGTTGGTTCACTATCAATAATTTACTATTAAATGCAAAAAAAACGAAATGTATAGAGTTTGTGCTACCTAATGTTAAAAAAGTCAGCAAATCTCTTAAACTAAATAACGAAACATTGCATATGGAGGAATCGACGGTCTTTTTAGGGGTGACCTTAGATAGTAAACTTCAATGGGGCCCACATATAACAAATCTCGCGACAAAACTCGGTAGGGCTGCTTTTGCTGTTAGGAAAATAAGGCAGTATACAGACGTCGAAACTGCTAGGATGACTTATGTCTTATGCCATCTTGCTGTGGGGCAAAGCAGCCAATATAAAACAAATTTTCATACTCCAGAAACGGGCAGTTAGGGCTATTTATAAACTTAGGTCTCGGGAATCTTTGCGTGAAAAGTTCAAGGAAATAGGTATACTTACAGTAGCTTCCCAGTATATCTTTAACAATGTAGTTTTTATACGGAAGAATATAAACGCGTATAAACAAAATTTTGATATTAATAATCGCCATACGAAAAGAATGCATCAATTAGTTACGCCTTCGTTCCGCCTAAGTAAAGTGCAGCGATCTTTCATAGGGCTTGGTATACATTTTTATAATAAAATCCCAAAATTAATACGTGACTTGCCAATAGAAACTTTCAAAAAACGTGTAAAGACACAATTGTTAGGCAAGGGATATTATAGTGTAGACGAGTATTTAAATGACAAAGACGCATGGAAATGACCAGCTCTGCAACCAGTTCCGCTCAGAATAGTAAATACTTTTGTATTATTATCTTTTTTTTTGTAATATTTTTTAAAAGATGTGCTGAGGAGTTTCTTTAGGCTTTTCTTCTCCTCCACGATAAAGCACCTTCCGAAAAGCCAAAAAATGACGTGCATAAGTGTATCAGTGATACCTATATGAATAAAATATTTTGACTTTGACTTTGATTTATTGCTTTTTCATATCATTATCTTGAAACCAAAATTTTGGAAAGTTTCACTTCTACCACGTGTGAATTGCACACATTTTCTTTTTTTTTTTATTTTTTATTTTTTATAACTTATAAGTTAATACTTGACTACAATCCCACCTGTTGGTAAGTGGCGATGAAGTCGTTGGTGGTAAGACGCATTAACTTAGTAATAGCCTATTCACTCATGCCTTGAAGACACTTACATTTATTGACACTTACATTTATTTGATTAGGGTGTCTCTATCTAGAATTTTTTGGCAAAACAGCTAGTAATTTAAAATATCTTCTCATAGCTTATAACACATAGTGGATAATAGCGTTACTTATGAATGATGTACAAAGTTCATTCTTGCGGAACTTAGTTGACACCTTTTACTCCGTTGTTTTGTTACCCCTAACATGTTTCCTTCCGTCTTTGTTGGACCTGCTTCTAATATTGGCGTACTTGTACCCATTATGTTCAACGCTTGTTAGTTTCACGCCTATTATAAGTGTGTTACTATTGTGTTTTAGTGAGGGCACAGATAAAGGATGTATTCGCAGTATCATAATAGTTTCCATGATTACTGAAATAAGTAATATTAACCCAAGATCATCTTAGAAGTTTTGTTGGAAAATATTATGTATCTACAGTTAATTCTTCTCAGTAGTTTTTAATGGCTATTTCACTTTTACGCTCAAAACCAATTGTTAATAATTCTTCAATAACATTAGGTAACTATTATGTTTTGATTTTAGGTTTGAATAACGTGAGTTCCAGAATCTAAAACTCGATTCACCTGCGGTCCTATTATGAACTTTTATAAAACCATTCATGTTACAGACAATTCATTTCTCGGGCTTAAAACGACATAATATGATTGGCTAAAAAGTGTCACGTGACCGCTTTCGTAACACGAATTTGACGTTTACACTGGAACTTGGCTGGAACTAAGAGTTCATAATAGACCGGCTTTACCCCAATAGCTAGAAAACCGCTTGCACTTACCATGAACGAATTTTATCAAACGGATCCCATAGTACTGTTTTAATCTCTTTACTCCTGGAGCTCTAGCTTTATCAATATCACTTACTAAGCTACTATTTATCAAGATTGGTTCTAACTCCAAGGCGTTAAATGACTATTGGCTGAGACATAAAGTCTAGACGTTATCTGCAGGTTATCGTTGGCAATTCCTTCCAACAATACATTGGGCCGAACCTTATGCAAATTCAACCCTTAACTTCCTGCACTCACTTCGGTTTAATCGCTTGAATTTCCTCAAACTTCGCAGTAACTTCGGAAATCGAAGGGTGAATAAATTTAAAAAGCTCTTAACAGCGTACTTAGTGGGTGCCGAAAACTTTATGTTTACTGTAAAAGAGTGTTCTGCCTCTTAATCTGACTGAGTAGCGCCAAAGTACATTTTATTACAACCTGAAGTATGTTAAAAATAATCCTCGAATGTATTATTTATGTAATACGTCTTCAATATTCAAAGAAGCTTAAGCTGTTGAAAACATTATTTTTTATATTATATTTTTAGGTCATATCGACGCTTGAAAGGAAAAATTGACTAAGCGACATTGAGCTAACTTTACAGGAGAGCAGATTAAAGTTGAATTTTTAGATATTAAGTCACATATTATATTAGATAGTAAAGTTGATTTGAGGAATAATCTAATCTGTATTAAACGTACTCTGTTCGTATATTTTATATATAAACATGTAAAGGTGGTTTATTTTATTCCATGTGACTACTGTTTATACACCGTTTCTCTTTCGTGTCGTCTGGTCAAATATTGGAAAAGATCACCCTTTAACAATAAGACTGGCTTTTGTCCTAAGGTTCTAATGATTGTTACCTTTATAGACAACAGAGAGTATTTTATTTCGATTCCACTCTTATTGTCTCATATCTACCTTAAGGTTAGATGAATAAAAAAAACAAACAGTAGATAATATCTACCGTTTCTACTAGATGCTTACTGCAACCGATGTCACGGCGGATTGACTGTATGACATCAGGCGATCATAGCTAGGCGGGGGAACATTTAAGTGCGTTGCCGTGTTGAGCCACTGAGCCACGTAATCACGTCAAATGAAACATCTGTCAGATTTTTGCTTTAAAAGTGTTGTTTTTCTGGTTACCAGAAATTTGAAATGGGAGAACGTTTTTAAGTTATACCTGTAAAAACAGACATGTAAAGTCTATATAGCGAAAGCCGTGAACATACATGGCTGATTTTAAAGAGACATTCGTGACCATGTCGTCTGCTGTTTATATCTTTGTTTGTGGTACGTAGCTACTTGTGATAAGTAGGTATAGGAGTTTTGGAAGGAAACCTGAAAGTTTTAAAACGTGGTTTTATTTGTTAAAATCCTTTTGTTCTATTAACCTGTGGTGAAAAGTTGAACTTTTAGTGTATTAAAAATATAAACATTTTTTTTTTTTTTTTATTTCAAGAGAAAGGGCTTTGTCGCTGTAGCGATTATGTCGCCCTGGTTACAAAACGTTTCTTATATACTAAACAATTATAATTACTATTAACTATGCCTTACAGATATGAGCTTACATAATTTTTTAGCATCCTCCGATACCGGATCGGCGAGTATGCTGTTACAATGACCAACCAAATTAAGTTTTAACCCTATATTTCCACGCTCACTAGAATTCTGAACACATTCCATTAGTACGTGGTATATGTCATCTACTACATTACACGTTGAACATAGCTGTGTTGTCGTTTTACGCATCATGTACAAGAATTTGTTGCATGGAATGTGTCCAGATCTCAGTCTCAAAGCTGCAACAATCTGACTTCGTTTTAACCTTGTATTGTCTATCCAAGAATGTCCTAATGGATGCGGCTGGACGTTCGGTACCATATTCCTTTCTCTTTTGATCTTTCGTCAAAGTATTCCTTCCAAAGGTCTTAACATTGATACTTTAGTGTAGGTAAGTAATTTTGAAATGACGGTGTTATATCTAAATCCAATCCATCCGATATTGCTTGTTTTGCTAGCAAATCTACGTCATCGTTGCCATCTATCCCTGTGTGCGATGGAATCCATTGCAAGTATATCGTTTTAGAATCTGATTGTAGCTTTAGAAGAAGGTTAATGATCGCATAGGCTACAGGCAAACCTCGAAAATTCGAGGCGCACCGAGCAAGGTGATAAAGCGCACTCTTAGAATCTGTCAGAATGACAAAATTACTCTCATCTATTGAGTTTAAATATGATAAAGCTTCGTTTATAGCTATTAACTCAGCTTCCATTATTGATATTTTTGCATTAATTTTGAATTTTGATGAAATATTTAAATTAAAATCAAAAAATGCGGCTCCTATACCATGTTTATCTTTTGAAGCGTCAGTAAATATTTTATGGGACTGAGGATAATTTTGATTCAAAAAGTTAATACATCTATTTCTCAAAGTTATTGAATGATAGTTATGTTTAGATTTAATAATTCCTTGTATATCTAGTTTAAGTGAATTTTGAATTTTGATATTTGTGACCCATTCGTCTAAGGAAAACATGTATATTTGAGAGGTCGCATGTATAGGCAAAGATTTATAACGGTGATGAACTAATGTTAGTAAAGGTTTTTTTTTGTTAATCCAATACCTATTCGAGTTAAGGTCAGCCAATTCCGATATTACATTAATCAAGTTATTATTAAGAATAGCTTTATTTTTAAACCAAAATTTACCTGCCAAATAACGTCTTCTTAAGTATAATGGGCATAAGTTAAGTTCACACTCCATTACATGGATAGGAGTACTTCTAATAAAGCCGCCTATGATTCTCATCGCCTGATTCTGAATTCTATCTAATTTAATTAAATTTGTTTTACAGCAGTTATCGTATAAAAAAGAACCGTAATCCAACCTACTTCTAATACTGGATATGTATAGTCTACGCAGATGTTTCGGATGAACACCCCAACCAGAACCCGACAACACCTTAAAAATGTTCATAAACTTTAAAACCTTTGCGCTGGTCTCCGTAATGTGTTTATTCCATCTTAGTGAACGATCCAACCACATTCCAAGGTATTTCAAACTATCCACTACTTCTAAAGCAACATCCTTAATTTGAAGATTGACTTGACTAGCTCTATGACCTCTTGTAAAAATACAAATTTTACTTTTAAAAGCTGATATTTCTAAATTAATTTCACAGAACATTTTATATAAATTATTCAAAGAATTTTGAACTTTATTTTGAGCATCAACCAATTTCTTAGAAGTAGCGAACAACACAAAATCATCAGCATATTGTGATATATTTATATTATCTATCGAATTTATATATTTACATATTTGAATTGTCGCCGCGTTGAATAATAGTGGAGATAGAGGATCACCTTGTGGCAATCCCCGTCCAGTACTTCTAACAATTTTATAATTTATTCCTTCTATCATGAGAAATCGTTGTTGCAAGAATGACCAAAGATAGTTACATAGTTTCGAACCTATTTCTAAACTATCTAGTGTGCGTAGAAGATAGGGAATATCTAGATTATTGTATGCGTTGTCTAAATCTAAGAAGCAACCAACAGTAACACATTTTTTCGTAAAACCTATTTGAATTCTTGTTATTAAATCTGTTAAATTATTTATAGAGGAACGGTTTTTTCTAAATCCATGGGTATCAACAGAAAAACTATCATTTTTTCTAGGTGCCATTCTATTCGATTATTTATGATGGTATGAAAAGTTTTACATAAGCATGATATGAGAGATATGGGTCTTAAGGACGATACAGACACAGTGTTGCATTCTCGCCCAGGCTTAGGGACGGGTATAATACTAATATGTCGCCACTGGTTTGGTACAAAGCTTAATGTCAAGAAGGTATTGTAAAGATTTAATAGAAGCATTTTAGCGCTGTCAGGTAGATTAAAAAGCATTGAGTATGAAATATCGTCAAACCCGGGTGAAGTGTCTTTTGACTTTAAACTCTTTTCTAGTTCCTGCATTGAAATCATATTTTCTAATTTAGAGTTTGATAACTTAAAATGTGGAGGGGATTGACTCACAAAATCTGGAGTAAGGGTACATAAAAATGTTTCTGCTAGAGATTTTTCAACGTGATACTTAGACAACTTATGTCCTTTTAGCCATCTCATTCGTTGCCATACTTCGGAGGCAGAAGAAAATTCATTCAATGAAGAGTAAAATTCCCACCAGCTTTTACCTTTAGCGTTTCTTAATAGCCTTTGACATTCGCCTGTTTTCGCGTTTAATTTCTGTAAATTATCTGGTGTTGGATTTTTTCTAAAACTAGATAATGCTAATCTCCTTTCAGCAATTTTCTTGGATAAAGTTGGATTCCAGTAGGGTTTCGGGATAAATTTAGCGTTAGGATTAATGCATATCTTAAAGTAGGGTATAGACTTATCGGCTGCTTTATTCAAAATTTGTACAAAAGTATCGTAAGCTTCTTGAGGCTCTCTAGAGATGGTCCATTGGGAACATTCACTTTCTACGACTTCTCGGTATTTTTGCCAATTGGCTTTTTTAAAGTTACGCCTTTTCTTGAGAATTGGAGAATATTGGATACTGGTTGAAATTTTTAACATAAGGTGATCGCTGCCCAACGATTCGTTTGTAGATTTCCAATTAAATTTTAATGCGATATCTGAGGATACCATAGTAATGTCAGGTGAAGATTGTTGTAAAATCCCGTTAACCAATTTTAGACGCGTGACTTCTCCGTTATTCAATGTTACAAAGCTGTGATCTAACAAAGCATCGAAAATTTGGACGCCTCTTGTATCAGTTCTATTTGACCAGGTAGAGTGATGGGCATTGAAATCCCCCATTATTATAGTTTTAGAATTAAAATTTGAAAAAAAGCAATCCCAATCCATGTATGATGTGAGAGCATTTGGTGGGCAATACACCGAAACTATTTGTTGAACGTGTTCACAGTTCGATATTTTAACCGCGACAACTTCAATTGCTGAGTTGTTTATCTGTAGTTGAAGTGATTGAGCTCTGAGAGATTTATGAGTTAATATTGCTACTCCTCCATATGAATCAATCCTATCCAATCGAAATACATTATAGTTTTTAATGGTAAGTATACTTTCCGAGTTTAACCAAGTTTCACTCAATGCTGCAATATGAATTTTCTCCTGACATAAAACTTGTTCGAATTCTAATAATTTTGGTTTGATACTAAGAGCGTTCCACTGTAAAATATTAATATCAACATTACCCATATTAATCAAAAGGATTTAGGAAAAAAGGCATACTTGCGATATTTTGACAAACCCATGTAATAATCCACTCTATGACTAGCTGCACAATCTTTTCAATTTTACTCCTTAACGTTATATTTTTCTGGCAAAAAATACTCTTAATCTTTTGTAACAGTTTGTAAAAAGGAAGTCTTGACTTGCTACTCTTTTGACGTTGATCATTATTTTGTGAGTTATCACTCATACTATCTTCTGCATCCGTAGACGTCGCCTCATCATGTAGGGTTTCCTCTTCTGAATTAGATGTTTGTCTTTGATTCTTCTTCTTTTTCTTCTTTTTTGATTTTTTCTTACCCTGCGTTTTGTCTTCTGTTTCTTTATATTCTTGGTCATTTTTTGGTGTGTTAGAATTCGACGCCGCCTGTGCGTAGGTCCTTGGGGTCTCTTGAGCATCAGGGGTAGCAAAAAAAATACGTGGGTTAATGGGTTCAGGGTTCCCCCTCGAACTTAGATCGACCCTCACCGGTGATCTTTCTGGCTCGTAGGCAGGTGTCTGAGGTGGAATATACATTGTAACGGCTTTGCGGTACGAGACGTTAAATTCAGCCATTATTTCTCTAATTTTCCTTTCTTTTATATATTCTGGACAATTCCTATTTAATGTTATATGATTTTTGGTACAATTAATACATTTATATGTAGTCGCGTTACAGTTCTCATGTTTTCCGCCACACTTGGGGCAGTATATTCTCTTAGAAGGGCACATTCTGATTGTGTGACCGAATCGCCAACATCGTGAGCATTGCGTGACTGGAAATAAGTACGGTTCGACTTTAACTTGCATATCAAAAATTTGTATGTATGACGGAAGGGATGAACCTGCAAATCCCACCCTTACTGATTCGCTGTCCGTCCAGCCCACGGCCCCATCAGTACGTCGCTTCAGCCTTCTAACATTAACCACTTGACTTTTGCAAGTAATAGACTTAAGTAGTTCTTCTTCTGAAAGCTCCAGTTCTATATTCTTAATCACCCCGTACGACAAGCCTACTTCTAACGGCCTCTGAAACCTCCAGCCCAATTCTAACAGATGTTTACATTTTACTAAGTATTCAACATTCTCTTCACCACTTATTTCTACTATTATTTTGTATGGGTTTATATACTTCACTCTTGTTATGTTAGTTACATTTTGGCTCTTAAACAATTTGGCTAACGCAAATTGTTTTGGTAACTTTTCTTTGGATGTTATGCTTATTTCTGTTATTCCACGAATATTTCGTATTCTATCTCTCCTGTTCTTTACTCGGGTCCAGTCCTCTTCATCGTCTTCTCTTCCCCTTTTACTCCTACTCGACTCACTGATCATACTTCTATCATCTCTTATTTGATTTATATCTGCTTCATTCTCCGCAATTATATCGTTTGTATAACTTTGTTGGTCTTCGTTTGCATCATGTTCTGTATCCATCATGAAATAAGGTTCAAGTTTAATAAAACGGCTCGGTCGTTGTCGACCGGCCGGGCGGCCGTCGCAGAGACGTAAACAACTCGCCTCACTGATAAGAATGCACGGACAATCGATGCAGTCGGAGCGCGTCTACGCAACTCGAACGTCGGCCGCTCACTGATTTTAAGCTTAATTAGGTGGGTGTGCATGGTTTTAAATAATTTCCCAAAAAAGCCAAAATACTAATTTACACTGCTGTTCACTACAAGAGTGTACTAAAACAAACTTCACCACGATTTTATCACACGCATTATGACGTGTAGTTTAGAGGACTCATATTCGATATGGGGTAACTACAATACGAACAAATGCATAGGGTACGTGCACAATGCACTCACAGTTCGAAAGGGCTCAAAAAGCGCCGCTTGAACGAGTGCTTCAAGACAAAGTACAACCCTTTTACCATTGTATGATAGAAAGTCACTTTCGTGTTGGTACCGGCTTACCCTTCGTATATAATAATAGTAATGTCACGGTGCGAATGAACAAATACCTAAAATAATAAGCGGAGAGATCAATAAGTGATCATCGAGCCGTTTAGGCTACAGAGTGTGCCAAAGAAATATACATACATATGTTGGTGAGGCCATGAATCTCCAGTGAAGGTCCAGGGACGGACCTCTTTATTCTACAGCACTTGTCTGATGCAGAGGCTGGCATATAAGAAATTTCATGTCATATTTAGATTAGGGAATTGTCAATAGTGTAGAACAGATTATTATTGATCACGTAGTGTTGAGGTACTTTGCAATATTGATGTGAACGTTAGGAGAACTGCAAATATATCATGGTGCAAAGTAAAAGGAATATAATTTCATAACCAACACCATAGAATACCCCTTTCTGCTATACATACATACATACACTCGAAAAACATAACCCACCTTCTGGCGGGTAAAAAGTGTACTATCCTTCATAAATAAGCCCCGAAACGCGTAAGCAGCGCGCAGTAAGTGCGTGGCGTGTATCTGTCGTCGCTTTGTTCCTTTTTGACGACGGGAAATTATATATAATACAACACAAGGAAAGTATGAACAAAATGAATTTTTATCTGTCATCTAGTTTATTGCCTCTGTCACAAGTGACAAGTAAAATGCTGTTTATTTACTTGTCGCTCTACCGATTGACGAATTCTTAATTCAATATTTTACTTTCAATTAGATGAATCACTTTTTCCAACCTCAGACGATATAGATAGGTTTATAAGAGAAGGTGAAAATTGGGCATTGGGTCTTAACTCTATGCAATTACAGTCCCTGGCCAAATTATTAGATGCACTGTGTCTGCACATTTTTACTCGGTACTAGGTACTCGGATCATGGGTGTTATTGTGATGTGTCGTCCATGCCACCTGCGACACAGGTGAAAACCTACTGCGGAGGTTCATACCCGCCATAATAAACACTTACACGCTCATGTGCGTAAGTGTTTATTTTATTTTTATTTTTTTAATTTATTTATTCAACTTATGTACTTTACAATGTTTTTCAGTCTGCCAAACTGAGAGCCAGTTTGTCGGCAGTAGTTCTCGTGGACTACTTCAAAGTACAGTACTAACTTTATAACTTATCTAGTAATAATAAAGTGGTATTATACCTATTTTACTATGTTACTATGTAATATAAAATAATTCTATGCATGTATATACATTATGTATTTATGCAATGGGCATGATTACAGGTTTTGAAATACGGTTCTATTATAATATAATATATTCTATTATAATATTGTAAAGAGTACAGACAAGGAAAATATTATCTTTTATCTAGAAACCAGTAAAGTTTAACGCGAATGAATTCGCAGGTAAAAGAGAGTATTCTGAAATACGGTATACTAATATTTAGGGTTATACTAATATCATATTTCTGAATACACCCTATCTGTGTATCTACAGTGCGGGAAACTCCCTTGACGCAGCGTATAGGAACTAAAGCAGGGTATCTCCCTACTGCAATCCTGTCTTCATCGGGAGACAGAGGGTTAAAACATATTGAACACTAACCCTTATTTACCTAGGATATATATATGTAAAAAAATGTCATTTGGGAATGGAATCGAACACCAGAACAATATTTTAAGAACCAGTAGGTATTATATCTCTATTTATTTTTACATGTATCCTCGCAGACGTATTGTCGTGGGGTGGGAAATACCAAGTTGTGAAAATGTACATTTAAAAAAATTTCCACTTCCAAAATTTAAAATTATTATTTCATATTATAGAATAGAAGAATTAGATTAGTTTTATGTATCAGAAGTATTTCATATTAGTCAACCAATACGGATCGATTAAGGAAACCTATGACCTAGTGTCTACCAGCATTCGAAAAAAATTGTTTGTAATTTTTCTTGTGCAATAATTCAATGTAAACAAAAGCTTAATATGATATATCAATGAAAACCGCATTGAAATAGGATAAACAATTCTTTATATAACGGGAATGCCGAGGTTAAAAAATAAATATTCTAAAATTCATTGTCATGGGATCTAGTGCTTTTAGATTAATTAGTTGCACTTTTATTTGACGTATAGAATTCATTATCATTTCTCGAACCCAAACAAAATGGATCACTGCAATTAACTTCCGTAAAACACTGAGTCAGTTCCCGCTAGCATGTGATACGAGCGTAGATAACTGGAACTATTCGCAAGAACAAATGAGAATGTAACCCGACAGTATTTCCAACTTAATTTTATCGACGTTCAAGAATGTTTGCCGCCTGTCTGCAGTTTTATCTGATCTCATTTTAGTACGGAACTAACTAAGGTTTAATGTGGTGCTAGTATGTACTCTGCTCGTGACTTTGCCTGTGATTTCCGGGATAAAGTATACCCTATACAGGTCTTCAGATGACATAATAACACCTTATGAAATTCCAAATAACACTTATATTAATGGACCTAAATACCAAGTATGCATGTATAGAAGATAAAAAATACAAATTGTAAAAAATCTCATGACTAATTCGATGAGTTAGAATATTAATTATTATTATATTAATTAATATTTTTCGTAAATAAACTGAATCCTTCCTCAGATATCATGCGTACCTAATTAAATTATGTCGTGAACACGCTAAGAACACAAGTATAAGCAAACTTACTAATAGAATGAATAGTTTGAAGACAGCTACAGTTATCGAAAACACTAACCATTGGTTTTGCGCGACTCACTGACTGTTCGCAAAACTTGCTATTCGATATTAACATAAAACATCAAAACTCGCATTAAAGTGTCCAAATTCAGAATTCCTCGCCCTCTTGCCAGTCCCCTCCCTGTTCTGTGTTCATTCGAGCGAGGGACAGTGGAGCTTGCGTGTGGTCTAAGTAATATCGTATAAAGGGGGAAGATATTCAAGAAAAATTGATATCTGAAACTGAAAACTTTGACGTTCTAATACGAGTAGTAAAAATTTAAATCTTAATGTCCATGGGTGACGGTAAGCACTTATCTACCATTAGGTGGCTCGTTTTCTCGTTTTTGGGTTAGTTACATAAAACAAATTATTTCGGAAGCCTTCAGGTGACACAAACCGATACATCAATATTGATAACCCCTTCACTGGAGGGTGATGGGAAGTTATTCTAGGGACTTACTAACAGAAATCAGTGGCTGCAGCGGGTTGTAAACTTGTAAATAGATCAAATTCAAAACAAAGAGTTATTTTGTGATTATAACTTGCTCTTTATTTTTTAACTAAGAAGAACTAAATTAGGTTACAGAATTGTGTCAAAGTCATTCTTAGTTTTTACAAAATGATCACGGTAAGAAGACATCTGACAATAAACCTAATATTGAGGTGTTTCGAGTTATTTCAATAACGCTCTAACTTCCACCTTGAGCCAAAGATTAATGAACTATATACTTTATTCAGCTACATCCAAACACTTGAACAATAAAATAATTATCATTTATCGCTACAAGTTTTATGTACTGGAAGAATTCGAAATGGAAAACAAGGCTGCGAATTGTACGTCCGTAGATACTTGGATCTATTGGATCTTCCCAGCTAGGAGTTTTAGCCAATACTTCCATTCTTCTCTTCTCTTCCGTGGCGTGGTCCTTTCTCGTTTATTCCTTTGATTGTACTAGTGTCCTTTGGCAACGGAAACCATTTACTATCAGGAGTTTAGAAGGCTTATTTGCTCCTGTGTCAACCATTAGTTTTATAAAAAAGGATGAATTTTTGTTACTCCTTCACACAAAAGTTACTAAATAGATTTTTATTTAATTTAGCACTTAAGTAGATAGACCATGATAAAGTACGTATAGGGTATACTTCAACATATATTAACTACGGTATCTCCACCAATCCGCATTGGAGCAGCGTGGTGGAGTATGCTCTAGGCCTCCTCAAGAGGAGAGACCCGTGCCCAGTAGTAGGCCATTAATGGATTGAAGCCAAGCCAAGCCAACTACGGTATAACGTTCTCTCCGAACCACGAAACCGCTTAAAAATTTTGTCTCAAGCAGGGCGGTCTATGATCACAGTGAGACATACGTTATAAATATTGAATAATAAAATAGTTATTACGAGATAATTAGATATTGAAGTAATGAAATATTACGAAATTCGAATCGTAAAAACCGCAGCAAGTAATAACTTCTCTACAGTGATACCTTGTTACTTGTATTAAGACCCTTCGCGTTAACGTTCTTTTTACGTTTTTTACCTTTTTCTTAAATTATTCCGCCTATAGGGTTAGCATCAAAGGCATAAAATTTTATTTGAGCTCATCTGAATTTCATCTCATGTCACTGGTTCATACATAATAAACGGTTTTAGTCGCTACCCTACTGTTTATGGTTGGATAAACTATTGCTGTAAATATTTATCTTTGAGGGAAAAAACGTCAACAGCCCAAAGAACTTTTCATTTTCATTTAGGTGAGTAAACTTAGTGCCCTGCTTGTGTATTTTTATTATCTTTCAATTAAATAAACCATCCTCCTACGGAATGTGTCTTTAGATTATACCAACCGCCTTCAATTGCCAGGAGTAGAGATATTCTCCAAACTTTGGGCGGTTCATTGAGTACAAGGCTAACGCTGCTGTAAGGAAACTTGGTGTCCTTGCAAAGGTGCGGCGGTACTTCACACCGAGTCAACTCTTAACCTCGTGCAAAGCTTAGATTCGGTCGTGTGCGGAGTCTCTGCCTTGGATTCGATGGAAAGGCGTGCGAAGAGGCTCATTGGTGATCCGGATCTGGTTGAGATCAATCTGCACAGGCTCGAATACGAGCGTAGAGTAGCCAGCCTCTCGGTTTTCTATTTCGAAATGTACTTAGGGCACATTTCGGAGAGTGTGCACAGGAATTGTTTGAGTTTCTCCAACGAACGACACGATGCACGGCAAGTATCCACCCCTATATCGTGAACATCCTACTGGTACGGACGACGCGGTTTGCCTCATCATTCGTTATGCACACCGAGAAGGATTGGAATAAGCTGCCTGCGTCCGCGTTCCCACCCGCTTATGACGTGGATGTCTTCAAGAAAAAAATGAATAGGCTTTTACTATGTTAATGCGCTGACTGTCCTGGACATACATCTACACTTACCATCAGGTGAAATTGTGGTCAAGCATTAAGTTATTGTAAGTCAAAACAAAAAACAAAAAAAAAACAACAGACTTGATGACAATGTTATACCAATTTAGAATCTGTGTTAATATTATTAGTATAATATGTTAGTATGTAAATATAGTATGTATGTATTGGTTTACATGTATGTATACATAAGTATGTATGTACGTATATTTTGCTATATGTATTTATATGTAAGTAGTATTTAATTATGTGGTACGCACTGAGTTTGCCTCATTAAATCTCTATTCCACTTATGGGCCTACTGGAAGAGATTTCTTAATAGGAATAAGTGGTGCCCTTGTACAAACTGTCTCTTAAATTATTTATCCTGTAAATGTTTTTGTGTGTACAAAATAAATAAATAAAATAAATAATAAAATAAACAGATTATATATATATTATATTATAGATTTATTTTACTACTGGATAATTGAAAAAAGCTAAATATATGGTTAAATGCTATTTAAAAAAAACATAATTTTATGATCATGCTAAGTTATACGCAATTTTCGTTGGAAAAAGTTAGCGAAGCATCCCTGTAACATGATAATAATGTCCTTATATCAATCTCCGTCGACAACTTAATGGATCAAGGAAATTGTTCAGAGACAGACAAGTCATGTATAAGATACGCCAATAGTTTAATTTTGCAAAGTCATCAATAAAACTTTACCTACTGGCCAAATATTCATGATTTCAAGTTAAGACAAGGACCCTATTTTGATACTCTTGGAATAACTCAAAGAATAGGGCATGAACGGCCTAATATTTTGATTCCTTAAACCTAGAAGTATGATTTATTTACGCGCCAATGGATTGCTGACTTGTGTATGGGATAATCATTTCAATTTGATACTAGTAGATAGACACAACAAAGTGACCCTTAAAGGTTCCGTTTTTACCTATTGAGGTACGGAACACAAAGTATCGAGCACGACGATATTAATCACTGATCTAAAGGTACGCTACGATGCTAACAAATAACGTAATCTTGATTTCTTGATATTGATCTCCGTCGACGACTAATGGAATAGGCATCTTTGGGGGACATGACAAGATTGATGTTAAAAACTTGCCAAGTTGTTCCACCACTCTAGTGGGTAGGGTGGTTTAGTTCTTTACAAAAATGCACTATATTTCATTTAGCTGTTTACTTTACATTTTTGTTAATGTTGGGTTATTATGTAATTATTCTAAAGTAATTAACGCACTTGTCTCGCTTCGGCAAATACATCACTTAATAGTAAGGTACCGACAAAAATGTTTGACAGGATTTTTACATAGTTATTAGTTATATTTTATTTTATAACATTTTTAACATTTATAACATTTATTAATAAAACATAACATAACATTTAATAGCATAAAATAACAGCTTTTATAACATTTAATAATAAAACATAACATAACATTTAATAGTAAAATAATTATTACACTTACATTTTTATCTCCTCTAATTTTCTAACTTATTAAAAAATGTTAGTGCTGGCTTCGGTGAAAGTGGACATACATATAAAGGATACCAGCAAAATATTTAATTATGTATTCAGCCGGTTATCGTCAAAGTATAAAAGTACTTTGATTTTGTTTTTTATGTAATATTTCTTCTAAATATCGACAGGTTTGTATGAAAGATCGTTTTGTATGACTGTCCGACCTACATTATTTGTTTGTAAGAAAGTCATAAGTCACCAGTTTTATTTACCAGTCATGTTCTATTATTTGCTTTTATTGTTTAGTTCATTTTGGCAACGTTGATACTGACTGAACGTGTAGTGTTAATCATTAATCAATCGTTTCAAGATTCAATTGAAATGCTGAATTAATGACCTCAATATCGCTGCCCTCAATATTTTTGTGCTAAATTTTTGTTTAGTAATTTTCGTGGGTTTGTGTTGAACCTATTCAAATATTTTAGCATAGCCTGCTAAAAGCATAGATCTAATAGGCTTGTTTGGCTAGTTTCTTATGGTCACCGCTACAGTTATAAAGTTTTTTTCTTAAAACGCCAATAAGTGATGACCGCTGAACGAAGTTCTTGTTGCTTAAAAGAAGCCATGGAAAATTGCACTAGCTACGATGGCTATAATATTAGCAGCTTACTGATTGTCTGGCTGGTCTGGCCTGGCCTGGATTGACTACGGTTTAAAACACACCACGCAGCTTTAGATTTTTTTTTACTTTAGACCTTTTGATGTGTAGATGTTCAAAATTTTTAAAGTATTAGTTATTTTCAATATAGACATATACAATATTAAACAACTTAGTACAAAAAAACATAGTCAGCCAAAAATACGATCTCACTTCTGTGAGCTCACTCTAACTTCCCAAGAACATGTCGACAAACGTTTCACAGTTAATTTTAGTTGGACAACTTACCAAGTACTATCTCATACGGGGTATCCAAAAGTGTTTATTACAAGTTTCCGCTGTTCCAGCTTAGCAACCTCAGACAGTGGTAAACATATTAATCTTTCACGGTTTGTGACTTTTGTGGGAAACAAAACTATTTGGCAAGCGGTAAGGCACCCTCATTCGGAAACAATTCGAGTGAAAACATCCTTCAAGTTGGTTGAAATATGAAGCGGTTTCACAAAACATGATGTATATCGAAATAATTATATCACACGCTAATATATAATTTGATTCTTGTTGGTCGCTCGTTCTCGTCTACGCTTATTGTTAATGTGAGTTACGAAGAACTTATTTGATAAAAATTGTAAGTCATAGCAATTGTTTCCTGTTTGTCATAAAAATGTCTTCCCCCGCCAAGTCATCGAACCCTAGTCACTTGACGTGTAGCAAACCAACCAATACCAATAGCATATTAGAATACTCATTACTTAATAACATAAACCTATGTCGGTGTCTCGATGAACCTATTTTTTATTTAAAAAAAAATCTTATGTTTAGAACTTGACAATGAAAAAGATTATATTCGCGTACGAGTACAAAAACTTTCAAGAAATACTATTTAGTGCACAATTCAAATATGCAGTTGACAACAGTTCTATATTAAAACCCGTGCAGCGAACAGGATGTGTCAGACGCAAGCATTCTGTTGTGTACAATACTCTACGGAAAGAACTGTTTGCATCGTCTTGCTTCGTGTGTCGTCATGTCAACATATCGCACGATATTAAATGGAATTTGTTTGGTTGCTAGAAAATAAAAATATGTAAATGGTGCTATGGATAACTATTAAACTTAAACTATCAACAATTTTATTTACACTGAACATAGTTAAGAACCATCTCAATCAAATCTGCCCCAATGTCCTCTAACAGGCGACGTCCTAAGCCGAGGTCCGAACCCCACAGGGGGTGTCCTTAGGACATCGCATGCCCCTACTTCTCAAGGTGTGGAGGTATCACTCCCACCTAGCAAATATGTCTTCTCGACTGAGTCCAGGCTCGCCTACCAGTCCGCGTGAAGCTATAAAGGCCACTAGGGTCAACAACAACTGTCCATTCGAAAAAAAAATCGATCAAGTCAGCTTTCAAACAAAATAACCGCATCACAAACGGTCCATTCGTTTAGTAGTTAAGATGCCACAGACTCACAGATACATCAAACTTATAACACTCCACTTTTTGCGTCAGGGGTTAATAAAAAAAAAATGTTAAGTTATTATCATGAAAGCAATACATTTTAAATCTTGCGTTGTGAGAAGACAGTGGGTGACAAGAAAGGAGAAGACTGAAAAACAAGATGTATAGATTATGTGAAAGATGATTATCATTAAACTCAGAATGAAAGGAATAGCTTATTAGCGGTGGGCCATAGATGTATTGTTGCTATTCCTGGGTAAGACTCATGTTAGCGTCGTTGGCTCTAACCCTTTGGAAAAACAAGGTTGCTTGAAGGAATTCTATTCACGACGATGAAAGGACATAGGGTGTAAGCCTTCATTCATTCTTAAGTTCAACCCAACCTCCTTTATGTACGAGATAATGGCGACTGGTCCCTTTGGCCGGCCTTCGTTCGTTGGTGATCTTGAAACTATACATTTCCATAGATTATCCTACTCCTACTAATATTATAATTATGAAGGCGTGTATTGATTGTGTGTATATGTGGACGTTTGTTGGTTTTCGCGCAAAAACTACAGAAGTATTTTCGAGAAAAGCACATAGGTTGGCCATAATTAGGAATAAGATAAAGGGTACTTATCCTGGAAAATGCAGATAAAATTGCAGGCAGAGCACTAGTTAACCATAAATGTTCAGTTTACTTGTTAGCTTACTTAGTTTTTTTTTTAAATAAATAACTTACAAATAATCAGAGAAACCATTCGATGGATAGAGAATAGATGGCGACGGTGGCGTCCGCTAATGTATATTATAATTTTCACAACGGTTTGTTGGTCAAAAATGAAAATACATACATAACTTAAAACTCTTTTCAATTCTTAGATATATTTAGTATATTTTCACCACAACAACAATACAACGAATTTCTCTAACAATATGCGTAATATATCTATTTTTCTCCGTGTCAGCGAGCATACATTTGTTGAGCAGTTCTTTACAAAAACACTCTTTCACTTGGATGCATACAATCAACAAGCGGGAAAAAGCAAACTTTTGAAATATTTCCGACATATCCGCTTCGGAGCAAAGATTAGCTTTCGTATGGTACATAGCTACTACAACTTAAGTCACTTAACTTAAGTCATTTTAAAATCGGAATATTATTACGCCAATGAAATGCGGGACTCGTAAGGATTTTTTATGTAGTAATATTTTTATTTTAGTTCTGGAATAGTGTAGGCTTGCTTCGCTGACCTAAATAATATTTACATATTTATTTTTGATGACCCTGAAGACCAATTTAATTACCGGCAATTTGTATGACGGATAAAATGGCATGGTTATGTGAATTCGTAACTTCGTACTACTCGTATTCGCGAAACAGGAAGTCAAATCAAATTTTTCAAAAGTACTTATTAATTGTGTAGATACTAATAAAATTTTGTGAATGTGTAATCTAAAATAATCAAAGCTTTTTTGAAACCTTTTTTTCTTTTTTTGAAGGTTTGTTTATTCTTGAAATTTTTAAAACCTTTTAAGCAACTATATTTCTGTTTCATAATTCATATCTATATTTTAGCAAGTATGTTCTTGACTATCTGCAAGTTAATCTTTGTCAACTGTCATTTCTCGACCACGGGGGCGTGTGTGTGTGTGGGGGGGGTGTGACAATACCGCGGGGTGCGGGCGGGGGCTGTTTGTGATGTATTCATTTTTCACTGGCTTACACATTTTTTACTTAAAACGGGATCATTTTCACAGATTTTTTTACTGATATCATACAATCGGTAACGCTGAGCGGATTTTTACGGTCTTTTTTTACTATAGAATGTAACACTGGCTTTTTAATAACTTTGTTCCTGTAATGTAAAAAAATATAATATAAAAAATGTGTATAAGGTAAGCTTGCAAAATTATAAATTCAAGGAATAATTTATAAAGTGAGTGAATGTTATGGATAGTGTCGAAAAGCCAAAAATTACTGAAATTGCTGCTTATTTTGTCCATGACCGTCTGTATTTTATTACAAGCAGGAGGTGTGATTGACTTATTTGCACGTCTGCAAGAATAACAAAGTCACTGACGTGTTTCCAGCCGAATTGTGTTTGTGCTAAAAAAAGTCTATTCAAACAGATTAAAATCATTTAACAAATTATTTTAGAATGCTAGCCAGGCGAGTAAATAATTATGAAAACAAAAATTAAAACATAAAATGTACAAACGTACATTTCTTGGTAGTATTATGTTCAGTATAAAGTACATTGAAGATAAACTTACATTTTGAAGGTACTTTGTCCATTTTATATCTTTCCTCTACGAAGCACGTAGCCCGTAGCAGCGTGCTACGAAGCGCTACTAAGTACGATTTGCACGACGTAGTGCTACGTAGCGTAATTTCGTATACTACTTTTAGTTGATGTTCTCCTGGTATTATACAATTATTTTATTTAAGAATATATAATTTTATTTTGTTAAATAATTAAATGTTGCTTTAAATTGCTGTTTACTTATCCATTTTGTTTTGACGTAAATTAATATATTTTGTGTTTTATTACAAAAGGTTTTGTTTCAAGGTTTTTTTTATGGGATACCTAAGTAATTATTTTATTGTAACTTCTTATTTGTAAGTGTGAGTGGAAAAGCATATTTCTTGAAAATTTCTTCTCTTCCATAAAGGTTGTTTTGTTAAATATCTTGCTTCAATGCTACACTTAACACACATACAATTTGTACTAGTAAATAATATTCCAGACCTGCACTCTGTTACATATCAAATTAAAGTTTAAATAATAAAATCGCATTTCGACTGAACACGAAGTTCGTAAACGTTGAAAATTATTAGTTACGGTATTACCCTACAGCTAAATGTTCTCAGCAATTACTGGATTGTGGGCTTTAGATAATTATATTAGTTTGTTTCCTGAATCTACCTCGCTCATACCACTGCTATTAGATTCAGCGTTTTGAAATTATTTTCATATAATATTACCTTTGCATTTTTTTGATGACAGAAATTTTAAAGCATTATGATATAATTTATTATTATACAGGTATTACAATTACAACCAATGTAATGGTAAAACTCCTAAAATGATTTGGAACAAAGTCATTCGATATGCACTAATAATAAATAACCTTTAAAAAAGAACCGCTAATATAAAAAATATAACTATCAACTACATTAAGTACCTCCTCCTTTTTTGAAACCGACTGAAAAATTAAATAAGTATCGAGTTCGCTCACTTCACCGCTCGATTTTGTCGTCTTCACCCAATTGGACCCACCCAGATACTTTTTCTCGTTTTCCTCAAATAATTAAATTCCTTGAGACGAGCGACTTCTCCGAGTCGACTAACTCAAACCCAAGATCAAAGTGCTTATCCTTATTTCAATCCGGTAAACGAATTACCGAAACGATTAACTCATATTAAGTCTAATATTATTAGCGAGTGAGTTTCATTTAACATTGATGAAGTGAAGATTAAAGACGAATAACTTGCTTCGAGTTTGTGTTATGTAGTACTACTTTTTAAGAATTTAGGAGAAGATGTGAGGTGAAAGCACTTATGAATAAATAAATATAAATTGTATGGTTAAAACACCCCCGACATTTTTCTTACAATTAAGACAAAGATTGTAAATACATAAAGTTGATGACTTGGTGAAGAAATGATGATTAAATATTATTCAGTTCTTTTTCTTCTTTGTTTTCGTGTAAAGCCAACAACTGGTGTAATTCAACCGGATAACAATTAGTGTGAGTGTTTTATGAGTACGCACTGGAAAATACTACAAAATGTGTGACAAATGGTGTAAGTATTTTACTCGTAAGGATTTTACTCTTTATTGTAATAATTGGTTTCTTGATTATTATACAACAATAAGGGAAAGCACAAGCCGCGGTGCCCTTTAATCTATGAAGTAATTTTTATGGCGTCTGAATGAGTAAAAGTAGCAACAAGTACAACCCACTTGTTCGTTTGCTGTTTGGCCGATAATAAACGTTTCCTACTCATAGCCCCACGCTAGGATTTTCTGTGTCGTGGATGCTATGGACAAAACAAAACGACAAAAACTTTGAACACGAGACCCTCCGTCCATGGCAAGGCATCTCTAATATTTGGAGACTCAGTTTTGAACATGTTTTAACAATGCCTACATTTTCAATTATAATATTATTTTGATTATGAAATGTTACGTGTACGTTATATACGTTTTGTGTAAAACAGCGAAAAAATTAAACAATAAACCAGCATATAATGTGATTTGCAAACCCATAAGCGGTTCGTTCTAGCGTTGATGAGGCGGGGCGGTGCGCCTGCAAATTGATACGACGCTTGTGCGGAAATAAATTGAATCGAGAGCGGCAAGTTTAACATCAACGCAATCATATTATTTTCTCCGTAAACCACAAATAGTTCTATAGCTTCTACTAGTTTGAGCTGTCAGCTTTGGAGGCATATTTTCGCATCCCAAGACGAGTATAATCAATTTTCTTTCAATTAATTAATTTATTTTTATGCATAAATGGAAGAATTTATGACGAATAAATATTGTTATTATTATAAAACGCATTAGTACAACTTTCAAACAAATCAAAACATCTCTGAAGAATAACTGGTCCACTGGGTACTTCGAAATTAGTGAGCCAAATGGGATTAATTTAAATCTTTCTCTGAATACGAAAATTTCACTTGATAAGATACATTGATAGTATCTGTGGTCTAAATAGTAACTAGGTCTTTAACCAGCTCTAAAATGACTGACTCCAGCCGACTGACTTCATGTACTCTGTGGACCAAGCTGTCCAATAATTAAAAAGATTGGAGATATTGTAAATAACAGCGGCATCCTAAACCCGTATTTGCCGACGCCAGTTAATCTCGACGAAAGTTTTACTCCCACTGGCGGATAACAATGCAGTGCTCTTGAGACTCGCGTAAATCTAAAGATAAAAGGAAATTAAGATAGTTCACAGTCTATCTTGAATACTAAAAGTATCAGACGATAATTAAATTCGCTTCCAGCCACGGAGAGCGATATAGAAATACGTTTCGTTTAACGTTGTCTTCGCTACAAAGTTCCTTCGTTTAATTGTAGTTAAGTTTTAGAAATAAAAGAAAAGGTTTTAACGGTCTTGAAAAAGCACGAAGATGTATGTTTGATCAGTTCTAAATATTTAAATAGGGGATATATTTTTAAGAAATATCGCTCAGGACATATGAAAATTTCGGCAGAGATTGCAAAATATCATAATATTGATTAAAGTAACTTAGTAATCAATGGTGTATTTAATGTAGACAAATAAAATCATTGCTATTATGAAACTTTCTCAGAAATTTGTTCGCTTCAAAATAATAGCCGTTGTAGCAAAACTGAAAATAAAAGAGATAAAAGTCTTTATTTGAATTGAAGCTGCTATAAAATTCCCAACACCGACAACAACTTCATACGTCCGGACCGCAAGCAATAAAAACTTTAAGATCACTTTAAAATCTGTTATTTTATTTCTCGAAAAGAATGGGCTGTTTTATTTTAAAGCGATTGCGTCATGAAGTATTGCGAGGATTTTTACGGTACCGATTATTATTATGTCAATCTAATTTGAACTTTATGTTTAAGATCGTTCGAAATACTGGATAATAACGTTTGTTTCGTTTCCTTTCTTGGAAAAAAGAGTACCGGACGCCTCCCGAGTAGGTGGACTGACGACCTGAAGAAGACACCGGGCATTCGCTGGATTCAGAAGGCTCAGGACCGGTCTGAGTAGCCCTTGTTAGGAGAGGTCCATGTCCAGCAGTAGACCTCCAAAGGCTGATGGATGAAACGTTTGTTAATGAAGGAAATTTTCACTCATCGTGTTTAAATTTATTTATCTATACTAATATTATAAAGAGGAAAGATTTGATTGTTTGCATTGAATAGGCTCCGGAACTACCGAACCGATTTGGAAAATTCTTTCACTGTTGGGAAGCTACACTATCCCCGGGTGACATAGGCTATATTATATTTTTTTTTACTATTTTTCACGAAGCGAAGCTAGGGCGATTACCTAGTATTAAATAAAGATACTAATGCTGGAATGTTGATCTAGACACTCGGCAGCGTGTCTATCCAAAGTTCGAAAAAAGGAACTGATAACGCAGCGCCATGTGTAATATTACACAAACCATTTCGAGCTACTTTTGACTCCTTCACAACTTGAGATATCTTTATTTATACATATGTGGGAGATAAATAATTTTGCTCGTTTTTTTAAGGCGAAAGCTAGTTACATTTTACTTTGATTTTAAACATTGATTTTGAAATATAAAAGTAAATTAAAGTGTTAACGGAAACGGCACTGCTTCCGGTTGACGCTTACAACGCAACCGGATGCAACTCCCCGCCACTGGCGAGCAAGCCCATATAAACGCTCGGAGCGCCACAGACGGCTCAGAAGTTGTCCTATCGCGGGCACGGCACCATTCGGAGCTCTGAACTGTCAGGTGACTATCTAATTTCTATTTTTACATTGCTAATTGCTAATGATAATAATTGTGTTGTTATTATGCTGTTATTATGCTGCCATAATATTGCAAATATCGATTCCTAAGTAATCACTGCTAAATAAACATTGCTGTATAATTACCGACTATCATTTTCAATATATTGTGACTGAGTTTGTTTGCCTAAATATACCTAGTTATTTTTATTTGTGTGTTTAATTCCAATCATCTCCCACATCAGAAGTGGGATGTCGTAATCTATCATGCGCCTACTTGTGAAAACTTTATGATTTCAGGTGTAACAAGATGACCGATGACCACGCTCTGGCCTTTGTGTGTGACAATCGAGAGCAGCATCGAGACGACCGAAATAGTATGGACTTGATGCAGACAAGCCGTGCAGATGCCAGATCATCTTCGCCCATACTTGGGTCACAAGGGATCCACCATCAGGCTCGTAATGTGGTTCATGAGAGTGAACCATCCTCGGCCGACGACTCCGCACCACTGCGAGGAGCTACACCTGCCCACAACCAGGCCATTCCTGGTACGTCGGCAGGCACCAGCGATAGCCACGAACACAGGGGAGTTAACTTTGTTCCTATCGATTTTATGCAAAATATGATGCAAGAGATGATGACGCATTTAATAAAATCCACCGCAAAAGCATTTAATCAACCTGCTGCAAAGCCTGCTCCGCGAATGCGGAGTCTTGAACACATTTACGTTCCTGCTTTTGATCCTGATGACCGAACCGATACTATCCAGGTTTGGTGTCAAATTGTTGAAGACTTAATAACCGAATATGAGTTAAAAGATCGGGAAATCCTAAATTTGACAAGAAAAAACTTGCGTGGGCGTGCCGCAGAGTGGGCCCGACGCAATTATTCCACCATCACAAATTGGACCGAACTTAAGGCTGGTCTTATTGAAACATTTGCAGATGAAGCCCGCTACTACGACGACTTGACGCTCTTCATGGAGTACACCAGTGACCAGGCCGCGAATCTCGCGGACTACGCGACCCGAAAATGGGAGTTGGCGAGAAAGGTGATTGGCGTGGAGATGACCGATCAGCGTTTGGTAGAAGCAGTTATTTCTGGTATGTCCGATTTTCGTATGCGTTCTGATTTGTTACGACTTACACCTAAAAATTTGCCACAATTAATTCAAAATCTAAATTCCTACAAGCGGAAAAGACCTAGTGAACAGTCTGATCGCACTTTATCGAAACGAATAAAGCCCAATCCTACAGTAGATAAAGTAAAACGTTGTCACAAGTGCCATAAAATAGGACATTTGCTTAAAGATTGCCACTCGGAGACAAATAATAGTCATCATGCTTCAACTAGTTCAAATTTTTCTAAATCAGCGCCCCCTGCTAGTCATTCCAAACCACTAATAGCCAGGTCATTACCGCCAGTGTGTACTTATTGCAAGAAGAAAGGTCACAATTTTGATAACTGTTTTCAACGCCTAAATAAAGCTAAAGATGAGAAAGCAACTAGTATAAATTCTCTTGTCACCACGAACCGAAATTCACATAACATTCAAATAGACGGTAAAAATTATTCGTGCCTTATTGATAGTGGTGCCAAATGTTCCCTCATGCGTGAAACGATAGGTGATTCCGTCAAAGGTAGGATCACTTATGAGACTATTTTCTTGCGAGGTGTTGGAGACAATTCATTTAGTTCGTCTCGTAAAAAGTCATGTATGGTGTGTGTTGATGGCCTTCACATTGAATTAGACTTAATATTAGTTCCTGATAGATTTATACAGTATGACGTTTTACTTGGTCAAAACCTTTTTGAAATCCCTGGTATTCAAGTCACTTTTTCAAAGCATGCCGCCACGATTTCCCGCAACTCCTATGACATAAATTATATTGAGAATTTTGATCTAAATTGCATAAATTTAAATTCTGATATAAGTAATGAAGACAAAACAATGTTACACAACTTGTTAAGCTCATATTCTGACATGTTTACATCTGGTAATGCCGTTTCTCAAGTAACTACAGGACAATTGTCGATACGATTGAAAAATAACGATAAAATAGTACAAAGACGACCATATCGTTTGGCTCCAGCAGAACGTGAACATGTCAAAGAGTTGATCAAAGATTTAAAAGCCCATAATATAATTAGAGACAGTAATTCCCCTTTTGCAAGTCCCATTTTATTAGTCAGGAAAAAGGACGGAAGTGACCGAATGTGTGTCGATTACAGGGAACTTAACAGTAACACCATTCGTGATCACTTTCCGCTTCCGTTAATTGATGATCATATCAGTAAACTATCAAAGGCTAGGTTTTTTACCGTATTAGATATGGCGGCCGGATTCCACCAAATTCCTATTGCTGAAGATTCGATTGAAAAAACTGCCTTTGTTACTCCTGACGGGCAGTATGAATATTTACGTATGCCTTTTGGCCTTTGTAATGCCCCATCAGTATTTCAGAGGGCTATCAACACAGCATTGAAACCATACATAGACAAATTTGTTTTAATCTATATTGATGATGTCGTTATTTTTTCGGAAACAGAAAAGCAAGGTCTCGATTACTTGAGCCAAGTCCTTGATACTCTACGTAAAACCGGCTTCTCTCTCAACTTTAAAAAATGTAAATTTCTACAAACCGAAATTGAATATTTAGGCAGAATTGTTTCCAACGGCCAAGTAAGGCCAAGCCCTGGTAAGGTTCAAGCTCTCTTAAACTCTCCAGTGCCAGCTACAGTCAAACAAGTCCGTCAATTTTGTGGACTCGCGGGTTACTTTCGGAAGTTTATTCCAAGTTTTTCGACGATCATGATCCCTTTGTATAATTTGACTAGAAATAATGTCAAGTGGAATTGGACGTCAGAACAAGACCAAGCTAGAAATAGTATCCTTAAATATCTTTCTTCAGAACCTGTCCTAACGTTATTTGACCCTGCTAAGCCAGTTGAATTGCATACCGATGCCAGCTCTGCAGGTTTGGGTGGCATTTTATTTCAGAAACATGATAATCAAATGAAAGTCATAGAGTATTTTAGTATGCGTACCACTGAAACTGAAAGCCGTTACCACTCTTACGAGCTGGAAACCTTAGCAGTGGTTAGAGCCATAAAGCATTTCCGTCATTATTTACTCGGTAGATCATTTAAAGTAGTGACCGATTGCAACTCTCTTAAAGCGTCCCGTAATAAGAAAGAATTACTTCCGCGAGTTCATAGGTGGTGGGCATATTTGCAATCATATCAATTTGATATCGAGTATCGTAAGGGCGAACGCATACCCCATGTCGATTATCTCAGCCGCAATCCAACCACTTTAAATATAAATAACGTCCAAAATTATAGCGAATGGTTAGAGATAGAACAGAACAATGATTCGGAATCAAAAGCTTTAATACAATCAATCAACGACGGTAGTATTTCAAAAGATTTAGCTTCTAGTTACGAGATAAAAGACTCTCTACTTTATCGTAAATTTTCTACTAAAGACAATAAAACTAAGAAATGTCTGTTTGTTCCGAAAAGTTATCGTTGGCATATTATACAACTTTATCACGAATCAATCAAACATCTTGGCTGGGAGAAAACTTTGGATAAGATAAGAGAAAAGTTTTGGTTCCCAAATATGTCTAAAAATATTCGCAAATATGTTAGTAATTGTCTTACTTGTAAAATTAATAAAAGTCAATCCGGGTCACGTCAAGTTTCTCTCCATCCAATTGATAAACCACCTATCCCTTTTCATACTGTGCATATGGACACAACCGGCAAATTAAGTGGTAATAAACCGACCAAACAATATGCTGTCGTTTTCATAGATGCTTTCACGAAGTACTGTTTTATGAAACCCGTAAACAATCTTACAGCAATAGCAACTGTCAACTGCCTTAAGGATTTTATTTATATCTTTGGAAGTCCTAAACGAATTATATGTGATCAGGCTGCTTCATATACTGGGAAAGAACTCGCAAGTTTTTGTGAACAATGGTCCATAGAATTACATTTTATTGCTAGTGGTGTAAGTCGTGCTAACGGACAGGTGGAGCGTTTAATGGCGGTTTTGACAAACTGTTTCACCATCGCTGAGAACACTTCCAGAAGGAGTTGGAAGGATGCCGTAGGCGAAGTACAGTTAGCAATTAATAGTACTTTTTGTAAAAGCACTGGCCAGACTCCCTTCCGGCTTCTAATGGGATGCGATCGGTCTCCTCCTGCTATATCAGCCTTAACTGATGATGTACAACGCTTTGACCTCGAGTCTTGTCGTCTAGATGCAAAGCAAAAATTAGATGAACAAGCAAAAATTCAAAAAGTAAATTTTGATAAAACTAAAGCCAAAGTTGTACCATTTAAAGTAGGTGATGTAGTTTTAGTTAAACAAAATATTCGCTCAATTAATAAACTAGATAGCAAGTATCGAGGTACCCAGGTAAATGAAAACGATAGATATACCGTAAAAGTTTATAAGACTGGTCATGAACTATACGTATCGCATGATAATTTGCGTATTGTAACACCAGACATGGGAAAGGAGTTGGCAATTACTTTAGAATAAGTAATATTAAAATTTAAAAAAAAAAATTTAAAATTAAAATAAGTAAAATTAAATTTTAATTTATTTACAATTTATTTACATTTTTGGTGAATGCATTGTGTCAACGTAAGCGTCTGGCCAACGTACATCGTTGTCATAAGCAAACACTTTAAAAATGTGATTTGGCTGATATTATGTTTTCGGTCATGTGAATTGAACCGATTCTACAGTCATGTGATTTGACTATTTGTTTTAGGGTCATGTAAATTGAACCCATTGTCATGTGATTTGACTATTTCTTTTAGGGTCATGTAAATTGAACCCATTGTCATGTGATTTGACTTGATTGAACCATAAAGATGTTCCCCTTGGTCATGTGAATTGAACCACTAATAATAATAAAACTGATCATGTTTTCTCTCAGTTCGTGTTCAATTGTACCAAGATATTATTGTTACTATCATTTTTCCATGTGATTTGGTTAATTATTTGTTATTCGCGAGCCATATTGGCTGCTCGTCAGGATGGCCGTGTGGGAGATAAATAATTTTGCTCGTTTTTTTAAGGCGAAAGCTAGTTACATTTTACTTTGATTTTAAACATTGATTTTGAAATATAAAAGTAAATTAAAGTGTTAACGGAAACGGCACTGCTTCCGGTTGACGCTTACAACGCAACCGGATGCAACTCCCCGCCACTGGCGAGCAAGCCCATATAAACGCTCGGAGCGCCACAGACGGCTCAGGACAGTTCCGATCTGACCGTCGTAGCGTACGGACGTCCCGCGTCCGCTACCTGCGATAGTCCCTATCGGTCCTATCGGTGTCTCTTTCTAGAGAAGCCAAACCGGTTCGCGTGAGTCCGTGTGTCTCGCGTGTGCAGTGCTGTGCTGTGCAGTGTGCAGTGCAGGTAGTCCCGTTTTACGCGCCGAGCAGAGCGGTCGCACTAGTGCTCCCACTCTGTTCTGCCGTATACCGGATTTTATTTTATTTTTCTTTATTCTCCTTCAGAGAATAATACCTTGGACTGGTGGATACTTAACGGTGACAACTAAGCCAGTCAGCGTTGACCCGGTGCGCTTCCCCGGCCTCCTGGCCTGGGACAAACCGGCAGACCGGACCCATTGCACTTGGGAACTCCCAAGGGGAAAGGTTGGTGGACTATAATCCAATAGGGATATCCACCGCCCCTCATTGTATTTTTTTTTTTGTTTTTCTTGCTCTTGTATTGTCTTGTTTTCTTGTGTTATTGCGTGTCGTTGCCCTGACGTACCAACACCCCCTCTACGCTCCCGCGATGGACTCGCCATTGGTGGGTCTGTCGTGGGAAGCCATCAACGACGGCTTAAAGTCGTTCTTAGGCTCTTCGTCCAAAGCGGACGAATTATTCCACCATCTCCAGGCCCAGCATGGCCTGCGACCATATAAGTCACTTGAGCCCCGCACAGTAGTGCTCGTGGACTCCTCCCCCCTCAGTCCCTCTGCCGCCTCTCGGCACGAATCGATGGACGAGTCGGAGCTCTCAGACTCCGCCTCCGTCTCTAGTTCCCGGAAACGGACCAAGGCCCCGTCCTCCGTCAGTTCCGACTCAACCGTCACCGGTGATGACGGTTTCGAGCGAGTAACGCGCAAAAAGCGCAAGCCTCGCACTAAAGCTTCCCAGGGCACCGAGCCCTCCGCCCCCGCGCCCACGCCAAAACCGGCTGTTGAAAACACCCCCGAGACTGTCCTCCCTAGGCAGTCCTCCAAGCCAGCCTCGCGCTGCGCCCCCACTATCCCTGCCATCAAGGCCCCTCCCCCAGTCTTCCTGCGGGACAAGTCCAAATGGACCGCAGTAGTGGAACTGTGCACTCAGCACAAGATCCACTACACCCACGCCACCAATATGGGCGAGACAATCCGGGTGAAAGTCCCGGACGTTGACCAATTCAGGAGCCTCACCAGGCTCCTCATGGTAAATAAAATACCATACCACACATACGCTCTCCCCGAAGAGCGTAAAGTCAAAGCGGTACTCAGAGGAGTACCGTTCGAGCTAGCCAACGAGGCTATACTCGAGGACCTTAAGTCCCAGGGCCATCCCGTGGAGGCTGTGCACAAGATGCACACCCGCACCGGCCGACAACTCCCGCTGGCCTTAGTCATTATGACTAACGCGCCCACGTCCCGCGACATTTTCAAAGAGAAACTCACCATATGTGGGCTCTCTGAAATCCGGGCTGAACCCCCGAACAAACGTGGGTTCCCCGGTCAGTGCCACCGCTGCCAGCTTTACGGCCACGCAGCGGCTAACTGCTGCGCTCGTCCTAGGTGCGTTAAGTGCCTAGTACCGCACCTCACCAAAGAGTGCACACGCACTAAAGACGATCAGTCTCCCCCGGCTTGTGTCCTATGCGGACAGACCGGCCACCCCGCTAATTATCGCGGCTGCCCACGTGCCCCCCGCTCTAACCTGCCTAAGACTGCTAACAAGCAGCCTTACAGACTTACTGCCTTGACTTTGACTTTGACTTTGACTTTGACAAGACAAGCCCCGCCCCCTGTAACGGACGCGAACTTCCCTCAATTGAGGACCCCCAGTGCCCGCCCAGGGCCCCCGCCCCCTCCCACTAACCCGTGGAGGCGGACAGCCACCACGGCTGCCCCCGCTCCCGCACCAAAGGTTGCATCCGCACCTAAGGCTGCGCCCGCGCCCTATAAGGCACCTACTGCCTTCCCGCGTCCCTCCCAGTCCCAAACCAGCCATATGCCCTCTTATGAGGACTTGGCCACGGTGAGGGATTTAATAAATAGTATTAACATGGATGAAATCCATGCCTTCACCCGCAAGCTCCTTGCAGCTAGCAGTCCCATCGAGCGAGCCATGGTGCTCGTCGAACACAGCGAGTTAGTTAACTCGCTTAAGTAATGTCAATAGCGCTTAACGCAATTCCCCCTTCTACCGGTCGAGTGAGGCCTAAAGGCGTCTCGCTTATCTCTTTCAATTCGCACGGTCTGTACTCTAACATATTAGAAATTAAAGAGTTTATTCGCAATAGGGATATCGACCTATTGCTAATCCAAGAAACCCACCTCAAGCCCTCTCTTAAAAAGGGTTTGTCTATCCCCAAATACTCTCTTGTACGAGACGACAGAGCCGACGGCCGCAAGGGCGGAGGCACTGCCATCTACTACAAAAGATCTTTACATTGCTCTGTAATAGAAACCCCTCCACTCATCAACATGGAAGCCACGGTAGTCAAACTAGGCATGACAGGACACCCGTCCCTGATCATAGCCTCAGTTTATAACCCACCTCAGAAAACTCCTCTTCGTAGCGACCTAGAAGCACTGCTCTCGCTCGGAGACTCCATTATACTATTTGGAGATTTCAACTCCAAACACTCCGACTGGAGGTGCCACAAAACTAACCAAAACGGTAAGAAGCTCTTCAAGCTTACTACCAAACTGGGAATAAATATTCTATCCCCTTCCTCTCCCACTCACTATCCGAAGCAGGTGAACTTTTCACCTGACATTCTAGATATAGCCCTGACCAAGGGAATCTCACTCAACCTGAGAGCATTAAAAACTCTCGACGACCTAGGTTCTGATCACCGCCCGGTCTCCCTTGAGCTAGGGCCTATAGACTCTTCCCCGCCCGTCACCCGAACTTTCACTAACTGGGATGGTTACAAGAACGCGCTTAAAGCGGAGTTCGAGTCCCCCAATTCACCTTATGCTATCTCAGCCGACTACTTCGATAGCTCGGCTACAATAGACAATACTGTCAGTAATCTCACTAAAACAGTACAGTCAGCCCTTCGCGACAACGAGCGTGTGGTCAAGGTCCCAAACCGGAAACTACAGCTCGAAGCCAGGCTTCTCATTCGTAAGAAAAATGCAGCGCTCAGACGTGCTGCTTTATACCCCACTCCCACTTACCGCAGGAGAGCTAACGCCTTACAGCGTCAAGTTCGATCCCTACTTACAGAGCTGAGGAACTCCAATTGGGACTCCCTCATGAGCGACATAACTCCCTCTCACAAGGCGTTCTATAAGACGGCTAAAAACCTTCGAATAGACGCCAAGTTAGACACCCCCCCACTTAACCGTCCCGACGGCAGTATAGCCTTCGAGGACGACGAAAAAGCAGAATGTTTCGCTGACAGTATTGCTACGCAGTGTGCTCCCAGCACTCAGCCCCATTCCCTGTCTCATGTTCAAACGGTGGAGGATGAAGTCCGTCAGAGGAATTCACTCCCTGTCACCGCAGATCCCATTCAAACAACTACTGACGAGGTCAAGTCCATCATACGTGGACTCAAACCCCGTAAAGCTCCTGGAGCCGACGGTATTTCCAACCTGGCGCTCAAACACCTCCCAGAGCAGGTTATTACCCTTTTAGTCATTCTGTTCAACGCCTGCTTTGAACACTGCCACTTTCCCACTGCGTGGAAAGAGGCTATAGTAATAGGGATTCCCAAACCCGGGAAACCCCTTAATGTCCCGTCTAACCATCGACCCATCAGCCTCCTCAAGGCAATGGGTAAAGTATTTGAAAGAATAATACAGTCCCGCATGAGAAAGCATCTCTTTCCATCGGACGGTCCTCCCTTGATCATTCCGCACCAATTCGGGTTTCGTGCTAAACACTCTTGTCCTCAACAAGTACACCGTATAGTAGAATACATACTTAGTGGATTCTACCCGCGTCGCGATAAGACAGTCGCTGTCTTCTTCGACGTTGCCAAAGCTTTTGATAAGGTCTGGCATGCCGGACTTATCTATAAACTCCATTATCTTGGCCTTCCAGACCGTATTGTCAGACTCGTGGCTTCCTACCTAGATCAACGTACCTTCCGTTTCAGACACGAAGGTATCCTCTCTTCCCCTCGCCTAATAACGGCAGGGGTCCCTCAGGGCTCAGTGCTAGCCCCTTTACTATTCATATCGTACACAAACGATATACCGATACCCAAGAAAGGGGTTCAACTCTCCCTCTTTGCGGATGACACCGCCCTTTACCTCAAAGGACGGGTGATGTCGTCAGTTCTTACCAGAGTCCAAAACTCGGTTAACGAGTTAGGAGACTGGTTCAAGAAATGGCGCATCGAAGTCAACGCGGACAAAAGTGCCGCAATCCGCTTCTCACACAAGCAACGACGCTTGAGCGATCCCCCCATCCGCTTCGCGGGAACACCCGTCCCTTGGAGGACACAAACAAAATATCTAGGTATAACACTAGACTCTAGACTCACCTTTAGGCCCCATATCAACAAGGTGACTAGTACAGCCCGTTATTATATGAGCCGACTCAACGTTATGTTGGGAAGGAAAAGTAAAATGTCCCTCAGGAACAAGCGAACGCTCTTCAAGGTTTGCATTCGACCGGTACTACTCTATGCCGCCCCTGTCTTCGCACATGCGGCTCCCAATATAGTCCACAAATTACAAGTAGTCCAGAATCTATTCTGTCGAAAAGCGACTGGCGCACACTGGTGCGTCCGGAACGCCGATCTCCACCGAGACTTAGAGCTCGACACAATACAACAAGTCATGAAAAACTTCTCTGAGAGATTCTTCAAATCCTCAGAAACACACTCCAACCCCATGATTAGGGAATCAGCGGATTACACCGCCCCCACCCTCACCGGCCATCAAATACGAAGGCCGCGCAATGTCCTCACGGACCCACCCAATAAGCTCTCGTCTGACCTGGAAAGCCTCCTGGCCGCCTCCAAGGACACAGACGACTCAATCCCAGATGATGCTCATCCTTTCGATGGCACAATTACCTCTTCGACAACACAAAGTGTAGTCACCCAGCGGACGCTCCCTAGGGAGCGCCGCTAGCGCTCCGTCTCTTCAAACGGAGTCGCTTCAGATGAAGGTTTTAAGGTCGTACGACCAAAACCATTAAGGCAGTTTTTAGTGCGGTATTATCCTTGGAGCGGCGATAGATATAGATATTTTTTTCATAAATATCTATATTTTATCATCCTTGGATTGAGTCTCCACATAACCACCAGAGACGGCTCTGCTGGTATGCGTAAATGCATTCTCTGCCTCCCTCCCGTGAGGGGAAACAAAAAAAAAAAAAAAGACGGCTCAGAAGTTGTCCTATCGCGGGCACGGCACCATTCGGAGCTCTGAACTGTCAGGTGACTATCTAATTTCTATTTTTACATTGCTAATTGCTAATGATAATAATTGTGTTGTTATTATGCTGTTATTATGCTGCCATAATATTGCAAATATCGATTCCTAAGTAATCACTGCTAAATAAACATTGCTGTATAATTACCGACTATCATTTTCAATATATTGTGACTGAGTTTGTTTGCCTAAATATACCTAGTTATTTTTATTTGTGTGTTTAATTCCAATCATCTCCCACACATACATGAATTCAAAATTTCTTACATGTAGCTTAAACAGTTATTGATATATACGTATTATCCTTTAAAAACCCGCATTTTGATGACTTGATACTTGACATCAAGGCATCAAGGCTTTTAAGACGTATATTAAGAAAAAAATCTAAAAACTGAAAAATATTGATAATTAGTAACAATTAAGTATAACAAACTTACGAATGAAAAAAGGTGAATAAAGAATAATTCTACTAATACTATTAAATTATGTAGATATACAATATTAATTATAAATACTACTTATAATTTATGGACAAAAAGTTCATTACTTTTTCATGTCATCAAAAAGATAAATGTGAAATAAAAGCAAAGTTGAAAAAAAGAATTGAGATCTAATGAAAACTAGCCAAGTCAAATGTAGAGCTTGAATTACATGTTCTTGTGACTAAAATTTTAGAATTTTCTGTGTAGAACTTGACACCCGTTTAGATCTTAATTCTTTTTTTTAACTTTCATTTCACATTTATGTTTTTGATGAGTTACATTTTACATAATACACCACTAATGACTGCCGCAACAATTAATGCCTCAAACTTTAAGACGTAAGGGCATCTACGGCAAAAGTTGGGTCGTTACATAGTTGTTACAAATGTGAAATTCCCAAAGCAGCAAATATTTGATCAAACTGAGTATCCGGTGAGGTGTGCCAATTGGCTCAATTTGACAACGTCACGTCCGGGGGAGGGGGAGGGGGCGCTGCTCACAGATAAATTGTTGTGATTATTTTATTATGATTGTGGAAAAAAGATTCGTCCTTTTGACAACCTGCGTTTAATGACTTGAATCATTTTTTATAATATTCTGGTTAATATTTTTTTCTATATAATACATATTTTTCCGAAACGGTGCGCGGAGACCTAAGCAACAAATGACGTACAAAGAGAACTGCCAAAACTACAAGTTAAAGATTTTGAATATGAATATGGATTAAGAGTTATCAGTATATCCATCACTGTTATTACCACTATAACACTATCAACGCTCACCCACACATCGACGAATACACATGTAAACGATTTCCACTATAACACTGTGATAACACTATCTGTGCTCACCCACACACCGACATACACACACAAACACCCGCACTATTCCAATATACTTTAATAGTAAAATTTGGGCGCCAATACTCAATTCTCCAGTCTGTCATCTCCAAAGACCACTCAATACCGCGTTAGGTACGCGCAATACGTCATCTTTAGCACCGATCAATCAGTACCATATACCGCCATTACTCAATTAAGACACATGATGGATGCTCTCAGGGGACGTGGATTTACTGCTCACGTATCTGTTATTGTGATTCCGATGTTTTTGTCTTTGTTTAACTTATACTTTAAATAAGAGATAGTGGGTGAGATATATTGAGGTGTAATTAGGCTTAGCTCAGACTTAAAGTTATCTGAATAAAAATAATGATTCTTCGACATTAACGCTAGTCATTTTACATTACTTTTTAATTTTTAGGCGTTAACAAATTACTCATTAGATATGTAATATTAGGTCTTAGGACTTGTCTGAGCAAAGTCAAAGCCTAAGTAGGGTTTCACCCTAAGCAAACTTCTCATCCTGAGAACTCGACACAATAGCACTTTTCACTACCAATCATTGAATTGCCCGTGAAAAGTGACGTGAAATATCCCACGATGTGTCACAGAAAAAATATTTATGTATTTGACTTCAGTGTCTATAAATCCAGAAGTGAAACTTTGATTTTGAATCACAATTTAGCCTCACATCATTTTCGCATATTTTAAAGCCACCATAGTTTTTCAAGGAGCCATCATGAGGCGCCAGTACTTGTGAAGCTGAAAGCGTGCAACTGAAGCTTTCTCGAGCATAAGGAATGCATCAAAGCTTGTCTAGATTGCGTCTCATATCATTCATTCACAGTCTAAAATACTGCTGCAGTCTGCCAACGGATAGATATCTAGACTGGACACAGTGCAGGAAAGCGGGGTGGGAAAGTCCCCGAAACTCCAACAGCAATTAGGGAAGACGAGGATTTGTCAATTATTTATTTTGTGATATCATTATATTGTGTAACTTGCTGACCCGGCAAACTTCGTATCGCGTATTTTTTTCTAAAAGTATTTATTTATTTAAACTTTATTATACCATATAAAATGTGGTACCAAAGGCGGACTTAATGCTAAAAGCATTCTCTGCCAGTGAACTATTTTTCTAAAATAAAAGTATCTTAAGTTACTCCTTGTTGCAGCAGCTATCTGCCAGTAAAAGTTCCATCAAAATCGGTCCAGCCATTTCAGAGATTAGCCGAAACAAACAGACAGACAGACAAAATTGTAAAAAATGTTGTTTTGCTATATGTACCGCGTATACATCCAAATGCACTTAGTAAAAAGCGGTTATTTAAATATTACAAACAGACACTCCAATTTTATTTATTTGTATAGATGTTGTCTAATAGTATTTTTTATAATACATAAATATTATTATTAGTAGGCGTATATCCTTTATAGGTTCTTACGTTGCTTTATACATATTATATTGCAACGTAAATAAAGAACGTTGTACCCCCTTTGTCCTTTTTTCCTCTTTAAAACTTTTTTTAATATGTATACCAACGTGTTACCTACGTGTCTGAAAGAGATTGCCAATATTTTGTGATAAGATCGCCTGTTACATGTAGATTTGTGATCACATTATAATATAACTCAATGAGAATAAAGTGATATCTATAGGACATTATTTCTTCGTATATACGGTAATTCGGTAATTCTTTACACTGTGGTACGTCTATGACTCAAAGAACTAAAATTATCCATTAGAAATTACACTCTATTCCCTGGGAATTAAATCCAAAGTCATATTCACTAGAAACTCCAGTCTGTTGTCGCCACGTTCCCGTGAATACTTTAACAGTATCGATGTAGTCTCGTTATGGCACGTAATGGAATCTTCACAATAAATAAATATGCGTTTGTATCGACATCCTTTGCATTGAAAGGTAAATAACTCAGGAAGCATCGTGTTGCACGATGGAAATATTGTCGATATGTTTGAGTTACGTATAATATATTTTGTTACAGTTTGTATATTGTCCACGGTGCATCTATTTATTTCGTATCTGTGTATCTATGTAACTTTTGATTTCTCCAATCGTTTTATATGAATTCATCTCTATTTATATAAAACACAAAAAAATTTTAAACGAATGTCCTTTATAGACTTTGAACCGTTATACTCCAAAATGGTTTCAATAAGAAAGCTAACAATGTGAAGATGGTTTGAGACCATTAAAACAATATATGTATTAAGGTTAGGCACATTTTCGACTTTTTCTATACATTTTTTTGCGTAGTAACACACGCGGGGCATCCACTAGTATTTTATATTTGTTAAGCGAGTCAACAAATTATGATATTGATATTAAGTATATGTTGGCGAGCAACCTCTTTGGTTCTACAACGATTAGCCGATGCAGATGCTGTCATACAAGAAGAGTCATGAAGGAAAACTAAATATCTAGAATAAGGAATATGTCAATCTACTTGGAATATTACGTTTGGGACATTCTATGGGATTAAATTATGGATCACGGGGTAGTAGAGATTGATTTTGATGTGAACGTTAGGAAAACTGGAAATATATCATGGAACAAAGTAAAAGGAATATTATTGAATAACCAATACTGAAGAATATACCTTCTTAACATAATTATACACCGATAAGAAAAGCTGAAACTGTGTTTTCTTTTAAAAAACTACTTAAAGAATATTACCTTCTTTCCTAACCTGTCATCATCCTTTCTTTTTTCCTTTTCTTGGCTTTCATTAACCTTCAATCACTGCTTTTTTATTATTATTATTGGTATGTTATGTTTGTCATTTTGATATATTATATACTTTTTTTTCTCTCTACTTCACCTTTTCACTCTGTAATACCTTATGTAGGTACGCCTATACCCAATTTATATTCTTGCTGTTTTCTTGCTACTGCTGGGTTGCCTGGAAGAAATCGCTTCAAAGCGATAAGGTCGCCCATTGTTTTGTATTCTTTTTTTCTTGTGCTCTTATGTATATTATTGTATGGTGTACAAACAATAAAGTGTTAAATAAAAAAATAAATAAATAAATAAATAAAATACACAAACACCTGCAATCGTAGAACAAATATTTGTCTATGAAAAAGCGCTCATAGTGGCATGTGTCGAAATTATGTAAGTAATTGACCGAACATCGACCAAATTAAGCAACTGCGGTCGCTGTCAGCAGAGTGGTCAGGTGAATGGTTGACTGCTAGTGGCAAATATTTCTTCAGAAAGTACACAAAGCCAGCCATTGGTTTCGGTTGTTCATTGGATGGCATTCGTTAAACTATTCCTATTCCTACACTTATTGGCCACTAATTCTTCCGCCAATCCGGATTAGAGCAGCGTGGTTAAAAATGCTCTAAGCTTCTTGAGGAAAGATCTGCTGTAGAGGATTTTAATGTGATGGGTGCTGGCACCCATAAGTCTGGCTATGTCTGGACATAGCCTACAACGCTGGCCAAGTACACCCAGAAGTTATTATTACTCAGTATTCTCAGTAAAGTCAAAGTCGAAGTCAAAATATTTTATTCATATAGGTATCACTGATACACTTATGCACGTCATTTTTTGGCTTTTCGGAAGGTGCTTTGTCGTGGAGGAGAAGAAAAGCCTAAAGAAACTCCTCAGCACATCTTTTAAAAAGTAGTTAGTATTAATAACCAAAATCAATAATTTTTCAGGACAAGCGTTCCTGAACTGTGCAACTCGAGTTTTATTTATTAGTGGATAAAACTTTTTAAATCAGTTGAATAGGAAAATTATGCAACATAGAAAGCACATAAATTTGAGCGTCGGAATTTTTGCAGCACGGCTTAAGAAGCCATCCTAAAAACTCATTAAAGTTTAACCTATTCTGCAACTAAAGTTAGTTGCTGAAAGGGTGTCATTACTGGTTTACCGAGGTTTTCTATTGCGGGCGGTAAAATATGACTGTTATCGTTTAAAATTAATCAAATAATTAAGAAACTAAAATTATCGTAATATAAGTAGTAGTAGTACATATTATACTACGAGTATAATTTCTATTAATACTATTAAGTACTCGTAGTACTATGTATGTAAATAATCCGGAATATAATAAGGAATCCGTGATTTGATCAGTTCTCTAAGGGTTTTCATCAAATCCCGCAGATGTTAATAATATGAATGACTACTCCATTGGATCATTTCACTAGAGAATTTCAGTGATTTGATCAAATCACTCTGCTGCATTGGGGAAATGATCACATAAACTGGTAACGACGCTCAAAAGTGCATGTTTCGCGTGTTGCTGAATTATTTACGAGTAGTTATCAAATGTATACAATTGGTAAACTACTTAGTGTTAGAGGCCACTATTGAATATCCAAAGCTAACCTTCGCTTGTAGTGGAGCTGTTCAATCAGCTGGCTGACGAGCTGGCGCGTCATCGCATTCATCTTATCTCGCTTAATCTCCTCTGCTGTCGGACTGTCCTAACTCTTGACTTAAGAGGGAATACGCTCAGTTAAAGCCAATACCATAGTGGTGGGAAGAGAGATTTCCAACTTTTTAAATGTTGCCTTCTACATTTAAATGTGTTGTTTTCCTATCCTATCCTACTAATATTTATCAACTAGCTGTTGCCCGCAGCTTTGCACACGGAAATTATTTTTTTACTTATTCAAACTTTTATCCTGTTTTCCTAGGAAACCTTTTAATTTTCCGGGATGAAATTTATCTAAAATATGATCCAGGGTATCAGTAACAACTTTACCAATTTTCATCGAAATTCGTTCAAGGATTTTTATGTGACGCCCGGACAGACAAACAGACACTTTGAGTTTTATTATAGTATAGATATGAAAAATGCAAAGACGTTTGGATGTTGGGCATCCTATCACTCACTAAACGTTGTACGGTCTAAGATGAAACTTGGCACACAGGTGATAGTTTATGTCCAAGAAACTAGACTAGATTTTATCTCGGTTGTCTGTTCTCCTGGGATTATTGACAGTGGCACTCCTGCTATACGTCACGCCATATCTAGTAGAAATATAGACTTGCATATTAACCATATTAAACAAAGTTAGTAAGTAACGTAATATTCCCGCTCCGCTTATGACTATGTTATGACCTTAGCCTGTTGCAGAGCGGAGAAGCCCGCCAAAGTAAATATTTGGCGCAGTAATTAGCGAGTTGCAAGGAGTTGCTTCAAGTGGACGACTGAATACCTCGCATTCCTCACGTACCTGCTTAAGTTAGAGACTGCGGTGTCAGCTCAGTAGTGTGAAGTTGTGATCCCTGCGTTATAATAACCCATTATTGTCGCGGTTTCAGGTCTCCTACAATGACTATAGGTAGCCGACCCAATAACTCGCACTCCTCACGTATCCGGGTAACAGAACAAGGCAAGCCCAGTTGTGTCGTACAACCCAGGATCTCGGTATCTTTGGCCCAACAACACAGAACACTTCATTCCATATGTATAATATTTACCAACAGATAATATGAGTGTCAACAGCTGCAGAGTGGTGATAGTAAAGCAATGATATTAAGCTGGGCTTTTCGGCTTGTATGGCTGTCCGCCACTGAGTTAAAGACTGCCATTATAGATAGCCAAAGAGTATGAATCTTACGTCACTATCACAACCCATTATTGTCCCACTGTCAAGTCTCTTACAGTGTTTATAGTCCCCTCCAAGACCGGATTGGTAGACTTGACCTTTTAAAGGTACTATGACTTAGTAGGTGCAGGCTTTTAACGTGAGACACTTACAAAGGAGTTAAACCACGTAGAACTTTTAGAGATTATTTTATAGTTTATGGTCTTTAGAGCCAAGCAAGGAGCACAGCAAAATGGCAGTAAGTACAAATTATTCATGATACAAATTAAATAGATTTTATGTTGCATACTTCGAATTACTTGTACTCGTTTAAACAAAGAATGTTATTTATTTCAATCTGAGTTAGGCGACATTTTGTGCAAATAACGACAGCGGATTTTAAATAGCGTTGCTGGGATAATTTCTGAAAACTTTCGCTTTTGAGCGCGAGTTGATACGCTGAAGCCTGTTTTAAGCAGAAATTCCGCATGTCAAAGCAAAAATTCCTGCTACTTTTTGATTGTATCATGCGGGTATGATGATGCTTTTATCGTGGACGTTTTGAATATTAATAAAATGGTGTAATTATGATAATTTTGGAACAAGAGATTAGTTAACTATGAGTATATTATTATCATCTATCTTATTCAATGTTTTTGCGTATGTGATGAAATTGCAGCTCATATTATCGCCCATGCTTTTCTGTGAGGAACTTATGGCTCAGTAGGTACCCACACCTAAAAGAATGTTTAATTATTATGAAATCTATAGCGTTTATTTTCCAAACAGGTACAGAAAAAAACACGAGGATCTGTTTTCAGCCGACTCTTCAACACTATTTTAAAGTACTAGAGATGCATCTGTAACAGTTTTCAAGCCTTCCTACTACATAAACAAGAACACCAACGTTTCTACACATAACATTTTATGACTAACATCAACATAATAATTCTTGATAAAAATATCTGACTTCAAAATCAGGGATAACCCATAAACTACTCGTCAGGTTTCTCTCAAATTTAAGTTGGATTACATAACAAGCACCAGCTTTCGATTAAAAAAAGAATTTGATTCACTCAGTCGAAAGTCCTGAGGTAATAAACATAAAACAATACAGTCGACTTGAGAACCTCCTCCATTTTTTAAGTCTGATAAAAAATACTTGATTCCTTTCCGGAAACAGAACCAAACTCAACCAAAACAAATACCTAACTTATTTATTAGCAAATAACTACTCAGAATTGATAACATATCAGATGAAAGATCCCAGTCGCGCCGACCCTTGCAGATGTCGGAAGATAACTGCGGGTCTAATTGAAACATCCCAGCCATTCCAGGGCTAGAGGGTCTCGGTCCCATACTCTTAAGTTTCCTGTTCGTGTTAAACAAAAGTTTGTGTGTAAGGCCTCTCTCAGATTTGCTAAGTAATACGGACTTATACTACCAAGAATTGTTGTTATAAGCCTTGTTGTGAAAATTTAAGTTAATAATAATGGATGAATTTAGTCGACCCTTAATTTTAGCTGTCAGAACTAAAGATTATTTGTGAAATAGAATTTTAAGTATAATATTAAACTTCGACTCGCCTTGCTTCTGGACCTTAAAAAACTTATAATTCCAAATGCAGCCAAATAGACAGGCAAAATTTGCAAAAAAAAAGCTTATTTATCGTTACCCATGTCTATACCTAGTTACGATTTTAAAATATTATAAAAAATGTGTAGAATCAGACCCGTTATATTCTATTAGAAGTCATAAAAGATTTTGAAGTAAATTATTGTATAAAATCATGTCATTCACTAAAAGTTAAACACAATGCGTTTGCCAAAATGAAAAAAGAACATAGTATTGTTCACGAGAAAGTTTTGACTATTCTGACGTACGTTCATTTCAGTTCCCAGCTTACTGCTACCAGTAGAATTTATATGGTACCTACCAACTGTTTACAAACGAAGCTATCTCTCATTGCTTCGATATAGCTACATCCTGCCTCAGATTTATAAGGGCTGAATAGTAGATTATATACCATTGAAATTTTCATATGCTAATCGGTAATCCATACATATTTGGAGTGGCAATGGTAATAAAAACTATAAACTATAAAATAACTATTCATTTTGCATTATCACTAAATATTTGTATTCAAATAAAATAACATAGCACATGCATTGATGTCATAGTACAGACATCTCGAACAAAATGTGTGTCCCGCCGGGAGGTTCTATTTTCAAAATTGAGGCTTGAGGTTGAAGCCCATTGGTGCCAATAGGGATGTTGACTAATTTTAGGATTCAATTTTATTTTATAGATAGAACCTCAATATTCACGAAAAAAATATTATAAAAATAATAATCTTCAATTTAAAAACAAAAATTGATAAATAAAAATCATAATCAAATTTCCCACCAAAAACGTCACGTGACGTCACTAAACGATATTCAACACTATTAATCTGTCTGCTAAGTTTGTTGAATTTCCATATAAAATTGTTCCAATGACGTCATATTCTCAAAATGGCGTTTGAGGTCACGTGACAGTGAGTACAATTTTTAACATTTTAAATTAATGATATTTAATTTATTGTGATTGATTTCAATAAAAGAATCATATTTTAGGCCTTTAAATGTTACCACTAGTATTTGAGACATAAATTTATATTAATTTATAATTAGTGTCAACATCCCTATTGATTGGGACATACATCGTGTTCGCGGTGTCCGTTCTATGCGCTAGTAATAATACTTCAATGAGCACATGTAAATTTGTGCAATAGATTTAACCGTTGGGGGATTTTAGATTAAATCGAAGTTGTCCGCAATGTAAATACTCTTGTAAAAATGTTTACAGTCAAAAATAGATATTTATTAGCTCAAGCTGCAAACTACTGGTAGGTCCTTACTGTAAGTAATAAAATAGTTACACAATAATAACGAGCTAACTAATGCAATTAAGTATATTATACCCCAAAATACCTCTGCGATATTAGCAACGGACAAACGTAATAACATTTATTACTAATATAACACATCTGGATCGGTCGGTACTGGTAAATAAATATCCGTAATATTATTGTTACGTCATAAACTAGGGGTGTATCTAGACGATGGTTATGACAAGAAGTGCCATACATCTGTTATATAGTATAAGGCACTTTATGTACTATTATTAAAATGGAAACTTTAATTTATCCTACTTCCTACTAATAATAAATGTGAAAGTTTGTGAGGATGGATGGATACAATGTAATATAAATATAAGTGGTATTTATATGTTTGTTGCTCTTTCACGCAAAAACTTCTGTACGGATTTACACTAAATTTGCGCGTAGGTAGACCATACTGTGGAATAACATATAAGGTTCTTATTGTCCAGGAAAAGCGGGCAAAACTACGGGTAGAGCGCTAGTTTCGTGGACAATAATGAGCCAATGACGAGCCAACTGCTGTGTATCTCAATGCTGTCTATATACTAAATCCAGCCCGCTGGCGGTAGGGCCCTCGGAGGGATTATATGGGTAATATTTATTTTATTTAATTATTGCTATTATTATTTCTCCATGGGATTCGCCTGGATAGCTACTACCCTTGAGCATGAGTCAGCCGCCAAACGACTCGTCGTGTTCCGGCTGGGGGCTTGAGAGCCAGTTCTTTCTTTCTTTTTCTTCTTTCTTTCTTGGCCGGCAACGCATCAGTAATGCTTTTGGTATTGCTGATGTTCATGGGCGACGATGGCCACTTATCATCAAATGGATCGTCAACTGGTTTGCTGGCTATTTCCATAAAAAAGATTTTTTTTTAATTAAACAGACGGATTAACAGACTTCAGTAAGAAGCAAACGGAGCGTAGCGACTAGTAATTGCCCACAGTGACCAGAAACTTTAGTTCCAAGTCATTAGTCCCCCACTAATTGCGGTCTCTCGCCTTAACCCTTGTTCCGTTCTAATTAATTGTTGATACACAACTAATAATACCTTGTAATATATTGTCTGCTGTTGACGTGATGTAAATATTGACGTACATATATGTATAATGATTGATATTTATTAATACCTGCATGTAATAAAATGATTCTGAGTTTTGTGTAAAAAGCTTTTCAAGTTTTCAAGGGAAGTTTTCAAGGGACATCTTTTAAGAAAATAAATGTTTAAAACAAAAAACCGGCCAAGTGCAAGTCGGACTCGCGCACCGAGGGTTCCGTACGAACTTATATATAGAATCGAACATTGCTGTAATGAAAAAATAAATTGCATTGAGAAACAAACTTTACTATGCCGTCCCGAAACAGTGACAAAATATTTGGCATGCTTTCAGAAATGGTCTCCTTCCGTGTAGATGTATATTCTGCGTGTAAACTCTTCTATTTATTTCCTTTTCAAGCGAAGATTTATAGTTCAATCATTATCTTTGAATAGGTAGTAGATGTTAGGGTTGTCAAAAAAACATAAACGAATATTATTCAATGAATGTCAAGAATTAAATCCACATTTCTAGATAACATGGGGTGTTTATTACGGATTCAAATCTTATTTTAATCGGTTTTTTTTCAGTAAGTTAAGTACTTAATCTACTAAAATTGCAGTTAGTGAGTTCAGGCGCCATATATTCTCGTTTCCACAAATTATAACGACAAAAACACATGTTTTTGGGTTTACGTAGATAACAATGATAAGCAGTATTTAACGCACAGTTATATCACCTAAATTACTTAAGGTGAGATCTACGAGTATAAACCGTGCTTAGGCTTTCCTCAGACTTAAAATTACTATCCGAACAACCATACACCTATCCATCCATCCATCAGCCTTTGGAGGTCTACTGCTTGACATCGGCCTCCCCTAAGGGAACATACCAAAACCACGTGCCTCATTTAGGGGGGGGAGGGGGGTCTTCAAAACACCACGATTGGTCACAGAGGGCCCCCCCCTTAGGTTTTTGTCACGTAGTCAATATTTTAGCAATCATTGCGCCGCAAAGTCGTCAAATATAAGCAAAATTATTATTTTTTAACTCTGTTTTTGCAAAAAAGTATTGAAAACCGTATTTATCAATTACCACGTGAAAACTAGGGGGAGGGGGGGTCTTCTCGTATACTACGGATGGTCACGAAGGGGGGGAGGAGGGGGGTAAAAAGTTGGAAAAAATGGGTTACGTGGTATTGGTATGTTCCCTAACTTGCGCCACTCTGACCGGTCCTGAGCCTTCTGAATCTAGCGGATGCCCGTTGTCTTCTTCAGGTCGTCAGTCCACCTGGTCGAGGGGCGTCCTATACTCCGATCAACCATTCTAAATTAACCTTTACGTTTCATATGACTTTTTGATTTTTTCGTATTAACAAAGTTTCAGTCATGTAGTACATTTGATTGTTATCTGAGCAAAGTCCAATTGCTTTATACATTACCCCTTTAAGGCAGCCATTTATGTTAAAATGTGTAAGAACACGGTTGGCGAAACAGCGGCGCCGCGCCGTCCGCGTCCCGCATTAATGACCACCCAGAGATAGAACTGCTGGAAGGTACTGTAACGAAGATATCTCATTCAATATCCTAAAGGTGCTCCATCTATCTTGAACACAGGCCAACCTGTTCTTCTCGTGGTATCTGGATAACGGACGAGACTATGGCACCAGGCTTTTGGCGGTGAGGACTCCCATTTACGTGGAAGGGGTTTTTATCCATCTAGCTAGCTAAGGGTTTTCTTTTTACATGCTTCGGTCACAATGTCGGATACCAGAACTAATCAGGTATGTTGTAGCTGACAACGTATTAGGCGATGGCTTTTTTAGTTTCTGTCTACGGAAAAGTGACCACTTATAATCAGATGGTTCCATAGATGTAATTAATAATTACATCTAGGGGTGTTTCGGTTGTTTTGTTATTTAGGACACGGACGTGAAAATAACCCCGGACGTCACCTTGTCTTATCAAGAGTGACGCCGCCCGCTTACCATGTGTGCGTAATTTTTAGTGCGGTCCGACCAATCCGACGCGTTAATGGCGGCCGATTAATAACAGCATGGTGTCAATGTGTGCGTGTGGTATTAGAGTTGGTATTACTATAGGTGCCTCACTGAGTTTGTTGTTGACATTCCGTCTGGTTCTTTTTCTAAGTCTGTGTATGCCATGAATATTCTGTTCTTCCAGTCCGAGCAGTAGGTTACCGAGCGTGGTGGGTGTAACCGGACGCGCTTACAGTAACTCAGTGCGTTATTTATCGTCGTGTATCGGAAACTGCGTTGCTTTCACGTATAGATTGCGGCGACGTCTGCGAACGAAATAACGGTATTTATAGTTCCTCGAATATCAGTTATGGTTATTGGATGTTATAAGGGTAATATGGATGATCTTTAAGCTCAGTTCCTCGTGGCATATGGTGCTATGGGTTCGATTGTGGATGACGTTTTTATGTGATAGACAAGTAATAGCCCTCGTTTCGCTTCGTGAAACATTCCTTAGAAAGAACATTCGAGTGAAATGTTCCGATGGACCTGTCCTTCGTTTTGAAATCCTTGATCTCATTGTTATTGATATATCGTTTAGTAGTATTAAGTTAGTAGTTTTTAATTAGTTTGTAATTCAGTTAGTAATATTAAATCATTTGCTTTTGAACCAATATATCATTTTTATTGAGTTGCCAACTGTTACAGCTAACTCATTAAAAATTACAGTTTCTTATTTCATCCCATCATAATTATCTCTGAGAAGTACGTAAGTAATGAAGTAAGTAATGTTAAACCATATTTAAACAATTAATGACGTAATGCTTTACTCCAAATTAGTTTGTGAATATTTCTAATAGGTAATGTTTTGAACAAAACCAATACATGAACTTTACCTACTGTAATAAATAAATGATATTCCATTCCAACCAAGATACGACTATATTCACAAAATGTGACAAGATTTTTAATATTATTTATGTAAGTAACCCTTTTTAATACATGTACTTCACAGGTTCTATTATAGCAGTAATATTTCACACCCAAAAAGAGACCGCTTTTCTTAATACTTCAATATAGTCCTCGCCAACCCAACCTCTAAAACCCGGCTTTCCCATAACCCCATCCTTCGACAAAAAGTTTCTTACGGTCCATTGAAATCCTTATCATCATTGACACGTACCGTGACGCGTCTAGTGATTGATATTGATGGTGTGCGGGCGGCCTTATCTGGCGGTCTGGTTGGCGACATAAATCTGTCAATACCAGACTTATCGTCTACGATTGTTGTTATTATAATTTTATTAAAGCCTCATTTATCCTTAATGAGAAAGCAGACTACTGTGACACGTTACTACCTTGTTTCTTTATCGCCGTTGGTTGGTTGCAAGAAAATGCTAGGTTGCCAACCTCGCCTATTGTAACTTTTTTAAGTGCGATAAAGTGTTTTCATTTCAAATCGAAAATCAAAAAACAAATTTCGAAAATTTAATTTATATAGAGTGGAGTATTTATTTATATAGTACATATAATTTTTTTATGGAAATAGCCGGCAAACGAGCTGACGATCCACCTGATGGTAAGTGGCTATCGCCGCCCATGAACATCAGCAACACCAAAGACATCACTGATGCGTTGCCGGCCAAGAAAGAAAGAAGAAAAAGAAAGAAAGAACTGGCTCTCAAGCCCCCAGCCGGAACACGACGAGTCGTTTGGCGGCTGACTCATGCTCGAGGTGGTGGACTCATGATCCAGGCGAACCCTGGAGAAATAATAATAGTAATAATGGTATTAATTAACAATTGAAATCAATACTAACAATATAATTCCTCCGAGGGCTCTACCACCAGCGGGCCGGATTTAGTCGACTTTTACGACACCCTTCCGGCGTGGGATTAGGGTTAGTATTCTAAGCCGCCCCAATACGGCGAAAAAGAAATAAAGTCTTGACGGTCAGAACCTGACTCCAATGGAAGTTCTACTGTTTTCTTTTATTACATCGGCTAAAACATTATTTAAGCTTCAACCCATTAATGGCTTTACTGAGCCTGGCTCTCTCCTCTTGAGGAAGGCTAAAGTATAATCCAAAACGATACAGTCTACTGTCTAGTGCAGATTAGTGAAGTTTTACGTATGCCAATAATTTTCTTGTTCCCGAGTAGATAAGTTTTTTTTTAATGAACAGTTGCTGTTGACCCTATAGGCTTTTACAGCTTCAGGTAGACAGATCAATGGCAAATGATAAAAAGTTTGAAACCAAATCATTAACAAATCCAAACCAATCTTTTAAATATAATATCTAAATTTTCCAGGATAACTTCAATCCATTACAAATTGTTTTGATGATTTTACGCAATCAGAACGGATTTGGCCGTGGGCCATATTCGGGCACGAATTAAATTCAAGAGGAGAAACGCAGCGACCAGTATTTTAATGAAAAAGCAATAAAATGATAATACTGATTTTAATTAAAACGCGTTTTCTCAAAACTCATCAAAATTTACAATAAGACAAAATTCTATCGAGGAATTCACCACTGTCTTGTATTTTAAATAAGCTGCACAGTACAATTATTATTATGTATATTGTCTTTTGTGCAGTGATAGCCTAGCGGTTAGAATGTTGGTCCCCCGAACGCAGGGGCCCGAGTTGAAATCCTAGCACGCACCTCTAATTTTCAAATGTAACGTGCTATCACTTGCTTCAGTGAAGGAAAATATCGTGAGGAAACCTGCACACATTAGAGTTCTGCATAATGTTCTCAAAGGTATGTGAAGTCTATTAATCCGCAATCGGCCAGCGTGGTAGACTATGGCCTATACCCCTCACATTGTGAAAAGATACAATTATGGGTTGTTATGTCTTCTGTGACAGAGCGTGAAAATTTCCCTTACAATCGGAATCAAATTTTTCTCGATATAGAATTCGATATTTTTATCTCATATTCTTTTAAACCAGTGTCTCAACAAATAAAAAATATTTTCTTATGATGTAAACTGCTTCGTCATTGCAATTACCGACAGTCGTCGCTTGACATATTCATTGCTATATAAATATTAAGAAATCGAATTGAATCATACTGTATGCATATTCATTCATATAAAGAACTTATAAAAAATAATCTAATGCTACATTCCATATTGTCATTTGCATGCCATATTGTAAATGGCTAATGTGAGATGTAATATATTTTAATTAAGATTATTATTTAACCACAATTGTTGCAAATAAACTTCCATTCGTTCATTCATACTGACTTGCTTGTTCTTGTTGTCCAAAGCGTGTTGCGAATTTCGAAGCAACTGTTTCAATCAACTGCTTGCTATAACAATAGATTCCAATTACTATAACTTGATATAACCAGCACATTACGAGAGTAGGGGCGGTACCAAGACACTGAATTGTATTTATGTGTCTGCGGGCTGCGGTGTGATGAAAGGTCAGCCAGTCCACGCCATGTACAGAACTACAAATCTAGCGATTGAATACGCTCAGAGCTTCCGATGACTCCCTTGTTCAATCCTTATTGATTGTTTTGGGACAAGGGGAGGTATACCAGTACTTATCTATTCCTTTACCATTCAGTGTTTTGCTATTCAAATAGTGTTTTGAAATAGAGTTGGTATTTTATGGTGACATATTATAGTAACGAGTATCACAAGCTCGGGCAGACTATTCTGAAAATATTTAGTACTAGTTGTAGAAAAATTCTATTGTTACGTCTAACTCTAAGCCATATATGGTTTGTTCTACGCAATTTAATTAAAACGAAAATGGTCTATTCTACATTCTATATTGTTTTATGTATTTTTATGAGGTTTATGTGTATTTTTTATCTTCCATACACCATAATAAATGAAGGCTTCGTGATAGTATTATAATAATAAACACCGCTTTTTCTGTAAATAGCCGACAAAGGAGCCAACGATCCATCTGATCGTAAGTGCTATCGTTGTCCATAAACACCAGCAACAACAAAGTCATCACCGATGCGTTGCCAACGAAGATAGAGAAAAGAGAAAGAACTGGTTCCAAGCACCAGCGGAAATACGAGGAATTGGCGGCTGACTCAAGCAAGATGATGGTAGCCAGCCAGACAAGCTTCATAGAATGATAATAATATCAGTAATAATTTTATTGACATATACCTACATAAAATCCTTATTACCAAGCGAGCCAGATAAAATGTAGAAAAAGTAAACCTGTAGTAAACTTCCATTCTCCACTATGGATTTGCTAAGCTCACAAATATCAATTAATTATAAGAGATCAGAGCAATACCTAATACTCGTATCATCTTAATAGTTACAGCGTAATAATAACGATGTAATCTTTTGGAGATGTTTCAGTTATAAAACTTGTTTTTTGTCGATAAGGCTTATAATAAGGCATGCCTTATTGTGGTGTCTTTTCTCTGTCACCGGATGCTAGCCTAAAGAAACGCAATTCCTCTGACGTTGGATAATGACGCCTCAGTTCCGGCCATTTGTAGCTAATTGACACGTTTCCGGATACTTAGTAGTACAAAGTTTTTGCTTTGTCAATTCCAATCGATGCAGGATTTTGCTGAAATTGGTGCGGTATTTTACAAATTTTGCAATGGCTTTAGGATTAATATTTGCACCTTCAAAATAAGTAGCTCTTCACACTTGTATGAGAAAAATCAACCAAAATCCAATCGCATCTGGGACGGTTAAAGTTTTAACGGAGAGATATTATGAAGCAAAATAATAATGATTATTGCAAAACATGAGCGCTTCACAATAAGCATTGTGTTGGAGCTGGTGGTGAAGTTTCATTTTTCATTCCACCGCGATGTTATTCCGCTAAGAAAAGTGCAAATGACGGGACAGAGATTTGCTAGCGAAAAGCAGGTCGCTGAGACGTGTTGTAAACGGGCGTTTTAAATAATAAAGTCTTTGTTTATATTGAGTTCTGTAACTACTAGTAGTCTGTAATGAGAAGACCAATATGAAATGAAATGAAATAAAAAAACTTTATTACGGCTTTTCAAAGTACAGCATCACGTAAGCAAAAACATAAACATCTTAAAAGAAAAAAAGAAGAACAAACTGTGTAAATAAATTGAAAAAACAAAAAAGAAACAAAAGATCAATAAAAATATTACAAGAATTAACTTAACTATTTTAAAGAAAAAAAAGGGGGGGGGGATCTATGCTGCAGTACAAAGCCGTAAAAGGACCGAACTCAGGGATACAGGGAACAATACTCAGGGATATTTAGAGATTTTTACATGTATTACTTTACTTTCCTCCTTACTTACAACCTCTCATCGGACTCGTAACGGTTTTGTCACGAATCGTAAGCAAGTACAACAATATTTGCACTTAAAAGAACTTATATAAAATTGTCCTTGACTTGTACGCCCCTAGTGTGCCCTTATTTTTCCTTGACATGTTTATATTTTCCCACGATATATCTCTCCCCTGTTTTACCATAAATCTATGTTTAATTTGGTAACGCGAAATCCTTAATAAATCAACGTTTTGAACGTTCCATTTCCAGCATTTCAGACGCCAGTGTGTACGACCACTGCGTAAGAACAGAGCGATGTCAACAGCGTTTGGTTCCAGATGAAGCCATTCACGTGGCGTCATTGTCTAATTGTCTTATTGTCTACGGGGCCATCTGATACCATTCTCTGCCCGTGAAGCTCGGTAATTACGTAAATCCAGCTTAAAGGGCTGGTCTTACGACGTTAGCTAGCGAAGATAACGAAACAGATGAAAAGTGTCTGAGTTGATAGTTTCGTTGTCTGGTTTGTGAATAGAAGAATTTTTGTGACTGTCTATAACATAAGCTACATTTTCATGATGGACTGGTTCTTCTTTCTTGGCTGGATACGAATCACTGTATCGTTTTCGGACTAGAAAAAAAAGAGAATAGAGAAACAAAGTAGGTACTGATTCGTTAGCCAGAATATATGACAAGAAAATACCTGAATTGATATTTTCAAAACAGATTGGTATAGGTACGTTATCTATATGTCAAAGAAAATTAAATTCAATCAAAGATTTTTAGAAAATGCATTAGAATGAATGTTTTTTCCCTGACTAACTCCCTTAGGCCATTAGATGCTAACAAGGTGAATATCAGGACAACCTCTGACCGGCATCTGACAGTGACTCAAGACAATCTCCATCCGGCATCTTATAGTCTCAAGACAACCTCTATTCGGCGTCTGACAATGACTCAAGACAACCTCCATCCGGCGTCTGATAGTCTCAAGACAACCTCTATTCGGCGTCTGACAATGACTCAAGACAACCTCCATCCGGCGTCTGATAGTCTCAAGACAACCTCTATTCGACGTCTGACAATGATTCAAGACAACCTACATCCAGCGTCTGATAGTCTCAGGACACCCTCTCTCCGGTGTCCGATAGTAACTCAAGAGAGCCTGCATCCGGTGTTTGATAGTCACTCTGTCAACGTGGCAGAGGATATCCCCTATCTGTGGGGCGATCTCCTGGAGGTCTATTGCACATCGCTCGGAATTTATGGTTATTGTACGTATCTTTCTTGCTTTAACTTATAAATATAAAACACAAAAATGTTTATATGGATGTCCTCTATAGACTTTGAAACCATCCAACGGATATGCTCCAACCTAGTTTTATTTGAAAGGCAATAATTCGAAGATGGTTTGAGACCACTAAAACAATGCATTAGGCATTCATTTTGGCTATCGACTTTTCCACACGCCGGGTATCCCCTAGTACGCTATAAGCATAGATAATATCTACACGAGAACTTAAAACCTCTTCCATATTCGATTAAAAAATATCGTCCCAGATAAAATTAATGAAAAGTAATCCGCTCAGTTGACAATACAATGCGGGCGTTTGTCCTCCCAATATCGTTGCGAAATTTATTTTGTTTGTAAAAAAAGAATGGCATTGGAATGGAAACGGTCAGAGGGATGCGGGCTTTACTCAGTATGACATACCTAAGTGGTCATATTTCGTTGGATAGTGCATCCATGTAAAACCCCGTTCTTTGGCTTACAAGTGACTCAAAATATCTATCCAGTGGCTTCGATTTATCATGTATACGTAGTGGTGCCACAATTACCACACATTGGAGTAACAAAATTCCCATCACATAAATTCACGTTGCAACAACTTTTTGCGAGATGTGATACGTACTAAGTATCCTCGTCTTGATACGTAGTTACGTATGTACCACATCCCGCATAAAGTTTCTCCAATTTGGATTTGTCTGAGAGAGTGTTTACCAATGCAACCCGCAACTCAAATGGTCTTAAGCAATCCGACAGAATCTGATGACGATACTGTACAGTGTTTAATCTTATGTTGACCGATGCCTCAATCTATTTGATATGCCAACACGCTGAGCCATTGAATCAAGGAGTGAATCAATTGTATGCTTTGTTTTACTTAAAATAAGTTAATGCTTATGCCACAACCCCACCTAAAACAAATAAGACAAACTTGATGTCTGTGAAACTGAGAAGTACTCAAAACAATTTTTCTCTAGCAGTCATCCATCCAAAGCCCAAATATCAAAATCTTTTGCTATGTAGATCTATGGATCATCCATCCATCCATCAGCCTTTGAAAGTCCACTGCTGGACACAGGCCTCTCCTAACAAGCGCCACTCTGACCAGTCCTGAGCCTTTCTGAACCAGCGGATACCCGCTGTCTATCTAAAAAGTGGATGCTTTGTAGAAAAAGTTATGATAAAGATAATAATTGGTATTTGGCAAAGGGAGATCTCCCGTCAGGCGAGGCGTGTTGCCTGGGAGGCGGCCGAGCCCCTTCTGATTTTGTCGGAACATTAGTATATTTGGATGCCAGCGATCGTAGAAACTTCGATAGCGTGATGCAGATTGGCGTGACGTCACCATGTGACGTGTGTACGCTGACGCCAGAGGTGATAAAACTTCTATGATTTTGGGACGAGGACCACCACTTTTTCTGCTTCAAGAATATTGTTCGTATCGTAACATTATCTGACACTGATACTTGAATAGAAGCTCTTATGTTCTCTTGAATATAGGAGAGTCGCATAAAACAAGGAGATAATTAAAAATAATTACCGGACAAACCTTAGACACTCTAAATCACCGGTTCCCATCTCTGTGGCGATTTTGCTTACCGCTAATGACGTCATGATGACATAGTGTTTGGGATAGGGTTGCCATTCTGTAATTACGCGAAATCAGGGTAATTCGGCTGCTAAGTAGCGAGCGGTTTTTGCTCGTTAGGCTAAAGGTTTGGCCCTTGTTGCAGCGTGTATCTAGGCCAATGAATAATTGTGTTCTACAAACGTTTTGAGTGCCACTAGACATGTAACGTCATCATTTTTATCTTATCAATGTTATCATCGATGCAATACAGATCATCTCTTGCTTTCAAGGCAATGATATTATATAGGTACAAGATATGCCAAGATGGCGCTGAAATTATGTCAGTCGAATTTACACAAGTGTAGCGATTTTAATTCAGACAGTTGATAGCTGCCCCTGAGTGACGCCGTCTAGCTGTCTTTTTCACTATTATGGTTTTAGTAGTGCCATCCCTTTTACGTAATTTACCTATGTAATAGTGATTGATGTAGTGAAACAAAAGATAAACGTGTTGTATCTCGGTCAGAACAGATTTTTTGGTTGATTTGTAAGGGCATAACGTATCTATAGTTTAATATCATTGCTTCAAGGTAAAGGTACCTTGAAGGCAAGAGATACCTTTACAGCTATATAGCTTACCTCTACTTATCCATCTAGCTATAATTACAAGTCTACTTATTTCGTAGGAAAATCTCCTGTAAACTCATCATGTAACTCGTATTGAATATCAATTGATAGAGTACAAGAATTTATTTGTTGTAATACCTATTAAAGCAAAACATTTTTATCTGAGCAGGAATCCTGTCTAGCGGTTATTAGTGACAAAGGCAAAGTTTATATGCTGTTTTCGTTAGTGATAAATATCTGTAAGTATATGCTCAGTTTGTAAGTATCAGCTCAACTAGTGTACATGTGTAACGAATGCCGTACACGATCAAGTGTACTTGTCAAGTCTGCAGTTTGACTTGTCGAATTTGCAGTTTGACTTGACGCATCATTCAGTGTACATGAGATAACTATAATATATAGCCAGATAGTTTACCGTGGCCATACACGATCAAGTATACTGGATGCCGCGTCAAGGCCGCTTGATGTTTGATCAAGTACACATGATCATGTATGGACTCCATAAGAGTATACCTAATAATTCCCCCGCTCTCAGTGCGTCCACAAGATATCGGTCCATTGAGCAGCAAAGCGCCATGTCATCTTTATCCAGATTGCCCGTGAAGCTGCCCGTGCGTGCCCGTTTATCGCCTCAGCGGTGCTGAAAGTCGACTTGCCGATATCACTATCATATATCGGGTGGCCTAGAATAACAACCCTTTTCAGTATTCTTCTTTACCTAACTCTAAGCTAAAATAGTTCTCACAGCAAGCTTATTTCAACTTATTCGTATGTGTCGCGACACGTATGAGAATAATGTAAGACTAAGAATATAACTAATACATAACTAATGTTTTTGTGTGTCTATGCTGATATGTCTAATTTATTGATCTTACGGTTATATTTTGAAAGATATTTTGTATCAATTTATACCACTCTGTTTTATTTTAAGTAGTGGGCACTATTTTTACTAATAACAAGGTCTTTAAGATATACATAAAATTAGTTCAAGATTAAAATCAAATTACTCTTACAACAGGAGTAATGCGAATTGTAAAACTATGACTAATCCTACCAACAACCCTAGTGATCACTCCCCAATCGTTACTGCGTCCTGTGGGAATACTTCCAAGGCCTTAATCGTGTCCCTAAAGACTGACTTTATAACTGTTTTACTGATACTACAAAATAATTATTTTATAGTGCCTAACGACTTCAATTCTAAAGTTTTTTGAAGTTTAGTAGTTTCTACATTTTGTTTAGATATGATTATTATTAAATGTAATTTGTATGTACTTAATTATTGAAACGAACTCGGCAATTTACATTAAATATTGTAAAAATAACTAAGATCTTCTATAATATTGTTCGTTGTAACACGTAAAGAATTAATTAACATGTTAAATCATACGGTTTTCCATAGACATAAGTGAAACCTAAGGCATTACCTATGTTCCTGATCATATCAGTGAAGAAACACTTTATTGGCTCTTAAGTCAATACAAATAAGACATCACTGAAGTTTAGTAGTTTCTAGATTTTGTTTAGATATGATTATTATTAAATGTAATTTGTATGTACTTAATTATTGTAACGAACTCGGCAATTTACATTAAATATTGTAAAAATAACTAAGATCTCCTATAACATTGTTCGTTGTAACACGTAAAGAATTAATTAACATGTTAAATCATACGGTTTTCCATAGACATAAGTGAAACCTAAGGCATTACCTATGTTCCTGATCATATCAGTGAAGAAACACTTTATTGGCTCTTAAGTCAATACAAATAAGACATCACTGAAGTTTAGTAGTTTCTAGATTTTGTTTAGATATGATTATTATTAAATGTAATTTGTATGTACTTAATTATTGTAACGAACTCGGCAATTTACATTAAATATTGTAAAAATAACTAAGATCTCCTATAACATTGTTCGTTGTAACACGTAAAGAATTAATTAACATGTTAAATCATACGGTTTTCCATAGACATAAGTGAAACCGAAGGCATTACATATGTTCCTGATTATATCAGTGAAGAAACACTTTATTGGCTCTTACGTCAATACAAATAAGACATCACTGAATCCTACGACCTGGGGTTAATATTTCATCTGCAAGAAATATATGCCTCGGGCGGCATTCGAAAGGATTGCTTCGCAAGCAGGATCTCCACGGCTCAAAAAAACGGTGCTAGGGTGCTAGGTAGATTTAAGGTCCTACGACCTTAAATAAAAGAATCTTTACGTTGGAATTGTCAAGCACCAATCAAGTAAAATGTCATTTATCACCATGTAGCTTGTTTCATATCCCAAAAAAAATAACAAATTGATGTCCAAATAAACTACAAAAACAATACAAACAAAATCTGAAGAGGATAATCGGACTGCGGATGAAATATAGAATGGAATTGAAAATCCCGATATGTATGTGCATTTAATCACGTAGATCTATTGGCACAGAGTACCTAGCTGACAGAAGGTAGAGACGGTATAAAGGGTCTTATAAAATAGTGGGTGTGAATTTATTTCATCTATGTACTCGTATACCATTCTAATGACGCGGTATTTTTATGTTGAAGTTATTAAAAATAACTTTATTAGATATGATTTACCAGGCAAGGTTATGCTTTTGAATCCATTAAACACAACTCGAGGACCTCTAGAAGTTGACATGGAACTTTTAAAATGACTGATGTAATTTTTCAAACAATTTTAATAGTGGGTAGGTACTGTTAAACGTACAAGCAATTATCTTTAGATTTTTCCATCAAGAAATAGGCGTGCAAAAGGATAATGATCTCTTACCATTCTTGGTATAAAGTCAAAAGGAAAATGAACCTTCTGTAACAATAATATATTGTATAGTACAAGCGCTCCGACCAATTACTGGCCGTTTCCAGCATGTTGCTATCTCGATGATAAATAATGCACTAGATGTAGATCAACAAAAACATTTATTTCACTTTATTACATCCATATTACACTGTCAAATGTCATCTGTCATCCTGTCAAATTTCGAGCTACCAGACTTTCGCTGTGACTGTATTGGTGTATGTGGTTCGAAAGTTTGTCGAATCCGTTGCCTAATTGTGAATATCCAAGTCACCAAAAACATACTAAGATAAATCACATAAGTTTGTGTGTGACCATAAAAAAAAACTGCCACGTTAAAGGGTAAGATTTGGGTATGATTATGTTAAATCATCCTTTGTGACCTCAGCTTTACAAAAGATTTGAATTCGCGTGACGTCACTAGCAATTGTGTCGTTATAATTATTTACAGTATCAGCAGTTGTCATCGAAAATAAGTTCATAGAAAATTCACTGTATTCTATTGTAATCACAGCCCAGTCGGGCGGTATCAGACATCGAGGCCAATTACAGTTCCCCTCCGAACCCCACAGTGATACGATCTCCATATTCTCCATACGAGATTCGTTTAAAACGCCAGATTTGCTTACACAAAGGCGGCCTACCTAAGCGGTGTGACCCGTGTGAGCGGCGTCACTTCCTTTGTAAGGTATGTGACACTTATTTTCGGTTGAAAATCTCGAGTATCTGTCTAAAAGCATTTTACAGTGGAACAGCTGACTTAGAACTTAGAAGTAGATGGGCTTGATGACAAGTGGTATAATAAATCACCTAGATATGAGCAAAACCAGCAGAGTCACCAATGCATTGCTGGTTTTTTTTCATTTATTTTTCCCCTTGATTTAATCTTTCAGAGACGTTTGATGGAATTAATTTTTAACACAAAAATAATATTATAACATGATAGTATTGGTTTAGAAATAAATTAATAAATATTATATAAATTTAATGAATAAATAATCCCTAATTACGTTAAGTAGTTAAGGCATTGCTGGTGTACATCAATTCATATGTCATGTGTAGTGGTACTATCTAATCACACCACACCCTTATCATCACAAGATGAAGAACCTACAATTTATTTAGATCGATGCAGTTGTTATCCGAATTAAAAAAAAATTTGTTAGTCACTAATTTTTTAATTTAAATCACTAATTTTTGAATTCAATAATTTGAAGTACATTAATTTTTGTTGTTGTTTAGCTTACATACAAACAAAATAAAATGAAAAGCCATTTTTCTTTCGAAACATATAGTAGAAAAAGAACAAAAATTAGTGAAACAGAACAAACAATCAAATCCTCCACGAAACGTTAAATAATCCTGCTAATGGTGCTAAGTACGGGAGAATTAGCGGAACCCCTTGTAATTGGTATGGCGGTAATCCCCGCTCGGAGATAATTATGTCACTTCTTAGGGGTCGAGTTCAATGGCACGTGACGTGTTCTTCTTAATTTGACTTTTTTTACTTGTTTCGGTCGTATGTCGAAAGGGCCAGACAAGAGTCTCACTTCTTTTTGGCCCATTATGCTTCCGGGACGCCTTTGTATACCGATGTCACACAGAAACACACACACATACACACATTTTCACAAAAAACAACCACTGGTGCATTTTAGTTTCGGCATCGGGCTCAAATGTCGAAGAAATGTCATTAACACGTAATGGTTTTTCTATACACGAGAGACGTCTATCATTGATGCAGAGTAGTATAGAGTTAGAGAAACATTGCTCGAATATTAATTGTGATTCTCTATTGCCATTTATCTTTTTACAGCAGTTACTGTCGTGTCGTTTTAAACTTATCGATCAAGGTTAATAACTAATAAAAAATATATATACCTGTATCGAATTTTTCACGGTGACATTTTTACACCAAATCTCACGACATCTCACCAGGGAGGAGGGGGGTTTGAAAATCGCTAAAAATGCCTCACATAATTTATGGACGCCCCTTTACCTATTACAATTGATCTATTAAATTGATCTTTTAAAAAAGTCAGGTTCCATTCTATGAAGAACTGCAGAGTACATACATAGTTCGAGGTTATACGAATGGTTTATGAAAACAGTATGAAAGGTTTCTAGACTCTCGCTCCAAAAATTTATTTATTGAGGCCACAGAAGATAACCAAGCTTGCAATTTAATATTAGATTGTAAGGTGTTGTGAGCTCAAGATAATTGGCTTACAATAACGTATCGTAAGTAAAATAATCTAAACGATTTTATAAAGCTATCTCTGCTGTAGTCTAATCTACGGCTCTTTTTGCGAATAGTTCCACGTCCACCCCATTAAGTATTCTTACAGTGTTATGAAAACAGCACAAGTTTTCTGTATAAAAATAATACAATACGTACCTTACTTCTTGAGCAACAAAGTTCAATTTTAAGCCTTCACAATTAAATATTATTCTTAAAGCTACTATGTTACAGTATCGTATGACATTGACCTAAGAATAGGGGATAGAATGACTCATCGATAGGTTTGTAATGAAAGTAAATATGTATGGTTTATAGGACAGTGTTATGGCGAAGGTCTTTAACTACCTATTCACTGGACGAATACAAATAGAATTTATTGTTATGACTTTTCTTAATTGGCTTCCTAAATCTTTATACCGATGGCGAAAACAAGCGATGAATGGCAATAGCGATAACTTCAAGAATTTCGGAAATACAGTATTCTTTCGTTATTTGTCAACTTCAGCAGTTGATTGAAATGCGATTCTTACGTTTAATAATATGTAATTGTATGTTTATAAATCATATTAATTTTATTCTAGAAGGAAGACGGAAGCTAATCAGGCGTACCTACCACCATCGTATATGGTGGTCGAGTATGGTCTGGATTAAAAGTGGGGGTACAGAAGCAAGCGTCACTTGCCGTGAAGATTAAAATGCGTGCCTAGGCATATTGGGAGCTTCATTGAAACAAACATAACTACGAGTATGCAATCTTGTATTTCATTTTGACGCTGTCGTTGCGTCGTTGAAAATTTCTGCGCCTAGGCTCTAAAAGTTACAGTATTTAGAGAAGTTTGCGACATTCGCATAGACTCAAAAATAGATGAGACCCCTTTCATTACTCATAATACAGTTTTGTGGGTAGTTACAGATTTGCAAAGTACCCACAGTTACTCAATCTGCTTGCGCAGTCATTGCAAGTCATTAGGCAGTCGGCAATAAAATAAGAATGTGAGGGAAATTTATTATGCAGGCAGGGGGCTTTCGCGACGGGGCCTTTTATTGCATCATGACTGTCAATCTGGGAGCCTTGCTGTAGCTGCTTTAAATAACTTTCATGGTTTTATTCATCGATTTTATTTTATTACATTTTAGTAGGACCAGCATTGCTTCGGAGCGCACGTAAAGCCCTTGGTTTAACTTGTTATCGTATGATGACATTCCATAGCCATGTTGGAGGCCCTCGGGCAGCATGAAAACTTCCGATACCTGGGTTGGCTACTAACCCTGGAGGGTTAGTGAACCCAATCCGCACTGGAGCAGCGTGGTGGATATGCTCTAGGCCTCCTTACCTCAAGAGAAGAGACCCGTGCTCAGTAGTGGGCCATTAATGGGTTGAAGCCAGCTAAACAATACCGATAACAGATCAGCTGACAAAATATTGCGCCGATATTGTAAGTCAGAATCTACATATATTATGAGTATAACCTTGTACGCCAAATGATCATAATAACGATGAACTATTTTTGACACAATTATGTTTATCATAATATACTTAAATAACTCGTCCCTCTTGAAGATTAAATCCCGCGGTATTTATTAAATTAATCATTAGTTCAATAAAAACAATAAGCGTTGAGCGTATATTCGAATACATTCTGCGATGTTTCGCTGAAAATCACAACTTCAAAGAATATTTTTGCAGTTAAGATCTTGAGATCATTTTCATATTAGTAACCGTCGTCTAGGAAACAATTTGTCTCATTCACGCTCAGAAAGTTCCATAAATTGAGGGTATTAGAGCCGGGTAACGACAAAAAACCCACAAATGATTCGCAATTATGCAGTCTCAATGGACTTATTACATCTATAGGGGGTCTACGAGACCCCGGTCTCTCTGGACTCCGCGGGGTGGCCACTAACAATTGAATTTTAACGACCTATATAATGCTATGGACATACGGGTCTAGAGTTTCGTCAACCCCGTAGTAATGTTTCTCTTTCTTGCAATGAACAGTCTCTTTTCTCGTGACGCAATAGATCCTGACCGGAATTAAAACATTAAAATGCTAGAGTAACATAGTATCACTAGAATTTCTTATAAATATATTCATACACTTCATTACCTTGAAATACATAACCGATTTTATGACCTCAAATAAATCAAAGTTTTACACCAGAAAATGAAAATACGCTAATTTCTAACAACCACAAATGTTTCTGATTACTAGACTATAGAATCAAGTATTAAAATAAAATGTTTACACAAAACTAAAACTATATAATAGGTAGAGCAAGTAAAAGCAATCCTTTGAAACGAATTGAAAACACTTTTTGTACTGGCGGGCTTAATGTTAACACAGCAATTTCTTCCATCCAACTAACACTAATGAAGAAACAAGCGGGGTAGAGCTAGGTTCCATTCGTTTGCGTTGTTGAAAAAGTTGTATACTCCATAAAACAATGTGTCACGAACTAAAGATTCGAGCACAGATGGCAAAACAGATTCGAGTGATGAAAATCCTATTTTCCGCGGTGCTCGCTGCGGTCGGTGAGATGCGAAAATAGTCTTACAGAAAATGTTACTACATAATTTATTATGTTCACATCTGATTACATTTTCTAGTTCACCATCACAGATTTAATAAAACAAATCTGTAACTATTCAATTACAAAAATTATGTGTTATATAATTTGTAACATATAAAAATATTTAGAAGCTACACAAAAGCTTAAACAGATAATTCTAAAGGGATATTTCCTAACAAAACAATAAATATAACTCCAATAAAGATAATTCAACGAAAATAAAATTATTATTTAGTTGTAAAAATAAGATATTATTATTATTTTTATGTTATTATACCACAAAGTATCAGATGAGCGTATTCACGGTAAATGATAATTATAGCGTATGTATAGACATTATACTACATTCACATTCAAATCGGACCCGATGTAAACAAACCATTAAAATTCCTCTATAGGGTTTTCACAAACTGATTTGTGTTTCGTATACCAGATAAGTATTATAGAACTAAATAATAATTATGATATTTGTGACATCTTAATTAACTCACTATTGAACTATAACAACAACACACTAAGAGAAAACGAGGTAAAAACCAACATCTTATTACACTTTCATCAATAAACAATTCTTGCTCCCACATCCTTAATTACGAGGAGCAATTTGGAACCTTTTAACAAAATATAATGTTTTGGTCTATGTGTATAAAGTATATAATAAGTTACTGATATTACAACAAAAAGTTTCATTCGCCTGTTTGTTTGTGGTTGCTATGCAACACTATCAGACACAATGTTTACATCGAGTCCGAACCGAGTTTGACTTGAGTATAGACATCAAAGCACTAACTTTTGTTTCTTATTTATTTATGTAATGCAATTTAGATGTTTGTATGTTTCAGTAATTTTTGTTATTATTAAGTAATTCATTGTAAACTCTTTAATTACTAAACACTTTAATTACTTAACAACTTCAATATAAAAATCAAAAAGCATTTTAATATAAAATATTTTATTTCAATAGGGCTGTTAGCTGTTAACACTGCGTGACTTGCCAAGAGTCGTTTTTATTCCAATTAAGATTTCAATACCACCATTCTAGATTGTTTAGTGAACAATAAAAACAACGTGAACAATAAAAGCAACGGGTGTAAATTGAGGTCTATTATTACAAGGCGGCAATTACAGAGTTATAACGATGGGAAAAGTGCTTGGCTCTGTTGTCGAAATAGAACAGTGAGATAAATTTTTGTTCTAATGATTTGTAAATTAATTAAAATCGTTGTATTGAAAGTAAGTTTATATTTTATTATAAACTCTTGTCAATTTCCTAGCATCAATTTTATTGTTAAATTATAGTAGTTACTAGTTGTTGCCCGCAGCTTTGCATACGGAAATTATGTTTTTACTTATTCAAACTTTTATCCTGTTTTCCCGGGAAACCTTTTAATTTTCCGGGTATAGTTATCTAAAATATGACCCAAGGTATCAGTAACAACTTTACCAATTTTTATCGAAATCTGTTCACGGGTTTTTATGTGATGCACGGACAGACAAACATACAGACAGACAGTTTGACTTTTATTATAGTAAAGATTACTAGTAATTACACAAGTTTGGACGAATTCGCCCTTAATGATGTTGTATGGAAGTTTAAAATGAAATAGTTCTAGTTAATTTAATAACATTTGCAATGTAACTTAACGTAACTACTCAAAGTTAGATGATACATAGAGTTACAATAACAAGTTTTAATTTGGTTTTTTAAATCTTGTAGTAACAATTAAACTCTGAATCTAATTTAAATTTAAATTGCAATTAGCAGTCATTTCTTTACGTATTTTATAGATAATTATTCGAATATTGACTACATAAATGAATCTTTACGGTGATTATGTTATAAGCAGTTATTGACTAATAACGTAGTGAAGTTAAATTGACTGTTCTACATTCACTAGTCCAATCAATTGTTATTATAATAAGAATCAAAATGGCGACGACACAACACGTGCAGCGCACGCGACGCGTCAGCGAGTATGTGTGAACATGGACATGAAGTTGAACATTTACAATAACTAAATAACCGACTTAAAAAAAAGGAGGAGGTATTCAATTCAACCACCATAAGCTACTTGCGCAATAGTGGGACGGATTTAGCGGCTCCGTCCCGACAACGGTTTTCCTGCGTAGGCCCGGACTCCCCTCAACAGTCCTCAAAGGTGTGTGAAGTCTACCAATCCGCACTTGGCCAGCGTGGTAGACTATGGCCTGTACCCCTCACATTGTGAGAGGAGACCCCGAGCCCAGCAGTGGGACAATTATGGGTTGTTGCTTTTATTCAATTTAACTGTATTTTTTATGTTTGTTACCTCAGAACTTTCGAATGGATGAACCGATTTCGAAGACTCTTTTTTTTAGTCGAACGCTGGTACTTTTCATGTGGTCTCACTTTTTGAGCGAGATTTGACGAGTAGTGTTTGACTTATCCCTAATTTTGAAGTCAGTTATTTTTTGTCAAGAATTATTATCTATACTTTTATTATAAAGAGGAAAGATTTGATTGTTTGTTTGTATTGAATAGAATCCGAAATTACCGAACCGATTTGAAAAATTCTTTCACTGTTGGGAAGCTACACTATCCCCGGGTGACATAGACTATATTATATTTATCTTTTTTACAATTTTTCGCGAACCGCAGCGAGGATTATATGTATAAGAATAATTAGTGAACTAATTAAAGTATGAAAAACAAATATATTGTCTTAATAGAGTAGAGTAACCGTCCTCCCTTAGATTCGTAATAAGTTCCAACATTAAAACAATGTCTCTATTTATGTGAATAACCAACGATCTCGACGTGTGTCACCCGATGGCAAGTGCTCTCCTTCGCCTATGGACATTAATCACACCAAAGAGAAAAGAGAAAAATAAATAAGAGAGAATGAAGACAGTCTCATATTTTTCAAATTTCAGTTTTAGTGATGGGATCCATGAGGAATCGAGGAAACTCCTGAAATATTATAGGATTACAAATGGCGATTTTGATAAGTAGGTATGTTTTTCGAAGACTATTTCTTTGAAGTCGGTTATGTTCATACGAGGTAAGTAGGCATTTAATATTTTCTTTACACATAGGTATATTGCGAATTAGGATATATGAGTGTCGTTTTGACTTCCAGCACCCTCCCCGCGAGGGTTTTAAAGAGCAGGTAATCAGTGGTTCGAGGACACTTCACGTTTCATTTTTGCTCCTTTGATTCTTTGTAAGTATAGACATGGAGAATCGTCGCGGGGCTTAGGGCTGCTCCATACGTCATTGGTTTACTTTTATCGCTTTTTCTTATTGCTAGGTTTTATTGCTAAAATTAGTAAATAATGAACCTCATTTTTCGGAATCCGACTAATATTATAAATGTGAAAGATTATATGGATGTTTCTTAATCTGTCACGCGAAAAATACTTAACGGATTTTTATGAAAAACACAGAGGTAGACCACAATTATCTGGAATGAGACATACGCCCCAACTCAGAGTCACTAACGCTTACTTTAATCACTCCTTAGTAAAGAATCACCATACAAATTCTGTACTAAGGAGAAATTTAAGTAACCGTTAGTGACTCTGAGTTGGAGCATTAGGGTACTAAAAATCGACAATCCATAACACAAGTTTGAATTATGTGTTGATAATAATGTAGAGTTTATGATTACCCTCGTCCGTCCTTTGTTATAGGTACCTTGTTTTAGGTCTTACAAAAAATAATTTATAAATACCCGATTAGACATCTTAGTATCTAATTTGAAACATAATTAATAATTAATAGTAGAAAAACGCAATGACAAATTCAATTTTTTACACGAATAATGACGTAGGTATAAGCCCTTAATTTATGTCATCACTAATCGGAAAATGACAGGGCTGGGGTAACTTTTTACTTTTACCCTTTTGATGCACATTAGCGTCATTGTGACTGATCACAGACTCTCATTAGGACGACGTGTGTCACGCACGTGCTATATCATGTGTAGTTTTACGAATAGTTAGTTGGTTTATGGCACGTTTACATTTTATTCGGCAACCGAATGTCCTTCGCTACGACTCAGTCAAGCCCAAATAGTTTAAATAGTTTTTATTTTTATTTTTTTTATGTTTTGAGCAGGCAAACGAGCAGACGGGTCACCTGATGGTAAGTGATCACCGCCGCCCATGGACATTAGCAACACCAGGGGCGTCACCAACGCGTTGCCGGCCAAGAAGATGACGATAGACCCGCTTCTTGAAGGACCCCATGTCATAGCTTAGAGGAAACACCGATGCAGGTAGTTTGTTCCACAGTTTACACGTGCGAGGTAGAAAATGACGTGAGAACCGGACTGTGGACGAACGCCAGGTATCCAGATAGTGTTGATGGAAAAAAAAGAAATAAATAAATAATCCTCATAAATAATAATCCTGTTAATCAATGATGTTTAAATAAACATAGATACGTTATGCCCATACAAATCAACCGAAAAATCTGTTCCGATGTCCGCAAGGCACGTTTTATTACTTTATCGCACGTCTTTATCGCTCTCGCGTCAAAACTACATCGCTATCTCTTGCTTCACCTGAATAAGAGTTCACAATTGGGAACTTTTTGAGTCACACAACGCGCGCGCTTATGACATATCTACCTCTTTTTAATACGAGTATATAATATCATTGCTGTTAATTGAGTCCGCCGCCAAAGGTTTCTTTTTCTTCACTCTTTCTTGGCCGTCAACGCATTAGTGATGCCTTTGGTGTTGCTGTTGTCCATGGGCGACGTTAACCACTTACCATAAGATGGATGGTAGCTCGTATGCCGGCTATTTCCATAAAAAACCTGATTCGTCAAACAATTTGGCCTGTTTTACATTAGATCAGTAACTGTGTGCCCCTGCGCTCCTCAACCAACAAGTTTCTATAAATTGATTATATGACCAACCCAATGATATTAAACTATATATGTGTATATAATATCATTGGACCAACCGCAGCAATTTTTTATAGTTCAGTCACTGCCAAGAACTTTATACTGGACGGTAAGCTTCGTATCATGGTTTAGTACCTGAAGAGGGATCATTGACATTTGACATTACGACCATTTAAGTGTTTACTTTATTGTATGTGTATTGGAGTAGCCTTCATTTGTAATACATGCGCATTATGAAATAATTGAACTTAAAAACGCCTACGAAATCCATCGTAAATCATTTTTATGTCTTCGCCGTCTACTTATAACGGATTTATGTCATACGATCGCTGGGGTTAACAAGGGTGGAGCTTTCTTTACGGTACATGGCATTTAAAATATTGAGACGCAAAGAAACTAATAACTGAAGCCTTACAAATATAATGCTCCTAGACTGTTGGAGAGATTTGAAGGGACATGTTGTTATGAACGTGGTTCTGTAGAATGAAATTGAATAAAATGATGTGTAAAAATATGTGTAATATCTCAATATACGACGGCAATAGAGAATGTTTTCCATTTTTTTACCCAATTGCCTAGAAGGGTTACGTTTTTCGCGCAAATCTTGTATGTATGTATGCGTATAACATTCTTTGTTACCTCATAACTTCCAAACCGCTGAACAAATTTATATAATTAAGATATTGTTAGGTTCACCTTGATAACCCAAGTGTTCTTAGATAAATAAAAATAAATCGAGTAGTGCAATAATGGTACGAGTATAACAATTATGATATGTTTTATGATAGCAGGCTTTTTTTTTAATTTATACTAGTTTTTCCATTCTTTTTAATAATTTTGCGCCAGACTATCTGGAATGACCGATTGCTCCGCTCTTCTTCTTCTTAGCTTCTACTCCACTTCACCGTACTGGTTTCACATTTTACTCATTTGCCGCCCGAGCTATCCGACTGTGGAATGCACTACCTCGTCATTTGAGAAACAAGAAGGAGATACTTATAGCTCATCTTCTTAAAACATTACATTGTCATCATCATTAATACTTTATGTATACATGTAATTATACATTTACTATTGTTTATATTATCCAACATATTTGACATAATATGGCTGAACTCTGGGAAGTTCATTCACATTGCTTTTAAATTAAAAAGTAATCAGAAAACCATGAACGCAGCGCATCTTATAAGTAGGTGTTAGGTAAGTACCTACCTAGGTAAGTACTATAAGTAATCGTTAAGTGACTCTGAGTGCGGCAGTAAATCTAACTTTACAAAATAACTTATTAACGACAAAGCTACAAATCTCTCGACGCAGATGTAATAATTTTACCGTGTGTATAATAAGTATCGCATTTAACATTAAAATTTCGACTTCCGGTGCCGTGTTTGAAATTTTGAACATGGGAGAATTCTCGCGCGCATAATTTTAGTAATTTTCAGCCCCGCTGACGAGGAAAATGTGATGTTTTGAACTTCAAAGCTCAGTCTGAGCGAAGGGATTTGTTTATCTAAGTCGTATTGTGTTATATTATACAAATGTTATTTTCTTTAATTAGTTGGGATTTAGTTTTGTTATTGAGACTTAAAACTTAGTTGCTGCATAATTTAAAAAAGTTTGGGGTGTAAGTTAAACCTATTTTTGGGCCCGAGCCAATCTGAACCCATGAGCCAATTTATATACCTATCATCACATTTCGCTTCTGATCATTTCTTGGCTATCTACGTACTGCACAAAGAAAAATTCCTTTTATTATATAATGATACAATGTTACATTTATATTTGAGCATAATTTCAGATCTGGTTTCGAATATTAAACACAAAACAGAACACCGTGACCAGCATAAACTGTTTACAAATTCAATACACAAACGAACCAGCAGAACAACAAACGCAAACAGATTTTCGAGTCAAACGGGAGGCGATCTTGATCATAATTAGCGTGTAAACGCTGATTTGCATTTAGATTACGAGCTACATTTGCATGCACTTGCAATAATTCAGCCGACATAATGCAACCGAATCGTTAGATCTCTGATTAAGGAAAAGCAACCGTACGGGGCGTGAGGTACCATCGGCGCCGAATAAAGGGTTGGTGCGTGTTTTTGAAAGTTGTTTAAGTATGTATCTTTAAAGCGTAGATGGTGCAAGCAATAAAATATAAAATTAAATATTTAAGTTACACACACACACACACAGAGAGAGAGAGAGAGAGAGAGAGAGAGAGAGAGAGAGAGAGAGTAAGAGCGAGAGAGGAGGAGAGAAAAAAGAAAGACAGTGACAGAGTGCGATTTTCTATTTGTCAGGCAACATGAATATTACTTTCTTTATTGACTAATATTATGACAAGCAACATAGAAGAAAGGAAGCAGGACACTACACACTAGTAAGTAGCCAACACTATTGAAGCTGATACGTCACTAGAAGTTTTCGGACGTAACTCAGGCACTGCACTGATCAAAATTTTTACAGAAGACTTAAAATTTTCTCGTACAAGCGCACCACAAGTTTCAACATGTGCGACGAAGCACAGAAACTTTTAACGATTGTTTTTCTACCGACTTAAGGTACCAGGCAAAGCACTTATAATTTTTATTTCTACCGAATATCCATCAAAATCGTGCTTGTTGCTTAACCCATGCTTACAATTGATACCCATGGCTTATAGTTTATCAGTGCTTCACTTAATTTATGACTTCACAAGGGTTGCATTCAAACGTTATCCTTAGTTATAGATTAGGTTTAGGGTCAGTTATCTGAAGTGACAACCCTATGGGGACTACTTAATGGAACTACTGGACATTAAGTCCTAAGCCTTGGGGTGCGCCACTATAAGATATGTTGGCCATAGTAAATTCACATTGTCAGAATTTAATTAAACGTTATAGTACCACTGGCTTTGCTTTGGAAACCATACTTAAGTTCACAAATTAGTAAGTGTATTATTGGAATGATTTCTCGTTGTTATTTTTTTCTCGAACATAAAATGTAGCCACATTTTATTCATTTCTGTTTGTCAACCGATTTTCTTTTTTTGATTGAGTTTTTAAATAATAACTTTAAATTTGTTTTAAACTTATTACATTACATAAGTGCGTAAAAAGTGTATACGATTGATAGTTTTGCTCTTTTCAGTAAAAATTATGCTCTAATTTCGCCTTCACACAGAACTTATACGATATAAAAATCTAAAGCAAAAGCATTGAAGTACTATTACTTCGTATAGAACAGACACCCCGAACATTGAGTCGGGGAAATGCATTGCGGCCAGGGTGGCTCACTTCATTCACTCACTCGCTTGTCACTCACCTGCGCTCATTGCAGCCGCATGCCAAAATTGTTTAGTAACAAACTGAAAAAATGCCGTCTTGCGTGATGAGAACCTGTCACAATTGCACGTAAAAAAAAAAACAAAAAAGAAAATGGTATTACTTATCATCAGTAAGAAAACAAAATATTAACTTAAATCAACTAAAACGAATTTATTTCAATTATTGTGGAATGTTCCCGCCATTTTTGAATCAAATGCGAATAAGTTGACTTGAATCAATTCAAGTCAGTTCAGTCAGTTCGTCAGTCAATTGAATTGAATTGAAAAAATCATGAGGCGGTCTTTTACACACTTGGCAAGCCGTCAGCGTGTTAATGGACAAATAAATAAGCCCGATAAGAATGACTATAGTACCTACTCTTTGGTAAATAATAAATTATTTGTATTACATTACTCAGTGAATTCAATTAAACATTAAATCAAACATTTGGAAGAGCTAAAGATTTAGAGTCGTTGACTGTTTGTCGTGGTTCGGCAAGTGTCTTATACAAAGTTACTCTATGGCAAGTGCGTAAATCGCCTTCTAGAGTTTGAAAAAAGATCGCGTCATCGCGGTTTCGGGACACACAGTTTGTTCGAGATGTCTGTTCTATGTCATTATACTTCAATGAGCAAAAGACACAACATGTTATCCCACAACATAATATGACGCTCATAAAATTCCAGCAGCCTTGCCTATACTCTATGTGAGGCAAGAGGTCTGCACCAGAGGCGTGCCTCGGAATTAATTGCAGGAGGAGGATAACACTAGACTAGCACGTTTTATGACAAAGAATAATGGATCCCGCGGGATAGTGTCTTTATTAAACACTAATTACACAGTTACAAAATACTAGCGTGCTAGCGTAAATATCTTGTGTGTTGACCGGTGACATCGGTGATAGCTTTGGTATTAAGGGTGAGATCTACAAAGCGCATTTAGACTTGGACTAGGTTTGCTCAAACAAAATTAAAAGTACTAATTGACTGATACTTTGTTGAAAGTACCACTGCTTTTGTTCAGATAGTTTCAGGTCAGAGTACAACCTAATCACGGTTTATAGGAATAACACTTATGGTGGTATGTATGTACCCATATGTACCCACCGTGCGCGTGCAGAGGCTGAACTAGAGCCCATGTCTGCAGTTCAAACCATTAGGCTATCACTGCTATTGATTTTTGGAGAGGCAATTCTCAATTCTCTACGCTCTATGGCTAGTGAATAAATAATTTCGTCTATAAAAATAATTTTGTATGATTTAGATATAAAACTCGCAAATTAAAATTAAGTAATGTCTGGAATCCTTATTGAACAATAAGAATTATCGTATTAACTATTAATATCAACCGATACCTACTTAAATGTTGCAATGATTTGTATAAAAAATATAAATTAATTATTTACATTCTCACACCCTCATTAGTATCTATTCTATTTGTCGTGCGTGTCATAAATGTTTAATACATCACAAATAACAAGGACCAGAGAATAAATATTGAACTGTCAAAAATGTCTGTCCCTATGGGAAGCGAACTTGAGACTTTCCTGTGCACGCAAGATCACAAGGCTTCGTTTAAGTATTCATATAATGTAACGTTTATTTTATTTATTTAAATTTATGCATTTTTAGCTGAAGAAAGCATAGATACCAGTGATAAGAAAGCCATTACCCATGTGATGACGTCAAAAATAAGAAGGGGATCTATCATTTTTTAATTTGGATTATCTTCAATACAGAGTATCATTCACAAACAGGTTCGTTTAGTTATAACAGTACAACGAACGTTTTTCTGCCAAAAAATTCTTGAAAATTGGGTGTCCCTAACACCCATATCACCTAGCTGTATGAAATATAATTTACGACCTATTCTCATATCTATCCAATATACACAAAAAATCATAAAAATCCGTCGAGCCGCTTCAGAGGACTGCGAACACAAATACCATCACACGATATTTTTATACTTCTAATAGAAGATAAGCACAAAGGCAAGGCAAAGGCAAAATGTTGAAAGAAAACTTAAGATGACTTTATGTTTAGATACTTAATCTGAGTAATGTCGTCAGTTCGTCACATTCCCGGCGCATTCAGTCCCCATTGATTAGGGCTCCGTCGAAATTATCTGGACGACGCACAGTGATTCGAATGGAACAAGCTAGCTGGACAAAAGTCATTTTGAATTTCCCGGAATTGTATACCTGAGCCCCTAACCAATACCCCAACTAACACAAATCCGAGAATTATTTTGCACTAATGTCAACCACTAATTAGGTAATTAGGGCAGTATAAAAAGAAAGGGTGAAAAAATTACAAATCAGTTGCATTTTTGCGATTACCGAAGTAACATTAATGTCAGTGAGTTTTAAGTTTTTTGAATAATATTAGTGATGGATCTTCAAGTTAAAGGTATGTACTTTTTATTTATAATTAATATATAAATATACTTAACCCCAGTTTTTTTATAATACCTCAATTTAAAAAAAATATGTAGTGTTTTGACGGTTTATTGTTTTCATTGGACCAGAAAGTACTTGTACCCTCGTGTACCTGGGCTAGAAATTATATATGTCATAGCCATATATGTTAGCTTTCAATTGACGCCCATTTTAGCTTGCACAATCGAGTACAACTTTGTTATTTCGTCTGTTTTTCAGAATACGAATTCTCAGTTTCGAAAATCGAGTTTTTTGATGAATGGCAGAAACACATTAATGTCAGTGAGTTTTAAGTTTTTTGAATAATATTAGTGATGGATATTCGAGTTAAAAGTATGTACTTTTTATTTATAATTAATATATAAATATACTTAACCCCAGTTTTTTTATAATACCTCAATTTTAAAAAAATATGTAGTTTTTTGACGGTTTATTGTTTTCATTGGACCAGAAAGTACTTGTACCCTCATGTACCTGGGCTAGAAATTATATATGTCATAGCCATATATGTTAGCTTTCAATTGATGCCCATTTTAGCTTGCACAGTCGAGTACAACTTTGTTATTTCGTCTGTTTTTCAGAATACGAATTCTCAGTTTCGAAAATCGAGTTTTTTGATGAATGGCAGAAACATCCGAAAGAGAACCGTAATAATAGACTATATGATTTTCTATTACTGAAAAATTATTTTGGAAATATTACGAATGAATCTGCGAGGGAAATTAAAATGAAAATTTCAAAAATATCAACAATTTTAGTACAAAAATGGCAATAGTCATTAGTTAAGTATTTTATGACTGTTGTTAATCTTTTTCTATAGTTATTTTTTAAGTATCTCAATTATACAAAATATTTATTATTAATTTTTGTTTTCTTGGAACCCGTGATCCTACCTTCCATTTTTTTATATATCTTGCATTTAAATTGTCATAAACCATCATAAGAAAGCCATACCAAGCAATCAAACCCAATAAATAATTTTGTCTAGCTAGCTTTTTCTATTGGAACTACTGTGGCGAACGTCGGTTTTTTGAGAATCTTGAACTAGTTGCAGATATTACAGCTTTAGATGTGAATTTAATTGAGAAGTTTGGCATTATTCTTCGAACATTGGCTTTTCAATTCGAAAAATGACCTTGATTAAGCATTCAAGGTCATGGTTAAGGTCGGTTTTTGCGTAAAATTTTCTGCCCTTTCCGAATCTGGAATAAAAAATAGGGGTTACCATTTGAAAAAATTAAGTTGACCTTGATTTGACCTTCAAAACCACAGTCAAGGCCAAATTCAAGGTCATCATCGGTTAGTCGAGTACAATTAGTACAACTTTTGTATAAAACATTTTCCTCCAAAATGCATTCCTGAGGAGTTATTCAGGGGTTTCCATACTTTTGGACCACCCTGTATATATTTTGCACTTAAACTGTCATAAAACATCATCAGAAAGCCGTACCAAGCAAAAAAACCCAATAAATAATTTTGTCTAGCTAGCTTGTTCTATTCGAACCACTGTGCGACGGCGCAGACGGGACAGTAATGCATTTTATTGGATTACCGCCTTTGATGTCGCTAGCGGTCTTTAAAGGTAATAAAAAGTACGTAATTCTCTAAAGGGAGCCTGCAAGACGGAGAAAATTTGGAAACTTAAAAAGTGGAATGGCCAATAAGGATGCTTCCTTGAACCGTCTTCCAATTTACTTGTGCTCAGGATTTTTGATTAAATTTCGACTATTAGAAGTATCTAAAGATATGTATTTTTGCTTTAAAGATGTTTGTAATTTATAGGAAGGGAGAGAGGTACATTTAGGTAACTTGTTAATGAATTTGCTGATCATAATCACAAAATTAAACGAAAAACATTCACTTTTTATTATTCGTATGAAATAATATTAAACTCATAAGAAATTACTAATTGCTTATTATAGGCTTTAGGAAACACGTAAAAACCTGTTCTATTAAAAACCTTGTAAACCTTCTTAAAAAGATTCTACAAGAAGTAACTATGTAGCTACATAGCCAGTAAGAATGTGGGAAGGCAAAGAACCAAGCATGAATATAAACCAGATTGAACTATGTAGTTAAATAGTTAAATTAATGAGTTTGGGTATACAACAATCATGTTAAGAAATAGCGTGTATTGATTCACGTAACAAATCGGTACTTTCTTTAAATATCTGCTTAAACTTAATCACCTACTTGCTTAATCACCTAGGTGAATTGAAAAATATTTTTACTACTGATTTTGTATACTTATGTATGTAATTCACATGGGTGGATAAAGTCTATTACTGCTTAGTAGGTAGACTTAAGACACCTGGGTAAATTAATCAAGTGAATAAAGTCGACGGCCATCGCTGTCAGCCGGCCATGACTCTTATAGTTAGGTCCAGTAGGTCTATCTATCTACTCTCCTTACAGTAGATTATAGGTACTATTTTACTCTGTTTCAGCTAACATTGTTGTTCCGAAATCCTTTCCGTACTCGCGAATTTCGAAATGCAGTGTTATCTTTCCGACTGTTTGGTTTTGCTTTGCATCTGACTGACTCATCACGAGATGTTGATAAGGTTAATGCTGATGAGTATTCCAACTCGTTTCGGATATTGGTGGGGACTGGTGTCTGTTCTGCTCATTGTTCTGGTTATATCAAATTGATCTTTATGTGGAAATATATTCATTCGTAACATACGATTAATATGATATCTGATATGATATGATATGAGTACTTAATAAATTACAAAGAGGAAAGATTTATTTTTTGTATTTTTATGCCGTAAAGGCTCAAAACTAGTGGATTTTGAAAAATCTTTCACCAATAGAATGCTTTATTCTTTCTGAATAACATCGGATATACGAGTACAATAGTACATTATTAAAATTAAATAATTGTATTATTCCTAATTTCTGAAATATTAAAGATATGTAGTACATAGTACAAAAAACATTAAGGAAACGTTTTCTGCGTACCTCATAATTAACTCTAACCTTATTGTCTTAGTAACTTGTAAGCCGTAAGATATGTGAAGCGTGTTCCTACACCGTATAGGGCTGCCATTTCCTAATGATATAATATTATTTATAGTTCTACGCATGAATTGATTCAGTGTCAAATATGTAATGACCGACATTGGCAAGGGATTTATATAGAAAGAAAGAAAGAAATTATCTATTTTGCTAAGCAAGTAGCTGTATATGACAGAAAATATTTATTTTTGGATATTATAATAGTTTCTTTGCCACGTCTCATTTCTACAACGTACCTTTTTTATTAATTAGGTATATTAATACATTTTATTCACATTAAGATGCTAAACGTACACATTTATATAACCTTCTGGTGGGTAGTGTCATTGCCCACCATAGGCATAACTGACGCGTTGCTGGCCAAGAAAGAAAGAATGACGACGAGTCGTTTGGCGGCTGACTTGAGCAACAAGGTTGTACCTATCCAGGCAGACCCCACGAAAAAATTATTATAATAGTAATAATGTTATTGATGAACTATTTAAATCAATATTATGAACCTAATCTCGTCGTTGTTGCATCCAGCGTGGGATTGGGTTTAATATTCTAAGCCGATTCAATGCGGCTAATTTGACAATTACTACTACGACTACTATTAATATTTAGTATTACAACTAATCGATTAACTAATTAATTAAGTTCCCCGGAAAATTTCACCCAGGCGCTGATCGAAACGCCGAAGATGAAGATCGCAAGAGCGGTCAATTGACCTCTGTCTGCTCGTAGTCGCTCTGTCAATACAAGACGATACGCGAAGTGCTTGAGATTTACATACAAAGTTAAAATGCCTTCGTGTATTATTGTAGTGTGATTGGTGTAGTGAAACAAATGTGTGTGTTGTAGCTCTTTTCGGAACAGATTTGTTGGTTGATTTGTAAGGGCATGACGTATCTATATTTTTTAAACATCATTGTTTTAAATTGAAATTCAAAATATCATTAATATCCGAAAATAATTATTTGCCAACCCTGTTAAACCGGCAGGGGCGCCGCGCGTATATACAGTCCTCTGGCCTCAGTATTACGTTTCCTTTCTTACCACCCCTCGATCCTGTTTCTTTTCTTTCTTCTTTCTTCCCAAATCTTATCGTTGCATTGATTCTTAACAGAAGATTAATGGCACAAAACCCTCATTAGTTTGGACGGCTGAGATTTTATGTTTGTAGCGTGTATAGATTAAGTTTAATGTATTTTAGTTTTATTGCAATTGAGAGAACTGTAAAGCATTAACCTTTGTTATTGTTTCCCCTTGGCAAAATAGGCCATCAGTAAGGCAAAAGATACGTCTTATCTGAAATAAAAATATTACATTATTATTAAGTTAAGAGTGTTCATGAGCAGTTATAACATTAGGTAGTATCAATGCTTATTTGTTACTTATGGCTTACGAAATTAATTACATAGAGTATCATAATATAAACTGATAATTATGCTTGAATATATGCTACTTACTAAGAGGATTGGACGAGGAGAAATATGACGTGCATAAGTGTATCAATGATACCTATATGAATAAAATATTTTGACTTTGACTTTGATTTTAAAAAGCGACCTTTTGATCTTAGTCTGGTGTACGTCGCACCACATCACAAGGGAAATTTTAATTCCCTTACAGCTTCCCAAATGATATTTTGTAAAAACTTCCAAACTTGGTTAATCTAGAGTATTTTAGGCACCACAAAACTAGGCGGGGTTGTCAAAAAGCTTTGACATTTAATAAGCCCTTTGTTGACGCGGAAAATTTGATTTAGCGAGTTTAATTTCGTAATAATGACAAAGACATTTCCAATTTTGTTTTATTATTTGTTTTGTGGTTCATTTGATTTAATATTTGTGGTTTATCCTGTGGGTTTAACATATTTATAACTTTACGTTTAAATATTTAATAACAAATATATTTTTTTTTGTAATATTAAGATACTTTATAAAAGGCTTTTTGTAAAGAATATAATGAAATGTAGAGACACTGCAACTATTTGCATAATTATAATATATGTGTATAACATTTGAACTCGCTTGTTTAAAAAATTATACTTGTTAAAATAAGTTCATTTATTTATAATAATAATGTACATAATATTTTGATACATATTGTCTTTATATATAAAAACAGCAAAAAAAAATTATTTACATAATTCAATAATAATAATTTTTTTCCGAGATTCTTAAGCTTGAAGTGATCAAACGTAGACTTAATTTTTCGTAGCACATTTTTTATACTCTTGATATACCTACTTATTCTGTTGGACTATAATTTGGTATAGCGTTAGACTGTTATCTAAAATTGCTTTTTACAGGTACTCAAAACCATTGTAATAAAATATATCACTACACTTTTTACTACAGTTTAGTCGCCAGAGAGCGCTTATTCACAAAAACCCTCGAAATGTTTTACGTGCAAAGTTGTGCATTTTCTCTCGACTGCATGCATATGCAACGGGTAAAGTTTGTTGACCACAAAAGGACTGCAGTCCAGAGAAGTACAGTTTATTTTTTACATAAATTTTTGTAAAACATCAAAATGGCACCTTTGAACATTATTGACTTTGACTTCAATATAAACTGGCCAATTTACAGAACTGCGGGCCTATTATGAACTTTTAAAAAACCATTCATGTTCCAGGCAATTCATTCCTCGGGCTTTAAACGACGTATGATTGGCTAAAAAAGTATCACGTGACCGCTTTCGTAACACAAATTTGACGTTTACACTAGAACTTAGCTAGAATTAAGAGTTCATAATAGACCGCCAGGCCATTTAATTCCATTGAAGTTAAAACTGAAGAAAACCAAGTTGTAAAAGAAAAAGAATAAATGCGAACGCTGGCGGTTAACGCTATTGCACATTATTGTAACTCGATTTATAAGTCAGCTGTTTTAACTTGTTAAGACTTGTAAGTGTTCAGGGAAAACTTATGAGTTTGATCCAAACAACTTGCGGGAAAATGCCTCGCAAGTGTTAGTCTTTTGATGTTGTTATATAATTTAATTTGTACTCTTTAATTGTTGATTAAGTGTTTTTTTTATTCAGAACAAGCTAGTGGTTAACCAGAGCTCTACTAATGTATATGGTGTGAGCTAAAATGTAGTCCAGGGTAGTAAAGCGAAAAGCCTGTTAATTCAATGTGAACTTAATTTGATATTTGACTCTTTCATGATTTCAAATAAAACACGGTTCTTTTGAGGTTATCACTGATCAGTCCCGGGATCTTAAGTGGTAACCGTTATCAATGAACAAATGTAACAGCATAGAGCTCACTAATTACAGTGCTCATACTTTATTTTGAGAAATTAATATCTTTAAATTTAAGTCTTTGCATATAAAAAATATGTCAAAAGCTCCGCTAGCATCAAAGCAATAACGAGAAAGTTGATATGCTGTGTTTCGTTGCTTGAATCAATAATATACGTAAAATTCTCTGCCTTTATAATACAATCTCGACTCAAACGTCACTCCCTAACAATCCTCAAGTGATTTCATGTTACAATTTTTTTTTTCAAATATGAAAACCTCGACAAGGTAACTCACACCGCACTATTTATCACTTAAAATACTTAACATTTCTTTCTTATTCTTCGAAATTATTTCTTTGTGTTATCGTTCAAAAATAAATTAGTGTGCAAAATATCGTTCATAATAATTAATTTCAATAAATTACATTCAAAACGATGTTTTGAAAAAACAATTTCAATTAGGTACAATTGTCAAAAATATATACGTCTATAAAATTTCTATGTGTTTTTGTGGTGTAAAAACAATAAAGAGTTTATTTATCTATCTATCTACGTCATTGAATCATTCAATATCATCATTATTTAAAAAAACAGTTAAATCAGAAATCTAAATAGCTCCTTACAAATTTTTTGAAATCTACTTATGGCGAACGTGAGTCTCCCCGCGAGTTTAAAGGCACCGTAAGATAAATGGGAATACTTTTCCGGCAGTCACTGGTTTTTGTTTGGAAAATAAATTGCTCCTCGTAGATTCCCCATTGAGTGGTAAGAGTCCTTATTGTACGAGTAGTTTATCGCTTTATTCTGTAGAAAGCACGTCATTTTATACAGTGTCTGCGCTGGACATCAACTGGCATTTCTATAATCGTGCTGATTGAGGTCATTTAATGTGCTTTATATGCTGAAGTTACTCGTAGGACGCAAGAAACGGAGCCATTTATCGACAATGTGCACGTCTCGTCTGAGATTTTCTGAATATTGCTTTAATGGCAGTGTTTGGAGGTTTTTGATGGTATATTATGGAGAACTTTCAAGTACCCTTTTTTGATAATTCTTCTGAATATATCCTGTTTTGAAGAGATTAAAAATAAATTTTGAAACATAATCTGAAAAATTAAAGAAGCATTATTTAATACGGGTCTCCTTGCGCGATACTGACATAAAAAATTTGAGGCTATAGCGGTTATACAAAATAACTTGACTAATCGATTGACTAATCGATTTTATGCAAATTTCGGTGATTGACAAATTAAACTAGCTAAGTTTCATCTGGGAAAATTCTATTCATTTCATGGAAAAATTTCCTCTATTTTCACCGAAGCAGAGCTCATCCAGGTGCTTATTTTCTAATTGACTAAAAATGGCGTAAAAGCACCGTTCCTATTTAAAATCCTTTCCTTGTACCAATTTGCGAATTAAATAGCGCAATAAACAAAGCTGAGTGCCCTCACAACCACATCAAAAAGAGTGAGGCGTTAAAAATGCGCTTAATGCGAACAAATGAAGGACATTGACCATTTCTTCACTGAACGACACAACGTGCTGCTACACTGCAGTTTAAAAAAATTTAAAACATTTCTCAACACCTTTACTTGTGTGGCAGTACTTTTAAGCTCCTTTGATGGAAATAGCTGGCATTACCCACGGACATCAGCTACACCAAAGATATCACTGATGCTTTGCCGGCTAATAAAGAGAGAAGAAAAAGAAAGCAAGAACTGGCTAGACTCAAGCTCCCAGCCGGAACACAACGAGTCGTTTGGCGATTGACTTAATGAAATGAAATGAAATGAAATGAAATGAAATGAAATGAAATAAGTTTTATTCGAAGTAGGTTTGTTACAAACACTTTTCGAAAGTCACTCAACGCCATCGCTTCAACAAATCTCTACTTAAAATGCGTGTTTCAAATTAAAATGCGTGTGTACATAATATGTCGGTAAGTGTCGGTAGTCGTCTCGTGCAATGAAGAAAGCATTAGTCACCAACAGAGGCTAATTGATTTCATTTGTCGGGAGTCAAATCTCATTGGAGGTGTGGTTTTGTTAATGAAATAAATAGTCACAGAAGGTCATACGTGTCTTTTTGCTTAAACATCACGATCCTATCGCCATTGGTATTGGTTCGATTCTCGACCAAGCCAGAAAAATACCAAAGAATGTTTTTTATTGCTTGAAGAGCTGAAGAACAAGCATACGGGCCACCTGATGGTAAGTGGTCACCGTCGCCAATGGACATGAGCAATACCGAGGAATAGAAAAAGAAACGCCGACCCTGAAAGTGAACTCTAGAAGAGACGTTTTTTGAAGAACACCATGTCATGGCGTTCCGAGAATATCTCAGAAGGAAATTCATTCCACAGATCGAACGTGCGTGGCAAAAAAGATCGTTTTAATTGTCTATTATACAATCATCTACTCTTATTATGAACATTTCAGTATAATCAATGCTAAATTAAGCTATGACTGCAATCACCAAATCAACTCAAACATAAATTTCAATTTGTTCACTGTAAAAAATCTACGTCCCTATCTGGACTGGTTTTAATTTAATTACACACGCCCTTACATTCTAGGCGTTTGTTTTAAGGCTTCGTTCAATTTGTTTTCATTAAAGCTTTTGTTTGAGCTTAAAGCTCGGCGGTCGTGTTTTGTTTTGGGCGATTAAATTTCATGAGTGTCTCTGACGCAGACCTGTTGAAGTGTTATGAAAAATGTCAGTCAAAACTCTTATTACTCCAAATAGTACTTTTAATATATAGAGGGGGATGTCTTTAGCACCCGGTATCTTTGCTCTGGTGAAGGGAAAGAAGCGGAAACCTTTTTTTATGAAATGAAATGTAATGAAATGAAATAAAATAATTTTTTATTCATGTAGGTATCACTGATACACTTATGAACGTCATTTTTTAAATCTACCAGCTTTTTGGAAGTGCTTTGTCAGCTCAGCACATCTTTTAAAAATAAAATTTATATTTATTACAAAAATAGGTATTCTCTAACCTGAGCAGAATTGGTTGCCTAGCTGGTAATTTCCATGCATCCTTATCATGTCAAGTTTTTACACGTTTCTTGAAAGTTTCCACCTGCAAGTCACGACAAGTCACGAAGCAAGTTTGCTTTGGGACTCTATTATAAAATTTTACACCGAACCCCATAAAAAAACGCTAAACTTTAGAAAGACGGTACGAAGAGGTAGCCAATTGATGCATCCTTCTTGTTTGCCGATTTGAAGAGTCACAATTTTGTTTATTTGCAGTTATTCCGTTTATAGACTAAATTATTATAAATATGTATAGATATTTATGTTTTTTTATTTGACATATAATTAACTTTAAATTATGATAATGTCACTTTAAATTATTGTAATCAAACTACAGAATCGTTCAAAAACTGTTTGTCGTTAGGTGTTATCCAAATATAATATAGTGTGCTCAGTCGCTGCTTGGTCGATCACTTACGATCACAAGTCAGTCTATGAGAGCTTGTAGTAATTAGATGCGGGTAATTTAGCGGTGTGGCACTGGTCAGTATGATAATGTTGTTAGTAATTACACTCAGGTTCCAGACAATTTAGTGTTCTACATCAGCTCGTACGTAGGCTTGGTAATGTTTGGAGAGCCACGTACAAAACGAGCAGTTATATACAAGCTATATATTTGTATAGGTAAGTATATAAGATTGCAGTTGTACACAAATTAATAATAAATTAACAATGCTTCATATTCATAGCTCCACACTAGGATTAGCTATGTCGTGGTACCATGGACAACAGACAGAAACAAGAACACTCACACCCAGACTGAGAACAGAAATTCAAACTCATCATTCAAATTTCCGTCTGGTTGGGAATCGAACTGCCCTTGGCGTTGCGATCCGGCACGGTAACCATCGCGCCACATCGTCTTGAATTTAATAGTTAACGCACAATGAACTAATGTGTTAACTTTGACGCAGCAGTTATACATTACTAGCTGACCGGGCGAACTTTGTATCGCCTAAATAAATATTAAAAAATAGGGGTTGGTGTTAGAAGGGTGAAAATTTAGGGTTGTATGTATTTTTAATGCCACATTATAAAAAAATAAAAACAAAAAATTTCGTCAAAAAATTAAAAAAAAAAATTAAGGGTGAACAACCCTTATCACTTAGGGGTATGGAAAATATATAGTAGCTGATTCTCAGACCTACTGAATACACATATAAAATTTGGTAAAAATCGGTAAAGCCGTTTCGGAGGAGTACGGTAAGTAACATTGTGACATGGAAATTTTATATATTAGATATTACTTGCGCCTTACTCTATTTTAAATGAGAGTATTGCCCTATCAGATTTTTTTAATTTGACAAGTCTTCTCGTTTATCTGACATACAATTTTTTTGCTTTTTTATTCGCGTGCCACATTTATTGTACATCTCGTTTAGTTACAGTGTAACCAGTATTCCAACAGGACTGGCTGTGTCGCACATAATGCATAAATATATGAGACACAGAACCTTTGTTCTGGGAACACTCGCGTTAAGGCTACATTTTACTGGAAGTGTTTGTTTTTTTCTTCAAAATTCAAAATATATGTATATGTTGCATGTTTTGGTTATTATTTTAATATTACTCCTTGATTTAGTTGGATTACTACAGCCAATAAAATTCACACTAAAATACATCAGTGACCAAAAAATTACGTGCATAAATGTATCAGTGATATCTATATGAATAAGATATTTTGACTTTTGACTTTTTTTGACTTTTGAGTGAAAACCGCACCGTTTCTGAGGTAAGTAGAAACGAACGAACTCATGGGCAAACAGAAAAAATATAAAAACTATTAATATTATTGGACCTACTACGTTGACAAATAACCCTTTTTAAATATTTCATGTACAGACATCGATCAGTTAGTCTTATTACGAGTATAGACCATTTAATGATTTCATTTTTCATTTTTGACCAACTTCAAAAAAAGGGGGAGGTTCTCAATTCGCCTGTATTTTTTTTATGTTTGTTACCTCAGAACTTTGGAGTGGGTGAACCGATTTGGATGATTCTTTTTTTAATTTTAATTTTTAAAACTGGTGCTTGTCGTATGGTCCCACATAAATTTGAGCGAGATCTGACAATGGCATCCATGTCAAAAGCATATTTATAAGTCTTAAATTTGCATTAAGTATGTGCACGATAAATGGACGAATAACTCAATATCGCGCTAACCGATTTCGATGATTCTTTTTTTTATTGGATGCACTTCATTTGAAGTCGGTTATTATTAGGTACTAAAATCATAATAATAATATTGTTTCATAATCTATCGTGATATCTCACCATCGGGAGTAGGATGTAGTATGATTTGATCATGGCGTGAGGGTCCTAACTTCCATACATTTTTAAAAAGGTGTGGAAAAACAGATACCTAATTAAATATTTGTTATAATAATGTCTTCAAATAGTTAAATTCGACGGGTGCAAAGTGAAAAGAGTCATCTACAACACTCACGTTTTATTCACTAATTATAGGTAGTTGTAATTGCATTTTATTAGTATTTTATGTTGTATTTTTTAATTCTCGTTTCTTTTATAGTGGGCTAGGGACTATTGTTTTTGTTCTTGGTTGAATTCGAAATTGCAGTCAGATTGGTCACTGGGAATGCATGTGTTGCGCCGCTCGCCGATCTACACGCGACTGACGGGTGCACTGAAAATCGGAGGACGTAGAAAGTGCCTGCTGCTTGCTACGCCGTACTCTGAGTGCGACCCTTTTCCGGCATATTGGTGGCTGCAACTCCGAATGCAATTTGTAATTGTTGTTTATAAGTAATAGTTTTTTAACATTGTTGCAGTGCCTATGTCGGATTAAATGTTTCTTTCTTTCTTTCTTTCTTTCTTTCTTTACAAAGAAGCTATTGCAGATAACTCTGTTCACTACACCCGTCGAAGTATCGTATCTAGTACAATGTAATACATCTACGTACGTGTGTTTTGGGCACATGAGGAGGGCGATAAATTTAATGCTTTGTGCTCTTCTAGTGTATTCATTTTTTTGCTATCCTTTCATAAATGCTCAGATGCAGGATCATATAAATTTAACGTTGAATTTCCTTTAAAACAACACTAGATTTATAACCGCACCTCGCTTTGTTATTTTGGCGGGACTGTAAAATAAATTATAATGAATTTTTTTCATCAAATCCGGTTAAGACCTTAAATCTAAGGGGTTGAGGAACATTTTACAACCAACTACGTTTTTAAATTGCATTACAAGATTTACAGGACCAATTTATTTAAGTAATTCGGAGTAATTCGGAATAAAATAATTAGTTACTTAATGTAGACATACTATCTCAAAAAGAGCTATTCGACTGAAAACTATAAAATTATTCCATTCAATGTATAGAGTCAATCTTTAACATGACAAAGATTTCTTCTGCTTCCTCACAGAACTGCACGAGGGATGATGCATTCTTTACAATCTTCAGTACGGTATTCGTTCAATGTCCTTTTATGCGCGAAATTTTAAATTCAATCGGAATCGTACGTGCGAGCCGGGATTGTGAACAATTTTATACATGTATTGGTACGTACTTTATATTATAAACGAGCAGAGGATCTTAGGGTGAGATGTATAAACCATGCTTAGGCTTTGTTCAGACTTAAAATCTAAACAAAAATAATGATCCCAATTCGACCTTAAAGTTAGCTATTTTATATAACTTTTAATTTTTTTCTAGTACATTTAACTGTTTTCTGAGTAAAGTCCAAGTCTAACGCCCTAACTCAGAGTCACTAATGTTTACTTTAGTCGCTCCTTAGTAAAGAATCACCATACAAATTCTGTACTAAGGATTTAAGTAACCGTTAGTGACTCTTGAGTTGGAGCGTAAGTGCGCTAAACCTCTAAACCGCTAAAGCTCTCACCCTAAGATTGAGAATATAAATACAAATAAATAGTTGGATACAATTACAGCGGGTTCCTAAGACAAACTAATTAACAAATTTCACAAGTTGTCAAGGTACACAGCATTGCTTTCAAAGTTTGAGACGAAGAATAAATAAATTAGTGTTTTCCTCCAGACGTCGTGACGGACGTCGAGAAGTGTTGGACGCGCGAAGAGAAGTCCCTTTCTCACTCCGTGCTTCGTCGACGCAGCGCTTGTAATCCCTTAAAGTGCTCTAACTGAGAAAATAAGGGTTAAGTTTTAAAAGCACGTTGTCCGCTTTCGTACTGTGGCTACATTACGAGTGAAAGCGGAAAGCGGGAAGGGCCATTCTTTCCGACGGTTCTCAAACTCTCTTGATGCCCTTATCTTGGAATGCATGGATGGTACTTTTTTACGTATTATCAGTTTTAGTATCGTAGTCTTCTACGAGGATAGTAACATTTTTTACGAACGAATATGACTTTGCATAAATAGATCACACCACACACACTTAAATTCAATATAAGCAGCTCACAGACCAACGTAGGTCAAAATTATTTTAAGGCAGGTTGGCGAATGACTTAAATCTTGTCCACGTAAGCGTCTGTCCATACGCACGCTATCAACAATTGTCGCTTGCTTGCAGCTTCTGGCCTTAGTGTGTGTCGCGAGTAAGCGAGCGTTCGCGATTATAACCTCTCATTGTTTTATTGTCAAGGTAAATTGAGATACTCGTCATTCACTCACACCTTTTAATATCGTACAAAAACGTAGACAAGGCTCCGCTGTTACGCGAACCAGTTTACCGTAAATCAAACTGCAGCGCACGCTTTGCTAAGAAAATATTGCTTCAAACTTGCACCACTCCGGAACAACGTACATACGACAATCGGATCTTGTTTAAATAAATAATGAGGGAACCGTCACAGCCGGTGCGACTCATGCTGCGCGTCGCCTACAATTTTAACTTTTTAATAACACTTTATAGGACGATTTATCGGCGTTTATAGTGAAGGACGGTATCCACTTAGCGTTTTCAATATTTTGATTAAAAGCGTTTATTTGCTTACTGTAATAGCTGATAATTTTCTGTTTGTACTTTCTGTATCTAAGCGATGAAATCGCTTATTTTGTCCACCTAGTATAACTGTTTAGTTATTTTTAATTTTGTTAAAAAAATTAACGCTTACACACTCATCCTTGCAGTAGGTCTTGCTACGCGGATGAAATAGACAACACAAATTGGACATCACTGTAACACCCATGACCAGAGTACAAAAATATTTATCTATCACATAATTCTTGTTTAATTTAATAATTAAATATTTTAACATTTTTGCGAATTTTTGCATAACTTCTTTGTATTTCTAATGGATTAAAAAGACAGTCACAGCAATTAAAATTAAATTAATCAATTTCCTTACTTAATTAAATTTGGTTGCTTTTATTAATACAGTTATTACAGCTATATCAGTTATTACACCGAAAACTGAAAGGCTCCTTATAAGGTACAAATTTATTATACGCTAGGAGCAAGACATTGACAAGGCCTAATTTACTGGTTCCATCAGGAAAAGGTAAGCGACAAGCTCGATTTAAAATGTATGCTTTTTGTTTAGCTTACCTCACACACAATAAACGTACAATATTATTGGTGATTTAAGACCAAAAACTATTTAACGTGTAAAGTGTTCACGACGGATATTTATTACACCTAAGAATAGTAAAAACAGTTTCAACAGTTTTCAGAATAGTTACTTATACTGTTATAATATTTGGTAATTATAAATGAAAAATCACAGACTTGAAAAAAGAACCAGACGTCACCTTGTGTTATCGAAAGTGACGCCGCCCGTTTACCGTGTGTGCGTAATTTTTAGTGCAGCGGTCCGACCAATCCGACGCGGTAACGGCAGCTGATGGTGTCAATGTGTGCGTGTGATACTTGTACGAATAGAGGAGTTGGTATTACTGTGGGAGCTTCACTGAATTTGTTGCTGACAATCCGTCTGGTTCTTTTTTCAAGTCTGTGTGAAAAAGATAATTATTTTCCTTACTAATTATAGTAAAGAAATACGGGTACTCACATATTATATCTTATTTTGTACTCCGATATTTCGACCCAGTTGCATGGATCGTGGTCACGGATAAACTGCGATGGGGGTAGCGGTGGGTGGTGGTTTGTTCGATCTACGATGAGTGAAGTTTAAAATATATAATTATTTTCTGTTCAAGTTATATCTTCACGTATTATCAGTTTCTATATTTTACAAAACCTTTCTGAACTACATTTGTTTTTGATCTTTCTCGTCGGATATAATTATTAAGCCCTGCATGGTTTGCAAGGCAGTATGTTTAATATAACGGCCGGACCGTTATATTAAACACTAGCTGACCCGGTGAACTACGAATCGCGTAAAACTATTTTTTTAAATAAAAGTAGCCTAAGTTACTCCTTGTTACATCAGCTATCTGCCAGAGAAAGTCCCGTCAAAATCGGTCCAGCCATTTCAGAGATTAGCCGGAACAAACATACAGACAGACAAAAATTGTAAAAAATGTTATTTTGGTATATGTACCGTGTTACATATATCGAAATGCACTTAGTAAAAAGCGGTTATTTTAATAATACAAACACACTCCAATTTTATTTATTTGTATAGATAATTTGAAAAAGGTGTTAGACAAGGCTGTATCCTCTCACCCATTCTTTTTAATGCCTATGGAGAGTATATAATTAGGCGTGCATGCGAGAACTGGAATGGAGGAGTCACTATAGGTGGCAACAGAATCTCTAACCTCCGTTACGCAGATGACACTACGCTCCTAGCCACTAGCGAAGCTGAAATGGTTGAAATCTTGGGAAGAATGGAGAGAATAAGTTTAGAAATGGGTCTAAAGATCAACCACACTAAAACTAAACTCATGGTAGTAGATCGTGGTAACAAACTGCAGCTCACAGGCTCACTCGCGCTTGAAACGGTTGAGGATTTCATCTACCTCGGAGCCAATATCAGCAATACTGGTTCGTGTGAAAAAGAGTCGTTCCTAGGCTCTTCGTCCAAAGCGGACGAAGCAATCCAACATCTCCAGGCCCAACATGGCCTGCGTACATTCAAGTCCCTTGAGCCTCGCACAGTAGTGCTCGTAGACTCCTCCCCCCTCAGTCCCTCTGCCGCCTCTCGGCACGAATCAATGGACGAATCGGAGCTCTCAGACTCCACGTCCATCTCTAGTTCCCGGAAACGGACCAAGGCCCCGTCCTCGGTCAGCTCCGACTCAACCGTCACCGGTGATGACGGTTTCGAGCGAGTAACGCGCAAAAAGCGCAAGCCTCGCACCAAAACTTCTTCGGGCACTGAGCCCTCCGCCCCCGCGCCCACGCCAAAACCGGCCGTTGAAAACGCCCCCGAGACTGTCCTCCCTAGGCAGTCCTCCAAGCCAGCCTCGCGCTGCGCCCCCACTATCCCTGCCATCAAGGCCCCTCCCCCAGTCTTCCTGCGGGACAAGTCCAAATGGACCGCAGTAGTGGAACTGTGCACTCAGCACAAGATCCACTACACCCACGCCACCAATATGGGCGAGACAATCCGGGTGAAAGTCCCGGACGTTGACCAATTCAGGAGCCTCACCAGGCTCCTCATGGTAAATAAAATACCATACCACACATACGCTCTCCCCGAAGAGCGTAAAGTCAAAGCGGTACTCAGAGGAGTACCGTTCGAGCTAGCCAACGAGGCTATACTCGAGGACCTTAAGTCCCAGGGCCATCCCGTGGAGGCTGTGCACAAGATGCACACCCGCACCGGCCGACAACTCCCGCTGGCCTTAGTCATTATGACTAACGCGCCCACGTCCCGCGACATTTTCAAAGAGAAACTCACCATATGTGGGCTCTCTGAAATCCGGGCTGAACCCCCGAACAAACGTGGGTTCCCCGGTCAGTGCCACCGCTGCCAGCTTTACGGCCACGCAGCGGCTAACTGCTGCGCTCGTCCTAGGTGCGTTAAGTGCCTAGTACCGCACCTCACCAAAGAGTGCACACGCACTAAAGACGATCAGTCTCCCCCGGCTTGTGTCCTATGCGGACAGACCGGCCACCCCGCTAATTATCGCGGCTGCCCACGTGCCCCCCGCTCTAACCTGCCTAAGACTGCTAACAAGCAGCCTTACAGGCCAAGACAAGCCCCGCCCCCTGTAACGGACGCGAACTTCCCTCAATTGAGGACCCCCAGTGCCCGCCCAGGGCCTCCGCCCCCTCCCACTAACCCGTGGAGGCGGACAGCCACCACGGCTGCCCCCGCTCCCGCACCTAAGGTTGCATCCGCACCTAAGGCTGCGCCCGCGCCCTATAAGGCACCTACTGCCTTCCCGCGTCCCTCCCAGTCCCAAACCAGCCATATGCCCTCTTATGAGGACTTGGCCACGGTGAGGGACTTAATAAATAGTATTAACATGGATGAAATCCATGCCTTCACCCGCAAGCTCCTTGCAGCTAGCAGTCCCATCGAGCGAGCCATGGTGCTCGTCGAACACAGCGAGTTAGTTAACTCGCTTAAGTAATGTCAATAGCGCTTAACGCAATTCCCCCTTCTACCGGTCGAGTGAGGCCTAAAGGCGTCTCGCTTATCTCTTTCAATTCACGCGGTCTGTACTCTAACATATTAGAAATTAAAGAGTTTATTCGCAATAGGGATATCGACCTATTGCTAATCCAAGAAACCCACCTCAAGCCCTCTCTTAAAAAGGGTTTGTCTATCCCCAAATACTCTCTTGTACGAGACGACAGAGCCGACGGCCGCAAGGGCGGAGGCACTGCCATCTACTACAAAAGATCTTTACATTGCTCTGTAATAGAAACCCCTCCACTCATCAACATGGAAGCCACGGTAGTCAAACTAGGCATGACAGGACACCCGTCCCTGTTCATAGCCTCAGTATATAACCCACCTCAGAAAACTCCTCTTCGTAGCGACCTAGAAGCACTGCTCTCGCTCGGAGACTCCATTATACTATTTGGAGATTTCAACTCCAAACACTCCGACTGGAGGTGCCACAAAACTAACCAAAACGGTAAGAAGCTCTTCAAGCTTACTACCAAACTGGGAATAAATATTCTATCCCCTTCCTCTCCCACTCACTATCCGAAGCAGGTGAACTATTCACCTGACATTCTAGATATAGCCCTGACCAAGGGAATCTCACTCAACCTGAGAGCATTAAACACTCTCGACGACCTAGGTTCTGATCACCGCCCGGTCTCCCTTGAGCTAGGGCCTATCGACTCTTCCCCGCCCGTCACCCGAACTTTCACTAACTGGGATGGTTACAAGAACGCGCTTAAAGCGGAGTTCGAGTCCCCCAACTCACCTTATGCTATCTCAGCCGACTACTTCGATAGCTCGGCTACAATAGACAATACTGTCAGTAATCTCACTAAAACAGTACAGTCAGCCCTTCGTGACAACGAGCGTGTGGTCAAGGTCCCAAACCGGAAACTACAACTCGAAGCCAGGCTTCTCATTCGTAAGAAAAATGCAGCGCTCAGACGTGCTGCTTTATACCCCACTCCCACTTACCGCAGGAGAGCTAACGCCTTACAGCGTCAAGTTCGATCCCTACTTACAGAACTGAGGAACTCCAATTGGGACTCCCTCATGAGCGACATAACTCCCTCTCACAAGGCGTTCTATAAGACGGCTAAAAACCTTCGAATAGACGCCAAGTTAGACACCCCCCCACTTAACCGTCCCGACGGCAGTATAGCCTTCGAGGACGACGAAAAAGCAGAATGTTTCGCTGACAGTATTGCTACGCAGTGTGCTCCCAGCACTCAGCCCCATTCCCCGTCTCATGTTCAAACGGTGGAGGATGAAGTCCGTCAGAGGAATTCACTCCCTGTCACCGCAGATCCCATTCAAACAACTACTGACGAGGTCAAGTCCATCATACGTGGACTCAAACCCCGTAAAGCTCCTGGAGCCGACGGTATTTCCAACCTGGCGCTCAAACACCTCCCAGAGCAGGTTATTACCCTTTTAGTCATTCTGTTCAACGCCTGCTTTGAACACTGCCACTTTCCCACTGCGTGGAAAGAGGCTATAGTAATAGGGATTCCCAAACCCGGGAAACCCCTTAATGTCCCGTCTAACCATCGACCCATCAGCCTCCTCAAGGCAATGGGTAAAGTATTTGAAAGAATAATACAGTCCCGCATGAGAAAGCATCTCTTTCCATCGGACGGTCCTCCCTTGATCATTCCGCACCAATTCGGGTTTCGTGCTAAACACTCTTGTCCTCAACAAGTACACCGTATAGTAGAATACATACTTAGTGGATTCTACCCGCGTCGCGATAAGACAGTCGCTGTCTTCTTCGACGTTGCCAAAGCTTTTGATAAGGTCTGGCATGCCGGACTTATCTATAAACTCCATTATCTTGGCCTTCCAGACCGTATTGTCAGACTCGTGGCTTCCTACCTAGATCAACGTACCTTCCGTTTCAGACACGAAGGTATCCTCTCTTCCCCTCGCCTAATAACGGCAGGGGTCCCTCAGGGCTCAGTGCTAGCCCCTTTACTATTCATATCGTACACAAACGATATACCGATACCCAAGAAAGGGGTTCAACTCTCCCTCTTTGCGGATGACACCGCCCTTTACTTCAAAGGACGGGTGATGTCGTCAGTTCTTACCAGAGTCCAAAACTCGGTTAACGAGTTAGGAGACTGGTTCAAGAAATGGCGCATCGAAGTCAACGCGGACAAAAGTGCCGCAATCCGCTTCTCACACAAGCAACGACGCTTGAGCGATCCCCCCATCCGCTTCGCGGGAACACCCGTCCCTTGGAGGACACAAACAAAATATCTAGGTATAACACTAGACTCTAGACTCACCTTTAGGCCCCATATCAACAAGGTGACTAGTACAGCCCGTTATTATATGAGCCGACTCAACGTTATGTTGGGAAGGAAAAGTAAAATGTCCCTCAGGAACAAGCGAACGCTCTTCAAGGTTTGCATTCGACCGGTACTACTCTATGCCGCCCCTGTCTTCGCACATGCGGCTCCCAATATAGTCCACAAATTACAAGTAGTCCAGAATCTATTCTGTCGAAAAGCGACCGGCGCACACTGGTGCGTCCGGAACGCCGATCTCCACCGAGACTTAGAGCTCGACACAATACAACAAGTCATGAAAAACTTCTCTGAGAGATTCTTCAAATCCTCAGAAACACACTCCAACCCCATGATTAGGGAATCAGCGGATTACACCGCCCCCACCCTCACCGGCCATCAAATACGAAGGCCGCGCAATGTCCTCACGGACCCACCCAATAAGCTCTCGTCTGACCTGGAAAGCCTCCTGGCCGCCTCCAAAGACACAGACGACTCAATCCCAGATGATGCTCATCCTTTCGATGGCACAATTACCTCTTCGACAACACAAAGTGTAGTCACCCAGCGGACGCTCCCTAGGGAGCGCCGCTAGCGCTCCGTCTCTTCAAACGGAGTCGCTTCAGATGAAGGTTTTAAGGTCGTACGACCAAAACCATTAAGGCAGTTTTTAGTGCGGTATTATCCTTGGAGCGGCGATAGATATAGATATTTTTTCATAAATATCTATATTTTATCATCCTTGGATTGAGTCTCCACATAACCACCAGAGACGGCTCTGCTGGTATGCGTAAATGCATTCTCTGCCTCCCTCCCGTGAGGGGAAACAAAAAAAAAAAAAAAAAGTGTGAAAAAGAATTGAGAAGACGCATAGGAATGGCCAAAACTGCGATGACCCAACTACAGCGAATATGGAGAGATCGAAACATCTCACGTAAAACCAAAATTAAATTAGTTCACTCCTTGGTATTCTCCATATTCAGCTACGGGGCTGAGACCTGGACACTGAAAAAGGCTGATCGTGACCGCATTGATGCATTTGAAATGTGGTGTTGGAGAAAAATGCTCCAAATTCCTTGGACTGCCTTTCGCACGAACGCATCTATTCTGCGTGAACTAAAGTTAAGACTCGACTCTCCACTCTCTGTCTACGCAGAATACTTGAGTTTTTCGGACACATCGCCAGGAAAGACGGCCAAAACCTAGAGCAACTTATGGTTACTGGCAAAGTTGACGGCAAACGACCACGAGGCCGCAGTCCAACTAGGTGGACTGACCAAATTCGTTCTAGTCTGGACACCAACCTACACGACGCACTACATGCTGCCAAAGACAGGAATAAATGGCGTAAAACTGTCAGGCAGAAAATATTTCCACTCTTAGGGGATCACGACCCTCAGTATTGAGGAAAACGACGCGAGGAGGAGGAGGTATAGATAATGTAAAATGTGTGTAAAATAAATTAATTAAAAAAATTGCTTCCTTTATGTTCCTCGCTATACGCTTATGCTAAAACCATACCTTTTCTATCGCTTTCAAGTCAGAAGTGAAATGAAGAGAATTACGAAGTAGCTACGCAGTTTATTAATATTTACCTATTCATCTTGTATGAATGAGCGCATGTGACTAAATGTGATTTGATGTTGAGTACCTTAATTAAGGGAGGACATAAATATACGAAATATAATTATTATTACGAATAGGCATACGCTGATATTTTCATACCTTTGGTGAAGCATGTTAAGGAAATGGCATCGATTAATGGTCGTAGCACACATATCAACTCGTAAACGGAACGTAAACGTATCAACTCTTGCATGTCAGTATTCTTTGTATGAAACTCCCTACTGTAAAGCACACTTATCGGATTCGTAACGTAATCGCCTCGCCTCGAGACAAGCTCACGAACCGCGGTACGGTGCGTGGACGAATTGCCGTACCCGCGCTTACGTCTCACCGTACGCTATCCGTCGACTTTCCGTTTCCTCGTGCACGCCCCGCGCCGCGGCTACCGTTGCGTCGGCGAACTGCTGTCATTCATTCCGTCAACCAGCGGCCGGCGAGCCGTAAGCGCGGCGTCGCCTAGCCGTAGCCGAGTCGATTTGGAGCTGTTGGTCGGTTATAACGCGCTTACGTTAGGTTGACGGCGAGGCGATCCGGTGCCGATCCCTTTCCGAGTTGATATGTGCGCTACGACCAATAAAATGGCGTCCTTTTTCGTATTTAATTAGTGAGCCACCTCCACCTATTTCATTAAATAAAAAAATGCTAACCAATATACTAATTGATTTTATCACAGAGAATCGGACTAACTACTCATCCTGAATATTGTTAAACTTTAGAGAGATTTTTTCAGAAAAAATAACTCTTCATAAAAAATAACTATCGCCCACTGAATCTTTGCTTGCAAGATCTGACCAATACACGTATAGAATCACACAAGAAATAACACATGGCTTTGAGATTTTCTTTACTCCGTTACACTTCAAATAATGGTTAAAAGTTAAGAATTTTCCACGAAAGTGATGTCTTATAAAATATTCTACATTTTTTATAAAAACTAAACTCAAAGGAGGCAAAGAAAATGAAAACAATTAAAAAGTTAATTGCCTCAGGAGAAAGTTAATTGGCACGCTCTAATTATTTTCTACGAGAACGGTTTGTAATTATTCATCGAAATCAAGGTTGGTTCAGTATAAAGTGGACTGAAGTAGAACAAGTAAATCGTTTTATTTGTAATACAATAAAACTCTATTCTCTACTTTGCCAAGAACCAAGTAGGCCCACTGATGGGAAGTGGCCACCATCGCCCATGAAATGGACAGCAGCAACATTAAAGTTACTACCGAAGAATTGCCGGAAAAGAAGGAGACAGAATAAAGAAACTACAGACTCTCAAACCCCTAGCCGAAACACGACGAGTCGTTTGGGGAAAGACCCAAGCAAGATGGTGGTAGCTAACAAGGAAAGATAATTAAAATAATATTGATATTAATATTATAAAAAGGGCATTATAAAAGGAAAAGATGGAGCCACACTTCAAAGCAACTATGATTAACTTGCTTAGTTTTTTCATGAAAGCATATTTTTAATAGTTGAGATAAATGATACCTAAATGACCAGCTCTGCAACCAGTTCCGCTCAGAATAGTAAATACTTTTGTATTATTATCTTTTTTTGTAATATTTTTTTAAAAGATGTGCTGAGGAGTTTCTTTAGGCTTTTCTTCTCCTCCACGACAAAGCACCTTCCGAAAAGCCAAAAAATGACGTGCATAAGTGTATCAGTGATACCTATATGAATAAAATATTTTGATTTTGATTTTTTTTGATTTTGATACTTACGCATAGTATTATACTATATTTAGCAGGTAAATACGTTTATCAAACACCTTTTTATGGAACAGTAACGTACGCATTGTCAATACCGTATTATTAAGGACGTTCAAAGAATTTTCCAAAGCTATTATTTGCTTTGTATGTCTTGTTACGGCCAATAATAAACGACTTTAATAGATGATCTGTTCTTTGACACTAAACATACCTTTGGATATTTCCTGTCGTTCTATGGTCTAATTCTCCTATTATACGTGTTAATTATGTGAAATTTGACATAATATATCATTTCCAACTCATAACTTTATTAGTAAATAAAGTTTTTCTACTTTACCCTTGCCTTTGGATGAGTGCTAATGAAGTTTGAATGAGAAAGTGTCTCATTCAACTCGGAACCTTCACAAAAGGTTTTTCCGAAGATTGCTCATGCCCATTACAAAAGACCTACAAACTAGGTTTAACTACACTACAATTTTCTACTAGTTTTTCAAAACGAAGTCAGATACCTAAGTAGATCGATAATAAATTGTACCAAATCAATAGATTATTTATCTTATGCCGTGTAGATACTTGAATCGATTAATTCTAATACTATTCAAACAATAAAAAACGTTATTGTAGAATAATTTAACAATGTACAATTTTTATGAGAATTTAAAGCGCCTCTAGCGAACACAATTTGAAATTTAAAACTTCATTCGCTACCTTTAACTCGATGAATACGTTTTGACAAGAAACCGACGGAATCATTCATTCGTTTCTTTGTAGTGCCATGTTTTGATATCATTTATGATTCTTCAAAAGACAAGCACTGTTGAAGATACTTTATTAAAATGATATCGTTTGTCTATTATCCACACTTTCCTTGAAGAACAATCTACAATGTACAGCAGACTTTATGTAGTACAAAATAGGGTCCATATTTCGAAACCAACAAGCCACAAACGTTTTACCTGCTAGCTAACAATTGTACTCCAAGTCTCTTTGTGGATACTAAAAGGAAAGAATGAATGCGACTGTACTGTAGGTACAGTTAATATTTATTTTTAATTACAGCTTTCGAGTATTCCTCGTGGTAGTTATAAAGTACTCGTACATTTCTTTTCCAAGCAGACTGTGAATAGCCGATCACAGGAAGGTAATTCCTTGCCTGTTATACCTACATGGCGTCCCTAAATAATTTGTTATGTGTATTATATTATATAATAAAATGATTATTTTATGGCAATCATGCAAAAGGTTATGTTATACCTACACGAGATTTTAAAAATAAGGAGAGACCCAGCTTCCATAGTAACTCAGGCCCAGGTAGACAAGACTGGAAATAAAACGTTAAAACTGTTAAAATGTATTGTATAATGCAATGCATTTTGTATGCTGACAAATGGTGAAAAACAGCATTATAATTTAAGGGAAAATACGAAGGAATCATGCATGGTTACTCACACATGGATTTGAAACTGGCGAGCATTCTCAAACGTAGACAATTGCCATTAAATGCAGCGCAAGAGCCATATTTCACTTTAGTTGCACTTCGGTGCGTGACTGTCTGTGCCCGCGTGCGACTGCTCATCTGTTTTAACACTTCACTTCACTAAACTGTTCGGAACACTTGGCTTGGTTTATACTATAGACTTAATTAATGGCATGGGCCGTGGTGACCAATGTTTTGGCAAGTCTGAAAGTTTTCAGGCTGCTACATACCTAGTTTAGACATTGGAAGCCTTAAATGAACAAAATTCTCGGAGTCTCGGAAACTGCTCCAACGATTTTCATGTTTAGTATGCAGGGGGTTTCGGGGGCGATAAATCGATCTAGCTAGGATTCATTTTTAGAAAATGTCATTTTATCCGTGTTTTCAGGCAATGAAAAACTACTACAATAGACTCTTCCTGACATCTGTTGGCGAGTAGCAACACTAAAGCTATTTCAGTAGATGGCGTTATTAAGCAACATTAAACCGAGCAAAGCTTGGTCATCCGGATACTAAAAATAATTTATACAACAAGACCGAACAGAAGGACTATTTTTCCTATCAGAGTAAAAGGTGAATGGGAAAACCTTTGTATCACTTTTTAGAGTCCTCTTTGACGCACTTCATAAGCATGCTATTGTCGATTGTCGCTTGTTTGCGTCTTGAGTAGTAAAATGACAATATCTGTCTGTATATTTTTCTTTTTTTTCTTTTGATCATAATATGATGTTATGATGATATACACAAAAAAATATGAAAACCGGTAGAGCCGTTTCGGAGGAGTGCGACCATAAACACCACGACACGCGATTTTTATATATTAGATAAACGCAAACATTCACAGCCCCAGGCTACGATTCCCTGTGTCGTGGATACCATGGACAACACACAAAGACAAGGACACAAAGACATTAAAACTCATCATTCAAATTTCTGCCTCGCTTGGAATCGAACCCAGGCCCCTTCGAACCATTTCGAACGTCAGTCAGACACGGATCGTCAATATATAATACGTAACAAACAAATAAGTTCGATAAATTTCTTGTGCCGATAATATATTCCCCGACGCCATCATTACTCACACTTCGCCAGTATCCTTTGTCCTCGTCGTCGTTATGATATATACCGTATGATATATACGGTATGATATATACAGGGATAGGTTTCACAAAAGGTGTTTTTAGAAATATTTTTATAGAGGTCTGTTTTGCTTAATTTTAATAGAGGTACCGAAAATATATGTAAAGTTTTTCAAAGTGGATGAAAACTTTACAAAGACAGCGGATTTGTTTATAATAATCGAACAAGTGCGAGTCGGACTCGCGTACTGAGGGTTCCTTACAAACTTCTTTTTTGTGATATAACAACAAAACGGTTTCCAGATTTTACCCTTTACTTGTGCATAAGACATTAATTACTTCTTGCCTAATTTCATTTTAGATCTTCGGCATGAACAGCCGCATCTTTTGATTGCGTTAATTGAAAAGCTTGATTTTTTTCACAGTTCCAAGAAACTGCAGACAAGATCCCAAGAAATCTCAAAAAGAACTTATCATCCTTACTATGCATCGATTTTTTTCTTATCCATAGATGACGGTGACTATTTTCCATCAGGTGGTTTCTTTTCTATGCCTGTTTGCCTGTCTGTTTGTATGTTCTGTTTTCTATGCCCTCTTACAAAAAAAAATCGTATAAGAATTCTGTAAGCAAAACAAATAAGGCTGTTCTACTAATGACTTAACTTTTTTATTAATTTATTTTAGCAACAGTAATATTACTGAACAAATAAGTCCTATAAATCCCTCGAACGACCCGCGTCGCCACGTCGCCAGTAATATATTCCTCGACGCGGTCATTACTCACACTTCAGGTTCAGCGTCCTTTGTCCACGCTCTATGATGTATATCTGACGCATCAAAGGTGAGAATATGTCTGATAGAACTATGATCAGTTGTTATGCGTAAACCTTTCGCATGGATATAATATCCATTCATCGAATCAGCCTTTGCCTTGCTAGTTGCTCTTAAGGCAAATTATGGTGGCCATACACGATCAATATACTTGTCAAGTCTGCAGCGGGCTTAACGCGGCATCCAGTAAACTTGACGGTGTATAGCCATGGCTATCTGGCCATATAGCTATCTCATGTGAACTGGATGACGCATCAAGTCAGACTGCAAGTACACTTGATCATGTATGACCACCATTACGTATAGTGTTGTTGATGTTTCACAGATCTAACATGGTACCTAGACGATAATGCAGCATGTCATGTTTTTATGCACTCAACAGGAAAACTTGCATGATGATCCAGCCTGCCACATGACCATGCATGTAAATGCATTGTATCATCTAGGGATTCTAGGGAATCCATTAAAGCGTGATCATGCTGCATGATGAACTGTACAGTAATGCAAGCCATCAATCATTTTAACGCATTACAGCCTAAATACAGAGGGGCTTCTCTGTAAATGCATGTTATGCTGCATATCTAGAAACCACCAAATGCATTATCTAGAAACCACTTAAAAGGCGTGAATTTGAATAAACATAAGCCAAGACTTCAACGACACGACTGACACAACGATGCTCAAAGAGAGAGAAAGAGAGATTTGTCATAAACAAGGATCGAGACACTTTTTATAAAACAAAACCCCTAGTAATAACGTATTCGACGACATGTGACATCCGACATCAAACAGAACACAAATCGTTGCATTCCGGCGGGTCCCAGATCCTCTGTAATTACATGCTGGTGTAATTACAGGACACATCTAGTTTTCCCCTCAACGCAAACGCACCAGTGAACTCCTATATACTCATAATTTTCATATAACTCGTTATTTACTATAGGAATCTAGTAGGTTATGTTATATTCGTCATGCAATTCCCAGTAGTATGGAAATAATTGCACATTAATTTTATACAGTTTTGAGTGGACACTACTTCAATAATCTGATTCGTTGCCTGGGATGTTATTACCGATAAATGATTGCTGAACCCGATTGTTCTTGAAATAAGACTAAAATTTTCTTATGAAATAGCCGACATTAACCTGACTATATAATTATTTAAAACACTAAAGGCCGATGCATTGCCGGCCAAAAGAAAATAAAGAAGAAAAAAGCTAATGATAAAACTGAAAAAGAGTATCGGGTATTATAATATGCTGCCTACTTGGTAGTAAGATTCAAACTAAGCACTAAGTAGGTGAAAGGAGAAAAGGAGAGATGCTGTATCCAGGAGCTTATGCACAGCCAGTATTTACCAGCGAAGGATTACGGCGCCCGCCCCACATCGCCCGCAAATATTGACACTTCGCTGTTTTAATGCCGACGTCAAACAATCGCCGATTAGTGACGTACTCGCGTTAATGTCATTTAACTGTTTACTAACTATAATGATACTGTAATTAAATATTTACATTTTATCATAGCTGCCTAAAAATAAATTTTACTGTGTACAATATACGCTATACAGAGAAAGGAAACGACTAGAAACTCTCAAGAAGAATTCGATGAAAGGAGCATAGAATAAAATAGAACTCATCATTTTATTCAAACACTGGTACATTTATAGAAATATTCCGATCCTTACAGACCCATTACAAACCAAGCGAAAATACATAAATACTTATATTATTACCGATATTACGATACATCAACGAAGCAAACCACAACTACTTACGAAGAAAAACTGACAAAGTACACAAATATACACGGGATGAAACTACGAGTAGCTACGCGGTAAAACGTCCTGCAATTTCCTGTAGGAACCTGAGGCTGGTCCCTAGTCCGTTGTTCAGCATAGTTACTAGTATTATAGTTGTCTTAGATTCTAACAGATGGCCCTTTAATATTCAATATTTAAATATTTAGCAATAATGTTCAATAGCACCACATATACTGTCCTCACCGCGAGTACCAGCGACAGGCTCACCAATAGCCCAATAGGCACACCGCAAACAAGAGGGCGTTCGAACCCCACAATTTGCGATACAGCCTTTTTCTTTTTTCACTTATTACGAACATCTTAATTCCTGACACAATGGTAATGCCCACCCAGTTCGATTGTTTGTTTTGTTATACAAAAGATATGTTTTACGGCGCACAAAAGGTTTAGGGTCCGTCAGAGGATGTTTAGGGATACGAGAGAGTGAGATGTAGTCGTGATCGATATTATTTTGATTATTTTTGTTTTGATTGAAACAAACCCCTCACGAATCAGTCTGTTTGTGTTTGAAATATTCATTCATACAAACGTATTTTATGAACTGGTTTGATTCCTCAGAGAAAGTAACAATCAAACCATAATACCACTGACTTCCACGACAAAAGCAAAAGGTTGAAAATGAAATAAAATTCATGAATGAGATTTGTAAGTTTGAAGGTAGTTATATGTTTATGAACGCCCCGGTCAACTCTAGCATGAAAAAACTTTATAAGATACGTAGAACCTATTTTAAGGGAATTGTAATGTAAGGGAAATGTAATATTATGATTTCAAAAATCCCTTAGGAAATCTTTCAGGGTTTATACTATATTATGGAGTAGCAACCGATTTTTTACAAACGCATCGTAAACATGCAAATTTTAGGGCAATGATTCTTGAACTTCTATCAGCAGACCTGGCACTCGTCTTTTCTTCTGCATATAAAACTAAACTAAATATGTGTATAAAACGTGTCTCATGTATGTATCATACTTTATTTCGTTCTTATATGCCATCAAAAAAAATAATTGAGAATAATAAAATGGCGCTACGACAGGAAGATATTTTATAACATAAAATGCCAAGCATATCATAAATTTTGAACAGAGATTTTCCCACAATCTCGCACTAAAATATAAGATAACCCGATAGTGTTCATATCTTCGTATCATCCAACGCTAAAATAGAATACTGTTATCTAGTAGAAATGTCATTTGGAATTAATTCTCGCTCTTTATTTACAGTTTATATTTTTTCGTTTGGAGAATATTTTTTATAAATATATTATTTATTTATTTATTATTTATTTATTCTTTTGCAACACCTTAAAGTAGAGGTTACAAGGGCGAACTTAATTATTAATTATAATTTTGTCATAATTATTATAAATGTACCTGAGTTTCGTATTCATTATAGGTACGTACCATACATTCCAACCTAATAGCAGAATAGACTATTTAAAAACTCAACATTATGTTTCGTAATTATTGTCATTGTAAAAGTAAACTCAAATCTAAACTGAATCCAATCCCTTCTATTCTATATTTTATTCTATGGTAGCCAGCGATCACATTTATATTTATTCATGCAGACTACATAAAGCGGCCCCTGAGGGGTAGAGCGAGCAAAAATTATGCAAATATCGCCCTTCAGTTGAGCACAATTAGAAGTGATTATATTGCTGAATTCAATTCCGCAGTTTCGGATCCAATTTTCTCCTACTCCCTTGTGTGAGGCCTTGGTCCTTGTGTAACTTTGCGGTCAGAATATTGTGACTTGTATCAGAATATTTACGAGTAGTCGCGGGTTCTGATAAGTGATATATTATATCTGTGAAGATGTTTATTCGATGTCCCTAAACCTTATATAGTCTGGTATTTTTATTTTTTAGACGAATCGTATTTGGTAGTCAATCTTGGCACTACTTTTTATTGAAATATAAATTTTAATTAGATAAAAATACTTAAATCTAAATTATTGTTATCTTGTGTCCGCCTTATTTTTAAATCGCAAATTACGATAAAATATACTACCTATAAGATTGTATACAAAGACTCGTCTATAGATAAACATGTGCATCTGTTAGTCAAAAAGATTTTTTTTAGTTTGGCGACTTTGGCGAGTCATTACAGACTCACAAATTTTTTCATCCATTACTTCATGTATAGCAGAATGCCATCAAAAACATAACTTGTAAAAAAAACCAAGTCTCGCAACTCAGTTCTTCTACCGTAAAAATTTGTGAGATGCATGTAATACCAAGTCGGTTAATTTATTCAATCCCTACTTTAGGGTCCTTCTGTCTTAAGTTATTACGTAATTAGCTAACCTAACAACATCTTAAAGTGACCATATCAATATTAAAAATATTTTATGTTCTAAATAAATAGATTGACTTGGCCATCGCACAAAACAGTGTAATGTAATATGTATTACTTGTTAGATACATTGCGTTTTCATGCGATGGCCAAGTCAATCTGTTTATTTAGAACATAAAATATTTTTAATATTGATATGGTCACTTTAAAATGTTGTTAGGTTAGCTAATTATGTAATAACTTAAGACAGAAGGACCCTAAAGTAGGGATTGAATAAATTAACCGACTTGGTATTACATGCATCTCACAAATTTTTACGGTAGAAGAACTGAGTTGCGAGACTTGGTTTTTTTACAAGTTATGTTTTTGATGGCATCTCATTTCTTTTTGTAGTTAGTCCTACTTTTTTCCTTTTCAGTACCTTCTATTTCTTCAATACTAACAATTTGGAGCAATATAGTCTTTTTTATGCTTTGAGCCGGCAAACGAGCAGACAGGTCACCTGATGGTAAGTGATCACCGCCGCCCATGGACATTAGCAACACTGGGGGCGTCACCAACTCGTTGCTGGCCAAGAAGATGACGATAGATCCACTTCTTTAAGGACCCCAGGTGATACCTTAGAGCCTTAGAGTTAAAGCAGTTTGTTCCACATGACAGTTTACACGTGCGAGGTAGAAAATGACGTGAGAACCGAACTGTGGACGGACGCTAGGTATCCAGGTAGTGTTGATGGAACCTGGTACGTGATGTGCGGTGACGAAAATCAACTGCAGGTATTAAGCCAAACAGTTCTTCAGAACATTCCCCATTGTACAGACGGTAGAATGCGCAGAGAGAGCCTACATCTCTCCTCAACTCAGGCGATTCTAATCCGTCTGTAAGCTTGGGATCGTCGACAAGACGAATGGCTAGCCGTTGAATTCGATTGAAGGGATTCACTTGGCCAGCCGGCTCCATACTGAAGTACCGTGAAGTACTTCGTGAAGTGCTTAACTCTATTGAGCACTCCCAATTTCTTTACCAGCTAGTTTGGCCTTTCTAACTAAGTGGTCCCGTAGTTCTAACTAAGTGGTACTTCGTAGGACGGCAACTTAGACAGTAATGCCTTATGCTACACTCTATCGAAGGCCTTTGCAACATCCAAACTTACAGCCAATGCTCCTCCGTTGCACTCGATTGCTTCTGCCCAGCAATGAGTAAGGTATACTGAAAGATCGCCAGCTGATCTGCCTTGGCGGAAACAGTATTGACGATCACTAATCAGCTGGCGATCTTCTAAATACCGGAGCAGTTGGGTGTTTATTTTACGCTCCATTACTTTGGAGAGCAGAGAGGTTATGGCGATTGGTCTGTAATTGGATGGATTTGGCCTGTCTCCTTTTTTGGGAATAGTGTGGATCAAAGCTACCTTCCATGAAGACGGCACAATGTCGGCAGAGTAGGAGAGTTGGTACAGGTGTGTTACAACCGGTGTCAACTCCGGAGCGCACGTTTTTAGCACAACAGCAGGTATACTATCTAGCCCATTCGACTTGTTGATGTCAAGGGAAAAAAAGCTTGACGCACGGCATTCTGAGTAAAATGCACGTCAGGCATCAGCTCACTACACTGCGGGATGGTAGGCGGTGTGTTACTCCTGTCATCAACAGTCGAATTCGATGCAAAGAGTGTGCCCAGTATTTCGGCTTTCCCTTTTGCGGTGTGGGCCATGGTATTATCTGCTCTGCGCAAAGGAGGAAGGGACGATGCACAGAAATTGCCTTGAATGACTTTGGCTAAAGACCAAGACGCTCGGCTACCACACGGATAGCTCAGCAGTCTCTTGCCGGTTGTGTTTATGTGCTTGAACTTTGCCTTGGCGATTTGCTTCTTTGAGGACCACGAGGCAGCATTAAATTTCTTTTTCAGCTGACTCACAATGGTGCCTCCGAGTTCACGCACCTCTACCCAATCCTGATAAGCAAATTGCTTCAGGTTTATTGCCTTTAAGCAGTTTTTGTCAAACCAGGTTTGGGTTTTACCACCAACGAGTGCCACAGAGTTTGGAATGTAACATTTCATGCCCTAGAGTACCACATCGGCTATGGAAAGAGTACAAGCATTGGGATCAGCTGAGGAGAAACAGATGTGCCTCCACAGGTAAGATGAATAAAATTCCCGCAAACCGTCTCAGTCCGCCGATCTGAAATACCAGACTCGGCGAGACGCGCAAGGTCGCCGGTCAACGGGTCGTGCCAACCGTACCGAAGAGTACGGGTGCTACTACATGATACATTCTGAAGGTCTGATGATGACCAGGTATATACTTATCGGTTCTCAGTAACGGAAGTACTTAGGATGACCTAGCTTTCAACATTTATCTGATTGAGTACGGGTGCTACTACATGATACATTCTGAAGGTCTGATGATGACCAGGTATATACTTATCGGTTCTCAGTAACGAAAGTACTTAGGATGACCTAGCTTTCAACATTTATCTGATTGAGTACGGGTGCTACTACACGATACATTCTGAAGTTCTGATGATGACCAGGTATATACTTATCGGTTCTCAGTAACGGAAGTACTTAGGATGACCTAGCTTTCAACGTTTATCTGATTGAGTACGGGTGCTACTACATGATACATTCTGAAGGTCTGATGATGACCAGTTATATACTTATGTTGCTATTTCTTGCTTTTGATAAACAACGACACAGCTAGTCAGTCCGAAAAACTGATCAACGAGGATGATGCCATTTTAATACCCTAAATCGAATATTTATCCAAAAAATTTTAGTTAAATGTCTACAATACGAAAAAAAGTTTCACTTATACCGTGGTTTCATAAAACCAAACAACTTTTTTTTTTTTACTTAAAATAAGTTAATGCTTGACCACAATCCCACCTGATGGTAAGTGGAGATGTGGTCCAGGGTGGTGAGCGCACTAACTTAATAGAAGCCTATTCACTCTTTTTTTGAAGTCATCCACGTTATTTAGGTGGGCGGGAACGCAGACGCAGGCAAGCTGTTCCAATCCTTAGCGGTGCGCATAATGAATGACGATGCAAACCGCGACGTCCGTACCGGCGGGATATCAACGACGTAAGGGTGGATACCCGCCGTGCGTCGTGTCGTTCGATGGTGGAACGGGGAAGGGGGAATCAATTCAAATAATTCCTGCGCACACTCACCAAAATGTGCCCTATAGAAAACCGAGAGGCTGGCTATTCTGCGCCTGTGCTTGAGACTTTGCAAACTGCGGGGAAGAAATGGAAAAGTAGGAGTGGTGCATTGTCGACTCTACCCGAGTTAATGTGTAGTCATAAAAACTACCTCGGCAAGGTGGGAAAACTGAGTTACTGGCTCGGCGGAAGAAAGGACAGCCGATCCGACCCACGATTAAAGTCCTCGTCCACATCCGGCTACCCAACTGGCAAGAAAATCAACCGTCGGGCTTTTAACATTGGCGGCGGGACAGCCTCCCAGGGCGGGATCACCTGGGTTCGGGTCCCCTACAACAATCGTGCACCAGCGGTAACGTTTCATTGGGTCTCCCTGGCCGCCGAGTCAGTCCATCATGCCCAACCGCAGGAGAACAGTTGTTAATGACTTTAACGGACCCAAGAGAACCCTACAAAATAACACCTCTACAGGACGGGTGACAGACGAAGAATGGGAAGGAAAATGTATAAAAGACGGGGGGAAAGGAAGAGAAGAAGAAGACTGGCTCTCCGACATTGCAACCGAATACCGTTAGAAAACATTTCACGGTTGACTCTAGAAGGAGGGTGGTTGCTATCCAGGCGGTGCCCATGGGGAAACAATAATATAATACAATCCCTCCGAGGGGCCCTACCACCAGAGGGTTGGATTTAGTCGCCTTTTAGGACACCCATCCGGCGTGGGATTGGGGTTAGGATTCTAAGCCGCCCCAATACGACTAAAAATTGTAAATATTTTGCGACATTTTGGTACAACTTCATAAGACATGTCCCATTCTTGCTTTTTCATTCCTTTGAACATAATAATATACCTATAGGTATCTATTTACACCTATTATTCCATTATGTTATACATAATACAGGTACACTGTTTCGTGAACTGCAAATGTTACTTTGTAATCTTTTATATTTATATGAGATTACAAAGTTAATTATGCAGTTAATGTATCTAGAAAACTGGATCGAAATTGCAAAATATTTTAGTTTTTCCTTGATTTATACACTAAACCCTAATTGTGTTCAAAATTTGAAGCTTCTATGTCTGCTAGAAGTGCCTTAGAGTTTTGATGATCGGTCAGTGAGTGACAAAATTAAGAAACTTTGACTAGTTATAATTCTTAAACTACTGGTTCAAATTGATTGAAATTTGAAATATACCGTGTTTATACAATGCCTATTTGGTTACTGAAAATTTAGGCTTCTAGCTTTATCCACAACGAAGTTATAGGGGTTCGAAAATGGCCTGAACTGCTTCGAGAAAAGAATGGTACGGCCGTGCCGCTTTTTTTTTCTCGACTTGGCGGGGGCACTGCCGTGCCCCCAGATATAGCATCACTGTAAGGGGTCAAGATTTTCTGGACATCCCTGGACGTTTCCCTAAAACCTAATTAATTATTTAAAAATATATCAACAGCATGCCACGGCCGAGCACGGGATACCGAGAGATTACCGCCCTGATTATGACGTCACGAGCTCGAGCCGAGATAATTATACCTTTGACGTCACCCGTAAAATAAGCTGCAAGATTTTTTTCTCTTTTATGGAAGCAAATTTTGTTTTATTAAAAAAAATTAATACAACTGAGATAAAAACAAGCTTTATACTGGGCGAGATCTTATCCGTATTTAGGCCTTGCTCGGACTTATCTAAACAAAAATAATGGTTCAAAATCAAATTATACGTTAGTCTTTTTATGAATTTTTAATTTTTACGTACTGAGAAAGTGTCGGTCATATAGGACAGGTACCTACCATACATTTCAATAAGCAAAATTCTTTATGTTTCAAAAAAACTATTCCATCATTCAAAAATTATTATCAGTGAGCACATTAAAATGAGCTGTTAAAAAAACTGCAACGAGAGATAACATGAGATAGCTCCAGAGATGACGTCACAGTTTTGCTTCCGCGCTCCCTTAATTATATCCTTTGATGCCGCCCTCGCGTTGGGTTGTTTCAAATTTAAATATTACAATATAATGAAAGGAAATATTATTCGAAACATTCCCTGCAACTTGTATACGAGGGTTTAACTGACAATTTTAAGAGCAATTTCCGATTCAATGGCAAAATAATTTTTTGGTATCCCACCTTACTCATAGTAAGTCAGGTTATTTAAATAGCAACCAATAAATTATTCAGGGGCCTATCTGCTGTATAACATACGTAAAAAAATAAGCTACCTTTTGTTATTTAATATAGACCAATACCTTTTTTTGGGATTAGGTATAGTATACTTATAATATAATTACTACTTTTTATAGTCTAAAATAAATTTAATTTTCTTACTTCTCTAGCAAAAAATGTAGTTATACCTGAAAATGACCTTTTTTGAGTTGTCTCAGTTTAGATCTAGGTGTGCGATATCTTCTCTACTCTACATACAAGGCCGTCTCATCTATGGCCTACGCCGTAACAACTAGCAATTAATAACGTAGCAATACGTCATAGATTCATCATTCAGCTATAACCCTTACTCATTCATCTAACCTGTAAAGGATTCCTCTAAAATATTGATGTCAAAATATTGATCGTTTATGATCGGCTCCTGTTGTAGGAGAGTTATTATAGATATCAATCTTTGAAAACAGGGCCAAGTCTGATCCTAGCGTAAAGCTGCCGCTGCAAAATATTAGGCAGATCTCACATTTCATTATTTACTTAAATAGCAAATTAATAAAACGATATTTTGTCAATTATTGTGTTGAGGTTCGATATGAGGTATATTATGTATAATAGTAAAGCGGTATCATAACAAAATCATGCTCAAAATTTTATCAATTCAATGAAAAAAATTTTAGAAGAACAAAAAAATAAAAAAATATGGCATTTTAAGCTTACATTTGGTATAACTTATTTCATCAAACAATCGTATGTTACTGCCAATTATTATTTTTTGCAATCCTTAACAATAATATTGTAAAAATTAGTCGGAGACATTGTTTTGTGGTTGAGTAGTATTGTGCGAATGGCTTTAGTTTTCAGGCGTAAAAGAATCTGTTACCTTTGATGATAGGCAGTTTAGTCACATGACTGCACTGCACTGTATTTCGTTACATTAATTGACTAAGAAATGATTTACTGCTACAGGTACTCAGGATATAGTTATTGTGTGTTGAACGATTGCGGCCTCTAACTAAAACTAAACTGCAGTGAATTTTCCAGAACCTGTTACTAGATCCAATACATTTTTGCCAGACTGTTAACAAGTGCATATACTACATACTAGTTCTACTCGGTATGTCAGAAATACGCAGCTAGTGTGGCCTACATAGTACCTAAATAACATGTAAATCCAAAATAGAGATGTCTAGTTTTACTTTAGTACTAGTTACGAGTACTACATTTTTGTTGTTAAATGAAAAAGTTATATCGTACAGTCCGTTTGCTCTAACGATTTGATCGCACTATACCTAAGGAGTGAAAAAATAAGATTTTACGCCCCATCGTCGTGTCTTCAAAGGAGCTCGTTCCGTTGCTATGTAAAGAAACGGAAAAGTGTAAAAAAGTAACAAGTGCATATACTACATACTAGTTCTACTCGGTATGTCAGAAATACGCAGCTAGTGTGGCCTACATAGTACCTAAATAACATGTAAATCCAAAATAGAGATGTCTAGTTTTACTTTAGTACTAGTTACGAGTACTACATTTTTGTTGTTAAATGAAAAAGTTATATCGTACAGTCCGTTTGCTCTAACGATTTGATCGCACTATACCTAAGGAGTGAAAAAATAAGATTTTACGCCCCATCGTCGTGTCTTCAAAGGAGCTCGTTCCGTTGCTATGTAAAGAAACGGAAAAGTGTAAAAAAGTAACAAGTGCATATACTACATACTAGTTCTACTCGGTATGTCAGAAATACGCAGCTAGTGTGGCCTACATAGTACCTAAATAACATGTAAATCCAAAATAGAGATGTCTAGTTTTACTTTAGTACTAGTTACGAGTACTACATTTTTGTTGTTAAATGAAAAAGTTATATCGTACAGTCCGTTTGCTCTAACGATTTGATCGCACTATACCTAAGGAGTGAAAAAATAAGATTTTACGCCCCATCGTCGTGTCTTCAAAGGAGCTCGTTCCGTTGCTATGTAAAGAAACGGAAAAGTGTAAAAAAGAATACAAGTACGAACTATAATGCCTTTCCCATGATAATACTTTCAGTAAATACTTCGAAGTCCGAAGACTCCCGAAGAATTCCCGTACACACAAAAGTATTGGAACGGCGAGATGAGGTCTCCCTATAGCTATCCACAAACAAAAGTGACTAGGATTTTTGGGCTACCGAACGAAACAAGTAAAATATTAGGTTAAAAGAATAAATAGATAGTTTAACATTACGGTCATATTTTTATATTTTAAAATAAAAAAAAAAAAATAGAAATTCAAATAAGACCATGATATCTATCCCGTTTGTATGTTCCCTTTGGATGATGGGCCGTTTATATGGATATACTAGCTGTGCCCGCGACTTCGTTCACGTGGAAGCATTTAGCATTTCCCACGTAAATCCTAATACCCCTGGGATCACCTAGTGATATGAAATATATTTTAAGATCTATTCTCATATCTAACAAATATGCACAAAGAATTACATAAAAATTGGCTGAGCCGTTTCAGTGGAGTGCGACCACAAACACCGTGACACGAGATTTTTATATATTATTAGATTCGTTTATATTATCGTTTTTTGAATTCATTTTTCCACGGGTGAAGCCTCGGGCAGGAGTTTTAGGTAATAATGTAAGCCCCAACTTAAGTTGCCGTACCTATGTCCCTTATTAGTGTCATAATACCGTGAAATCGGATTATCGTGACAGATTATAGCTTAGTAATGTTACCGTATGTAACGCACGAGAATTATGTAAAAATGTAGCAAATTCCTTGTTAAATTTTATTTCGTGTAATATTTCTATAGTTTAACACAAAATAGTCTCAGTTTCTGATCCTTTTTCGAAGTAGTAAGTAGGTAAAATTATTTTCCTTCGAGTGTTATTTTGTGGTTGAAGTGGTTGGAGGCGGTGAATAAATAGTCAACCACAATTAAGGTTTGAATTATGTATTGCGACTCCTTTACAATTATTACTTTACAACCGCGATATATTATGTAGGATTCTAATGCTTGACAAAACAAATTACTATTCGAGAAGATGAGAACTTGAAAATACTAGAAATTACAATCGTTATGGATTCAAATAGGCTAACGGTTAAAATGAGTAACTAGTAACTATAATGAAGCGCGTGCGTTCGCCGTCCGAGCCGGTCTCGCAATGGGGCGACGGCGAGGTGCGCGGGGCGGCGTGATGGCAGGTCGGTGGCCGGGCGCTCGCGGCGATGGAATTTTCCGCTCGGCCGCTAGTGTTGCCACAGTACTCCCCTGCTGAGACCGCTACTGCGGGCGATATCTATCAGGAAACCTCACACGTCTGCCAGATCTGGTCGTCTTCTGGTTGTCGTCTGTCGTAGCAGGAGGTGGTGACAGTAGCGTCTCAGGCGCTTGTAAGGGTGCTTTCGCTTCTTGGGTCATATAAGCAGGTTTCAGGCGGTCTATGCTTACTGTTACTGATTTACCACGTATATCCAGCTTGAAGTGCTTGGGGTGTCGTTCTAGCACCTTGTATGGTCCAGCATATGGCGGGTCAAGTGGTTTTTTCACGAAGTCCTGTCGCAGGAAGACATGAGATGAGTCAGCGAGGTTTCTGGGGATGTAGAATGGACCGTTTCTGTGCCATGAAGCAGGTGTAGGGGTGAGCTTGGCCATGTGACTGCGGAGGCGTGTTGCGAGGTCTGTGAAGTCTGCTGCTTTGTAGTCGTCGGAAGGGGCTATGAACTGTCCTGGGAGTCGGAGTGGCTCCCCATAGACCAACTCAGCCGGTGATGCCTGGATGTCTGCCTTCCATGCGCTCCTTATGCCTAGGAGTACCAATGGAAGAGCTTCTGTCCATTGCGGTGTGGCGTGGCACATGATGGCGCCCTTCAGCTGGCGATGAAGGCGCTCGACCATGCCGTTGGCAGCAGGGTGGTAGGCGGTGGTGCGGTAGTGGCGCGCGCCGACCATGGCGGCGATGGCGCGAAACAGGTGCGACTCGAACTGGCGGCCCCGGTCGGTTGTGATTTTGAGTGGACAACCAAACCGGGCCATCCAACCGGAAACCAGCGCGGTCGCGCAGGTCTCCGCGGTGATGTCCTCGATGGGGTACGCCTCAGGCCATCGCGTGTATCGGTCGATGACGGTGAGACAGTACCTGTAATTATGAGAGCATGTTAGCGGACCGACTATATCGAGGTGGATGTGTGAGAATCTCGATGTCGGTGGAAGGAAAGAGGATAGTGGAGCTGAGGTGTGTCGGGTGATTTTACTGCCTTGACATGATAGGCATTGTCGAGACCACTCTCTACATTCACGGCGTATCCCTGGCCACACGTACCTCTGTGCGACCAGTCGCACTGTAGCTGAAGTGCCGGGATGGCTGAGGTTGTGTATGGAGTTGAAGACTTGCTGTCGAAGAGCTGGTGTGATGTATGGTCGTGGAGGTTGAGATGAAACATCACAATATACATATGTATCTGTATCTGGTATTCTAATTTTTCTTAGTTTTAAAGATGACCCTGTACGCAGGAGACTTTGCAGTTCTGGATCCTCATCCTGAGCTCGTGCAAGTGTCTCATAATCTAAGCCTTGTGTAACCTCTTCGATTCGTGATAGTGTGTCTGCGACGATGTTGTCTTTGCCTGGTATGTACCTTATATCCGTAGTGAATTGAGCTACAAATTCCAGGTGTCTGTATTGCCTAGGTGAGCATTTCTCCTTTGCTATTCTGAATGCATGTGTGAGAGGTTTGTGATCTGTGATAATTGAGAAATCACGTGCTTCAACCATGTGGCGGAAATATTTAATTGCCTCATACATAGCTAAGAGCTCCCTGTCAAAAGGGCTGTACTTGCTCTGCGGTGTAGTTAATTTCTTTGAAAAGAAAGCCAATGGTTCCCATGCATCATTGATTTTCTGTTGCAAGACGGCACCTATGGCCACGTCAGATGCGTCTGTTGCGATGCTTAATTGAGCTTCTGGATGTGGGTGTGCCAGTAATGTAGAATTAGCGAGTGAGTACTTACAGTCTTCGAAGGCTTGTAATTGCTCAGGTGTCATCTGTACTACCTGTGAGCCTCTCATGCTTGGACCACATAGCAGGGCGTTGAGTGGTGCTTGGCGGCTTGCTGAGTTGGGTATGAAGCGGCGGTAGAAGTTGATCATACCCAGGAACCGTCGTAGCTCTTTCACCGTCTTGGGCACTGGATACTCCATTATCGCCTGCACCTTCGACTCCAGGGGCCTGGTACCAGCTGCTGAAACATGATATCCAAGGAATTTTACATCAGGCCTTCCTAGCACGCATTTTGAAGTGTTTATGAGAACGCCATATTTCTCAAGACGTGTAAGTACTTGTCGCAAGTGATGTTTATGTGACTCTTCAGATTGTGAAAATATTAAAATGTCATCGCAGTATCCATATGCAAAGTCCTCTAGTCCTTGTAGAACCTCATCTATAAATCGTTGGAACGTCTGTGCTGCATTCCGCAATCCAAAAGTCATATAGCTGAATTCATAAAGACCAAAAGGTGTGGTGATGGCAGTTTTGGGAACGTCCTCGGGATTAACTGGTATTTGGTTATATGCTTTCACTAAGTCTATTGTTGAAAATATGTTACAACCTGATAATTGATGTGAAAAATCCTGAATGTGTCGTACTGGGTATCTATCGGGGATGGTTCGAGCATTGAGTGCTCGGTAGTCACCGCATGGTCTCCAACCATCATCCTTCTTCGTCACCAAATGCAGTGGTGATGACCATGGGCTCTCTGAACGCCTAGCAATGCCACTAGCCAGCATCTCGTCAAACTCATGCTTTGCAGCCTTCAAACGTGCTGGGTCTAAGCGACGCGGTCTGCAAGCAACTGGTGGGCCTGGCGTTGTATTAATATGATGAACTGTATTATGTTGAATTGTACGTACCATTCCTGCAGGACGTGTCACGTCAGGAAATTCCCTCAGAATGTTGTGGTAGTCCGACTCACCGCTGACCGTCTTGATGGAGGCTATGTCCTCAGGGACGACTCTGCGAGGTACAGTAATTGAGAGCGACGTCCTTCCATCAATCAGGCGCTGGTTGCGACAATCTACAAGCAGATCATAGAAAGATAAGAAATCAACTCCAATAATCGGTTTCGACACGTCCGCTACAGTAAATTTCCATTTGAAGTCTCGTCTCAGTCCGAGGTCAAGATGTAGGTCTACCTGTCCATAGGTGTGTATGGTAGTACCATTTGCTGCTGTCAGGTTATATTTAGATTTAATACAAGGCATCTTACTTGATAACCGTGGGAAGACACACAAGTCCGAACCAGTGTCCACCAAGAACTGCATCTTCGTTACCCGGTCAGTGACAAACAGACGGCCTGTTTGGTTTGGGCAGTCGTTGGCCGCTATTTCCGGCTGCCCGTGGCGTTTCCCGACTTGAACTGGCATGGCTCGCTGCACTTCCTGGCCTTGGCTCCGTAGGTGTAGTGGTACCAGCAGTGAGGATGGTCTGGTGGTGGTGGTGAGCGTCGTGAGTGGCTGCGGCTCCGATTGCGATGGTGGTATGGTCGTGCTCTGCTCCGTGAACGACCTTGACCCGGCCCGGACGGCGAGCGCGCACGACTGTAAACATGTGTATTTAGCTTAGCAACTTGTTGCGTTAGTGACATTATTTCTCGAGTTAGCTCGTCGATGCGTGATGTAGATTGTGATTCCGTCGATCTGATATTGTGATCTGACGTTGATGTTGATACCACGTGGCATGGTACTGATGGGGCGATCTCATGCACGCGATCTGCCAGCTCTGCAAGCTCGCTTAGCGATAGCCTTGGTTGCGAAGCTATAATCGTTTGTAAATTGTGGGGTAGGCGACCTGACCACAATGTGCGTAACACGTCATCACTAACGGTAGGACCAGCTAGGTTTTGTAAATGTCTAAGAAAATGCGACGGCTTCCTGTCACCCATATTTTCATGCACGAAAAGTTGTTTTAGCTTATTTTCCTTACTAACGCTAAGTCGCTTTATGAGTTCCTCTTTAAGCTATCACGTCGGGGTCACCAGTTAATGTGGTTGAAGTGGTTGGAGGCGGTGAATAAATAGTCAACCACAATTAAGGTTTGAATTATGTATTGCGACTCCTTTACAATTATTACTTTACAACCGCGATATATTATGTAGGATTCTAATGCTTGACAAAACAAATTACTATTCGAGAAGATGAGAACTTGAAAATACTAGAAATTACAATCGTTATGGATTCAAATAGGCTAACGGTTAAAATGAGTAACTAGTAACTATAATGAAGCGCGTGCGTTCGCCGTCCGAGCCGGTCTCGCAATGGGGCGACGGCGAGGTACGCGGGGCGGCGTGATGGCAGGTCGGTGGCCGGGCGCTCGCGGCGATGGAATTTTCCGCTCGGCCGCTAGTGTTGCCACAATTTCTAAATACCTACTAAGTACTTGGTAAATATTATTTGATCATTGGGTATTATAAAAAAAAATAGCGTCAAAAGTGATTGTTGCATAAATTATAGCTATGTATGTCTTTGAGTACTTTGTCTTTTTTTGAAATATCAACAGTAAATATAAAAAAATATAATACATTAAAAGAAAATTCTACTAAAGAAAAACTGAATACAGTATTGGATAGGTTTTCTGCTGAATGTTCTGTGTGCTGGAATCTATTGTTTCGGTTACGAAACTCCATACCCCAAACTTATGTCCATACCTGCTTATTAACGTAATAATTATTCGCAAGAACTAAAACCAGACAGACTATACCTACCAGAGATATACCTACTAATCAACAAAACTGCCGGTTCAAGAAACGCGAACCCTTATTGAGACTTAGTTCCGTACCTGAGGAATCCATACGAATATGTAATCCTTAGAAAGTTAGCATCGACGGCGCGGCGGCGCCCGCCCATTCAACTTGTGCACAAGGAAATGAATAGAGAAACCTCTAATATTTACTTTAAAAAACCTGACTGCGTAAAAAAACTAAAAAGAAAAAATAAGCCTATTAGTTTAGAATGTTGTTATTATAAAAGTAATACTGAACAACTACACCATAGAAGGATTAACAGTTGAGATCCCATTCAACCAATCAAATCTTGTTTGTTTTTTCCCAAGCAGCCCTGTAAAATTTAAAATGGGTCCTGTAAAATTAAATGTTACTGATCAGTAACAACGCCATCTAGATTCTGTGTTACGAATTACAAATATAACGCATAACGTAACGGAGAAAGTATTTTTCTGACGTTTCAAACACTTTGCAGTGTCCGTGGTCAAGCAGTTTTATTCAAATTATTTAGTAAGTGTCAATAAAAAAATAAAAACAAAGTAGATGTAGGTATTAATAAAAAAGTAAAAATAAAAAGTAAAGTGAAGTAACAAAAAATTAAGTTATAGAGTAAAAAGATTAAAGTAACACAGAAGAAATCTATACTATAATATTATAAAGAGGAAAGATTTGATTGTTTTCTTGCATTGAATAGGATCCGTAACTACCGAACCGATTTGAACTTTCACTGTTGGGAAGCTACACTATCCCCGGGTGACATAGGCTATAACTATACATATTAATAAAATTGAAGAGTCTGTCTGTGATTTCGAGATAAATGATTTTTTCAAGTTGCAAATCGTTTCTTGCACGATACCAACACCGAAAAATGAGTTATTAAAATTTTTGTCTGTCTGTCTGTTTGTTTGTCTCCGCTAATCTCCGAAACCACTGAACGAATTTTAACAACACTTTTACTAGGATATTGCAAAGTGTTCAACTTAACAACTAAGCAATTTTTTAGGGTTCCATACTAAAGGGTTCCTTGGGGATGGTTTGTATGGAAAAATAAAAAAATATCAGTTGATTTGTTTTAATTTATTAAAAACGTATTCTCCGTACAAAAAGAGTTATACATGCATTTCTTACATTTCACTTATATTACATGGAAAGGCCATAAAATGCATTTAAAGGTTATTTTTTTCATTAATTCAAATCCCTATTACTGAGTGGATATCTCTTTTTGTATTTTGTTTTTAAGAGCATATTGTTTGCGTATCTATGTCCTCCAATATAATTTCAGCATTTTATAAATTTCACCTGGGAAGTAATAGAAAAACGCAAATTAAGTCTGTATGAGTAACAGATATCCAATAAATAATCGATTACTATCTTGGCAACTAGATGGCTCTGTATTTGTTGATTCACGCCAACGACTTTAATACATACAAATCGTTACTAGCGCGATATCAGAACCGAAAATGAGCTTTTTAATTTTTGTTTGTCTGTTTGTTTGTCTTCATTAATCTCTGAAGATACTGAACGGATTTCAACAGGACTTTACTACAATATCGAGTCTTCAACTTAAATTATAGGCAATTTTTAGGGTTCCATAACAATACTACAATTCCATAACATCCAAAAACCATTTCTTCACACAAATTGAGGCATAGGTACATACATTTCTTAGTTTTTTTTTTATATTTTGCAAGGTGGAGCCAAAGCGTGGCAATAGAGTACTTATTTTTTTACAAATTTACAATAATTCAAATACACATAAATATAACTGAAGTGAATGTCTGTGATTTCGAAATAAATTATTTTTTAAGTTGTAAATCTATACTTTCACGATACCAAAACCGAGAAACGAGTTTTTAATTTGTTTTAAACTTACAAAAACCTTTTCTTCACACAAAATAAGGCATACATACATTTCTTAGTTTATTTGTATTTCGCAAGATGGAGCTAGAATATGTCACTGAAGTATTTTATACTAAATATCTATTTTTATATTCACTTTTTTTAATCATTAATTTCGTATTATGGCCCCAACGTAAATTAAGCATTTTTTATATTTCACCTTGGAAGGGGTTGAAAATCGTAATTTAGTGTTGTACAAATAGTAGACATTGAACAAATTGAATAATTGATAGTAAAATACATAAATCCACTAAACAAAATGTATTGCGGCGTGTTAAATCAAACTTAGGATTGTTCTTTGAAATAACTAAATTTTCCGTAATTTTTAGAGTTCCGTAGTAGTGATGTTGTAGTTCTGTTATAATGCAGTCCTGAGGAACATCGTGTTGAGAGTGCAGAGTGCTGAATTTTCTCATTTTCTGTGAAGCAATTCCTCCCTTTGCCAAAACTACAATGTAATAAATGCGAAAATGTGTTGCTCCTTTATTACTATTCTCATATAACTCATCGAATTAACCTTAACTCTCTCTCATCGCTGAACCAATCTTGATGTGTTTTGGTATAGACATAGATTGTACCTTGGAGAACGATATAAGACTATTTATTTTTTTAAAGTCTGGGTACCTAATGTGAAATACTGATGGATCAGCAAATATCATCATACAATTTATTTATTCAATGTTATTTAAGTACTAAGGGTTAAGTAAGAAAAATTTAGAAAATAATATGATGAAATAATAATAATAAGTAAAAGCAACCGGCTCAGTGCGAACTAGGGTTGTTGAACCTAACTTGACTATTTAGTAAAATCTAACATAGCTGTGTAACGAAAAGATAAACGGAACAAACTTTGCCTAGAAAAACTGTTGTCCCCATATATGTATCGACATGGGTCCCGATCAAATTACCAAGTTTAATTTTTTTTGTGATATTTACAAATTCACAGTTTTAACATTTTTTATTTAACCTACGTTTTACCTAAGACATTTCCTCTAGCCGAATGTTTTTTGATTGCGTTGAGGATACAGAATATTTATGTTTTCACAGCTCCTAGGGATTGCAGACCTGAGTGTTGGATTACATTTTAATTTGTTACCTTCACGCGTTCCTGAGAAAAAAGGTATTGAAATACAAACAGACAGACGGCCAATGGAGTAAGTGATCTTAAGGGAACCGTGTTTTTTTCTTTTGAGGTAATGAACCCTAAAAATATCGAATCGTTATTTCGAGTATTGACCTTTCATAGTAACGTGGTTCTAATGAGCGATCATGCTGCTTTAAGAGTATATTATGTAAGTTAACTAAATCACCTGAGATTTTTGCCGAAGCGAAGCGAGGGCAATTGCTAATATACAATAAAAGTCAAAAAGTGATTGACACACAGGCCAAACCCTTAGGGCTAGAAACTTAAAATTTTGCACAAGTATTCCTCTTATGACGTAGGCATCCCCTAAGGAAGGATTTTTCAAAATTCAACCCCCAAATGGGTGAAATAGGGGATAAATATGATAAGCAAAATTTCCGCGTGCGAAGTTGCGGGCAACAGCTAGTTATATATATTTTTTTACTATTTTTCCCGAAGCGAAGCGAAGGCAATTTCCTAGTAAATAATAAACAGCAAGAAAAAAGGCTTTATACTCGTAATACCCTAAAAATAGATACCTAAATAATGTTTTTGGAGATATTCTATAGTTAAACTTCTGAGTTTATTAAAGTCAAGTTATTAATAAATATTTACTTATTTGATGTTTGTGCTTATAATTTATTTACTGTAGACATAAATTAAGTGAGTAATATTATAGAATCAAAGGTAGAAAATAATGCTGGGAGTATCAGTGTAGGCTGTGATATTGGCTTTAAAATATATCATTTTTACGAGCTGTTATTGGTTTTGTACGCCGTTTTTTGGCACCATTTTCAATTTACTGTCCTTCCATAGCTCAGATTGCTACAGTATACCTTTTATTTTCTCACGATGATATTTGATATAAATGTTTTTCTGTCATATATTTTACTTGTAAAAATTGTTTTACTACTACAATGTAAAGTCAAAGTCAAAATATTTTATTCATATAGGTATCACTGATACGTAATTTTTTGGCTTTTCGGAAGGTGCTTTGTCGTGCAGGAGAAGAAAAGCCTAAAGAAACACAATGTACATGAGTAAAACTTTTTTTACTACTATGAAAAGAAAAACGATAGAAAAATTTTTTTTTTACATAACCATAATTACATAACAATAATAGGTATATTTTATCAGACTAATACATTAGTACATCAGACTAGTAGTTTTTCTTAAACAATTCAAACTACAAATCAATAGTGAATAAACTGGACATGAGAAGCATTAGGCAAAAACAAAATTGACAAAGATTTTTTCTTCAGCATTATTGAACTATAAGTATTTCAGTCAGTATTCTTTTTTTAATATTTTGTAGGCAATAGTACCTTTTAATTGTTATTACAAGTATCATCCTAACTGTTAAAATGAGTTTAATACCATTTTTAATCTATAAAATTTTTGTACATCAGACTTTATGCCTGAAATATATTCATACAAAACATTATTATTACAACAATAAAATCCTATAGTAAGAACAGACTTTATGCCTTTGTAGCGATAAACAACATTTTTTTAAGCATAATACTATATTTGAAGATACGTACTAAAATTTGAAGTAAACTTTAGAGGCATAAATGCATATCTGCTGATGCTACCAGCGTATTAGGCCAAACATTTTTGATTCATAATAGCTTAAGTTGAAATACGGATCATAAAACTATTAATAATTTGGTGCATAAAGATTTAAGGAAATATAAATGCTTATGGCTCTCGGGTATTTGAAAAAGTCTGTATAACCGACATTATGCATGAGTGTATCTTTATAACGGTAAGAGATAGAGATACCACGGTCAGATCGTTGGAAAGAGAAACAAAAACATAATATCAGTATACTAAAAAGTCATTTTCGTCGTATGTGCACATCCGACCTAATGATTCTCATGTCCAGTAGGCTCTAAGTTTCGTTTCACCACCCGAGAATACATTTGTATCATTATCGTTGTATAAGTACCTAAAAACAATATTCCTGCAGGTGGGGCAGAGGACACCGACTCTTATTTGTGTGTACTAAGCATATTGTATATTATTACAAAGTCCATTTAACTACATTCTTACTGAGAGCAGGATGATAAATGCATTTAATTACATGCACGTAGCGGTTAAATAGAAACAGATTTTGATCATTCCAGCGAATGTAGCGATACGAATGAGTTATGTGAATACCGGTCCAATCCAATCACAATACATTGCATTACGTAGGAGTATTCAACCAGTTCTGTGAATCCATTGATATGCATACATAGCCCTGCCCGCGATTTTTCCCACATTTACCGGTATAATGAGTACTCTACGTCCTATTTTATATTGTGGTCTACCTGTGTGATAAATTTCATAATAAACGGTAACAAAGAAACATCAACAAGAAAGAGTAACAAACATCTTCACAAAAACATTTATAATATTATTAGGACTAATTTTATTACATTTACACTGGATGTAATGACTCAATATAAGTAAGTGGATCGCTGAATTGTTAAGACCGCCAAATGACTGAAAAAATGGAGTAACATAATATACATATTATTATAATAATACAATAACATAAAATATGATATATATAACATAAACTTATCTACTACCCCAAAAAGCACCTCCGTGTGCAGAGCACTAGTATAATACGTATATAATGATGAAACCTGTGTACGTGAAGACTATCTTAACATATAATTAAATGTCTTTCAGTTAGTAAAAACAGAAAGAAGTCATATGAGCGAATAATCTTTAAGATTAGGGGAAGTTACCCTTGAAAATTAATTAGAAGCTTGTTATCCGATAGCATTAATTTTCCGCTTCGACGGAAAAATAGAACGTCGCAGCAAATTGTCATGCTATCCCTTATTTTCCTAAAAACTACTTTATTTTCAGAGAAACTTAAGTTACGGTCAAGGAAAACCTTACTTTAAATTACAAAGTGATCTTTGACATATTTGTTACAAAATCCTCATTCAGAATTGGTTTTTTTTATTGAATTAGTCGGCAATCGAGCTGATGATCCACCTGATGGTAAGTGGCTATGGTTGCCTTAGGACATCAGCAACACCAAAGGCATCACTGTTGCGTTGGCGGCCTAGAAACAAGAAAAATAATGAAAGAACTGGCTCTCAAGCCCCCAGCCGGAACACGACGAGTCGTTTGATGGCTGACACATGCTCAAGGATTGTAGCTATCCAGGCGAACCCCATGAAGAAATAATAATAGTTATTGTTGCTGTGATTCGAATGTGATCAAAATGCTTTTTAAACTATATAGGTGTGTGTAAATTTTTAAAAATTATTTCTTTGTAGCATGTTGATGAAATATTACACGAGAATAAGACATTCTGTGAATAGGAATTTTTTTATTTATTTATTTATTTATTTATTAAAATCACACTACATCTAACCTTACAGGTGTCCCCAATTCGATAGAGTAGTTAAAAAAAATATATACAAATTATAGCCAAAAGGAACCACTATACAATGTCAACATTAAATTATATATGTATATCAGCACAGAGTACTTAATCACTATGTATTTTGCGAATAGGACTTTCTGCGAATGGGACATTTTGCACACGCCGGACATTTCGCAAATGGGACATTTTGCGCCGAAACCGATTTGTCTTTGTAACCCTCTAACACTCGTGTAGATATAATTACTCCCTTTCCGCCTTAGAACTTACCCCGACCGGAACATGTCAGTGTCGGCACGCAGTTTGACAACAGGAAAAGGAAACAGGGCGAGCGAGTGAGTGAGTGACTCGTTCGGGGATCTTAGGCATCGTACGGTCCCCTGCAGAGAAAAGTAACCCATCTGTTAAACAGTTTTAATAGATAGATGGGTTACTTTTCTCTGCAGGTGATGCAGCTGAGCAGTAACATCATTATTCCATTATATTGTTCAATTTTTTTTGTGGCTATTTTTATGTAGCAAAAGAGGTTGCAGTGCCACTCATGCATGCACATCTGTAACAAAGTTCCAATGGAACTATAGGAAGGATTGTAGTCGTTTAGTAGGTGTTAGGTAATAAGAATATCAGTAGTTATTATTCGTTAGTAAGTGGAAGTTACTAGGAAAAGTGTAGCTCCAATCTCGTAGATCTAATCTTCTAGTCCAGTTCTTCTTCAAGAAATAACATAAAAAAATCTGTTAAAGTTTACTCCTCTAATAAGTCACGTAATTATTACTAAACACACTCACATATTCAGTAGCTTAGAGTACTGTTTCTATGTAATGTACTAAAATGTAGGGAGCATATGAATTTCAGTGCAAAACATGTCCCACTGTGACGTAACCAAGCGAGAGTATTTGCGGTACAGTGCGGCACACGACACGGTATAGCGGTACTACATGGCAACATTGGCAACATCGCTCGTTCCAAACAATTACCATAAAAGCGCGGAGCGTGCGACATTCGCGCGGTTTTTCTGACACACGCATAGAGTAAACAAGGGTACAGTAGAATAATGTCAATTTTCATTTGTAATGTGAGGCATATTTCGTATATATCATTTACCAAAAGCTTGTATTGTTATTTATTAAAGATTGTATTGTTATTTAAAAATAAATCAAGATTTTTGAAGGGTATTCCATGGTACGCAAGAGGAATAAACCATAGCTCAATGAAATGGTTCTCCAGACAGTAGTCTGGAGAACTGACTTAAAGTATAAGTCAGTCGTAAACCATTCCAACATCTTGATTGTCCACGGCGGTCTATGTCGACCTCCGTCGCTGACAGGGAAGCCAATCTCAGACGGTTCTAAACAAGCCCGATGATGAGCTATTGTCTCAAACGTTCCCCCGAAACAAAACCCCTCCTTACAAACACTTATTAGCCGGCATCGACGAAGTCCCATAAAACACAAGGCCGTTCCTCTTTTATTTATAATATCATTGGCCGTTACAAGGTATTCCTGCGTAAGCGACGTCCTCAGCAGAGGCCCGACTCTTTTGCCCACATTAGATTTTGTTAGTACTCAGTAGACTCAATCTCAAAACTCAGATGTCGCCACTGATCCCAAGATCAAACAAGAATCGCGTCTGAATTCCTTATTACTCTATGGACATTGCTGTGAATGGACCGCAGAGTGCGCCCTAATGCCCCTGATATATAATCGCAATCTCAGCGCGAATGGGCCAGAATTACCTGCATAATAAATCGCTAGTCTGAAAGAACCCTGCTACAATTTGCAGCCTTATTGCGAATGTATTGTCGTAACAAACAGGCACAAAACGTTCTGTCAAGTAAGAGGATTGTTGAAACAGTTACTGTTGAGTACAGTAATTTTCTAGTTTGCTACACTGAATTTGCTAGAAGATTAGGTTTCTAAGGACTGGGTGATGCGGATTGTTAACCAACTAAAATACATACAGACAGGCTTTGATATCTCATGTCAATAACGGTGCATCACAAGCTTAACATACAAATAAAACATCATTGAAACCAATCACGAATCATTACAATATCGACTCATTTAAATACGCTTTTCGCCTTATTTATATTCATGGATTGGAAATATGAGGATTATATAAAATATAAATATACCCAGTAAGTAGATGCTATCTACAAGTTAAGTAGTTGGGACATAAGATCACAAGAACTTTAGCGCTTTGGGCGATACAAATTGATGTTACACCGTCTAATTACAATAATAATTATTACCTATACAAAAAATATATTTTTCATTTTCTAAATTGAAACTGTAGAAGAGTCATCCGTGCAAACAGATCCATAAAGCGAAAGCAACCGCGCCCCTCAAGTCGAATCACTGCACACTAGAGGCAGAAATTAAAACGTCACCCTAGAGCACTCGATTAGCCCTGTGACACTCGCGACTCGCGACACTCAACGGTAAAAGCTCAAAACTCGAACCTCTGGCATCAAGAATTCAAGTGACGCTATCGACAATCCTACGCACCTGCTAGGTTGACGTGTGGTGCATGACATAAACTGAAAGCTTGTGCGAGAAAAGATAGGGGTGGTAAACAATCAAAAAAAATTTTTAATTTTCCTCATTCATGATCGACCAACATCTTATATAGATATTCTAGGTGTATTTATAATAGCTAATAGTTAGTTTTCCTGAATGAATGAGCTGCCATGGGGTAGGAACTGTATGAAGTTTAAGCTGAACAGTTGAAATATACAGTTAAAGTTCACAGTATTTTAAAACTTCTACTTGCTTCCGTTGCATCTTACTATGAACGAACTTGAAAGTGGATCGCAAGAAAGTTGTCGAAGCTTTTAATTGTTTACAATAAAATCTATTAGTTTGCTTAACTTAAATGCTGTTTAGTTTCAATGATCGTCAAAAATCATTATGATTATAATAATACCTATAAAATTTTGAATTATTTTATGTCTATTATAATAATTTATGTACCAATAGAAATTTCAAACTGATTGAAATTTGCTTCAGAATTTTCACACCATATTATGTGGCCATTACGAGGTAACAGTATCAATCGTTCAATAAAAAAACTTAACATTTTCCCCAATTAATTCGAATAGTTTTATACCATTGTTATCATTTAGATAAAAAAAAATATTTATGCAAGATTAGAATACTCTAACATAAGTCTAACGTTATTGACTTTTTGTATTTGACAATATTAAACGGTTGTTTGGAACGTCACTCGCAATGAAATAATATTCTGTTAATCATTATAAATGGTCACTGTAGTTTGAAAATAAAAATCTATAAATACTATTATGTACTATTATATTTTCTCTGATAAAACTACGTAATTATCAAGATAGTTTCTTTTAAGGATTTATTTTGAATTAAGTATATAAAAATGAGTAATGATTTTAATGAATATTGTTTATATTAGTAAGAGACCACTAATAGGGATGTTGACTAATTTTAGGATTCAATTTTATTTAATAGATATGACCTTAATATTCACGAAAAAAATATTATAAAAATAATAATCTTCAATTTAAAAACAAAAATTGATAAATAAAAATCATTATCAAATTTCCCACCAAAAACGTCACGTGACGTCACTAAACGATATTCAATACTATCTGTCTGCTAAGTTTGTTGAATTTCCATATAAAATTGTTCCAATGACGTCATATTCTCAAAATGGCGTTTGAGGTCACGTGACAGTGAGTACAATTTTTAACATTTTAATTTAATGATATTTAATTTATTGTGACTGATTTCAATAAAAGAATCATATTTTAGGCCTTTAAATGTTACCACTAATATTTTAGACATAAATTTATATTAATTTATAATTAGTGTCAACATCCCTATTATGCCGCCAGAGTTAGTGTCTTGCGCCACCCCCGCCCCCAAGCCAGGGCTGTGCACTTAGTCGCAAGTGACAGGTGCGCTGGTGTCGGCCGCCCAATCAAGGGACAAATTGTGAGACAGAGCCCTTTGTTGTTTGCTTTCATTCAACCTCCATCGATAGGCTATTGTACAAGGATTACTGTGTTGGTCCAATGGCTTTGCATCCTTAGTCAAAGGGGTAACTTGAAGATCCTTGAAGGTTACAGATGGGTTAAATAACGTAGCGCTACGTCGCGTTCTCGCGGGTAGGGTAAGAAGTTCTAAGTACCTACAAATACAGCTTGATAGTATCGCCCGAATGCGAGCCAATATTTGCCGAATCGATTGTGTTTTGCATGCCTAAAATAAAGTTTTAATATTTTAGATAAGTTTGTAAACGACAAAGACGAACAATAATAACCACTTTTGCGATTGTAATAACAAGTAGTAATGTGCACAATAATAATAAATTATATGTAATGCTTATATTAAATATATGTGCGGTAATTTCTAAACTATCCCAGATCAAAGAAGCAAAACATAAAAAGTTTCAAAGATATGTAAAGATTTAGTAATAAGTTTTAAAATTTCCAACTTATTATAATAATTTTACATCTATGTATGTATGTACATGCGACCTCAACTTCTCACTATCTTCAAGGATTTTAACTATCTTAACATAACGTTAACGTAACTTCAAGGGTTAATAGATAGTAGAGAATGTCATTAGGCATTAAGTCCACCCATTGATAACTATAAAGTTAGCTTTAGGTTTTTCAATAAAGAGTGAAATAAATAAAGTTCCTCAACCCGTGTTTAAGCTACCATAGACGGTACTAACTAGTGAAATGGTTTTTACACGAATACCTACAATCTCTAAACGGCTCACCACAAAGTATCAACTACACACATTTCCACCCAAATGAACATCCTAACTCACTTTAAACATGCTTTATACGTGATGCACAAACTTTTGTTGTTATTTATAAATGTTTAGCGTAACCCATGTAAAAGTGTGTCGTAAAGAACTAACTTTAGTGCTTCTAGCGTTGCGGGGCAGTCTAGCCAGTTCCCATGGTATATCCTAAACATTGTCATAGTCCAGTGTAAAATCGACTCTACAGCAGAAGTGTAAGGTTTATTTTCAGTTGCATCAAAATCCTTTGTAAAGGTCCGATGTTAGCAGTACTCGTAATACTTGTATGCACCGTGATTTACGGATATTACAAGGAGGGTAATGCGTTATCTTCTTGGTTAACATTGCGTGTTTCATTCTACTGTTGCAGCCTTAACTGCTGTTTAATTGTGTGTGTAATGCTTAGAATTTACATGAAAATATATCGATGTTTGAAAGGAAAAATTGACTAAACGACGTTGAGCTAACTTTACAGCAGATTAGTTTAAAGTTGGAATTTTTCGAAAAAAATCATGTATTTTTTTTTGTAATCCTCCTACCGACGTTATTCTTACTGTTTTGGAATCCTTATTTTATGATCTATATTGTGGCACATAGAACAACTTTTCTAAAAATTCAACTTTAAACTGCTCTCCTGTAAAGTTAGCTCAATGTCGCTTAGTAAATTTTTCCTTTCAAACGTCGATGTGTCGCCATAAAACGATAATTTACAGTCTGTCTATGAATAAAAGTGTGTGTGTATTTTTTAGATTACACTTATGAAAGACTTTAAATTGTATTTTATTAAATTTCCTCATACTAAACTATAACATCGTAGGGGAAACTATTATAGAATGATGATGAGGTCCTACAATTTTTTTATAGGTACATACTTCTGTCATACCTACTGATATTTTGATATAAATTTTCTACCATATTCAACAAGAAGTTTCAACACAAGAGCACATTCCACCGCTAAGGATTGGAGGAAGAGGTGTAATCTGATAAAAGAAAATGCCTACCAGAATATGATCATACATTTTTTTGTTTCATTTAATTTATTTTTCTTACCGAATCATTAGCATTAGCCTACTTTAATTGAAGCGGAATAAATTGTCAAAGTACAAAGCTTCGCGCTACAGTTTTTAATATCAACACAAAGCATAAAGCGAACACATTATTATAAAAAAGTTCTTTGGTAAAGAAGTATGTTAAATACAGTTAATTGAAAACAGGCGCCTAGCCTATTTCCTTTGTATCATGTATTTCCCCATATGGAGAGATATCGTTAAAATTGCTTATACTCCCTTACTCTGGGATGCTTGTTTTAACAGGCAAAGCTTTATTGAGATTGAGATTCATTCTGTCATACATAACATCAAAGTTGAAAGAATTATTTGAATTTTCTTTTTATCAATCTGCAGTTGGCAGCGGGATGTTAAGTTATATGTTATTACTGGTTATTAGAGACGAATTTAGGATTTTTGTTTAAACTTGTTCAAACTTTTCAATGGGCGTGAGCCAGCTGAGGATAAGTACGAAATGGCTTTAAAGCTTATAAATAAGGTCTTCATTGTTTTGTATTCCTGCCTTGTGCTCTTTATATTAATGTATGGTGTAAAAATAATACAGTGTTAAATAAATACCTGAATAAAACTTATTTACATTTATTCACATGGAATTTTTATGATTCCGGGGGAGGGGGACTCCCCCTGGGGGAGATTGAAACCCTCCTGGATGCGCTAGTGCTAGTTTTTATAAACATTCACACATTTACATTATCTTATTACCTAAATGACATTTTTAAATCTGGCTTTAATCAACCAACTTAAGAGTCAAAAAGTTTTATATCACCCGAAGGAATTGAGAACCTTGCCCTCCGAATTTTCCGTAAAAATACTCTGACTTGAATTTTGACTGACAATACTGAACTTTGATTTTCTTATTGAACTAGTTGCCAAGTAAACCATACCTCTCTTTTTGCGTAAGGAGTCTGCGACAAGCGAAAAACGTTACTTATGAGGAATTGAATTTGTCGTTACGGCAATAAATAGTTCCCCAGATCTGTTCAACCTGCTTTTGACAACGTGCCAGAACCCAAACGCATTAAAAACCTTAGTAAATACACTCTAAATTAAACTGAAGTATCTACAAAATAACGTCTGAATCAGCTTGATCTATGAATGTATTGGAATGTTCGTTTACGGTTATCTATAGGGAAGCTCGATCTATTGAATCAAAGTAATGCATCATTAGGTAAGTTGTGAGTTTGGCATTCAGGGCCCCTCGCGGACAGAATTTGGAGCGATTGATATTATGTCGCTCGCCTCCCCTAGAATACTGCGCCCCCTACGTTTACCGTCCCCTCTAACCTTCAACGCAACTTACTTTATAGCTTCTCGGCAAAGTTAGCGATTAAGATTTAATGTAGCCATAAAAAACTATTAGCAATGAAAAAATTGTTGAAAATGAAAAAAAAACGTGTGTATGTACTTATGTACGCACGTAAGGGGTTATACTTACTTTTTACTTATAAGTACCTCTCGCTCGCACCCACGACCCGGCGTACTACCAATCCAAAACAACTCCAGGTAAAGTTGTGCGCCTAGTATCACGCACCTTCATCGTGTCGGTTTTTGTATAAAATACTTCTTTCCTTATGAAGTACAACTTCAAAAATCATTGTAGGGAAGTCTCTTATTTTTGGACACGTACCTACCATCCATACTCGTGGTGAATCCTGTCGAAGTACGTATGAGGCTATGACGTGCTTCTCTCGTTTTGTTTGCAAGTGGTCTTTGTTCCACAATCCACATTCTGGAAAAACTTTATCGGCTCATCAAAATGACTGAGCTCTGACGGAATAAACATTAAAAAAATCTAAGTTATACTTCTTTTGGCGCGTTTGGAAAAAATGTGAGAGTAAAATTTTTACGATGCGCGTGCACACCGACAGCCAAAAAGCGACATAATATCTGAACCCTTTAAAAAAAATGTGGCATACGGGATGAAATGTTTTGCTACTTTTGTACTGTTACGCCAAAGAAATATAACTCAGTTACGTTATTTTTAAAGTCGGTAAAAAATATTTAACTCCAATTATTGAATGTAGGTCGATTAATCGGAAGCTAAATAATATCGACCAGTACCAATCACCAGTAGGTAGGTAATAGTAGTTATACCAATAAATATATTTGCAACATTTGCGTCCTGGTAACGCCTTCTCCATGTTTACAGTACATTCCAATTTACGAGTCGCTATCAGCACTGCGTTAAAATATTGTTGCATTAATGTAACTAGGTCCCTTTGCAACTACATACTGCACCAAAACGTACCGCATGCAACGCATTTAGGGACAATAACAAAAATACTCACAAGTGTCACACAAAGATTGCGTGAACACAATTTCGTAGTAAAATAAATAAATAATATCTAAGAATGAATATTAATGATTTAAAAGAAAAAATATTTGTTGAAATTTGGCTTTCATAAGAAAATTTTACGCAAGTAAACAAATTACAAAAACAAAATTACAAAACAAAATAAAGACTTTGGCTGGTAAAGAAACGAGCCAGGATCATTGAATTATAATGTCATAGAACAGACATCTCGAACAAAATGTGTCCCGCCCGGGAGGTTCGATTTTCAAAATTGAGCGCCGATTCTCCTTTCAAAATCGAACGAATCCATTGAAGATTGAAGCCACGTGGCGCCAATGCTTTGGGACATAAGTACATGGTGTCCGCGGTGTCGGTTCTATACGCTCGTAATAATACTTCAATAGCCAGGACGGGAAATTATTACCGTCGTTCGTGGAAAGAAAATAGAGGAGAAATAAAGAAACACAGTACAGTGGACCCGCGGTAATCCGGACCCTGTCTAATCTGATGCCCCCTGTAATCCGACACCCCTACCACTGTTGATTGTACATAAAAATTTTATAATAAAAGTTCAAATAGATCTTTCATTTGTAATTTGTCGTAAAGGTACTCTTATTCAAAAAATTCCGGACTATAGAGGGCCTCACGAAGTATAGTAGGCAGTACTCTATAATCCGACAAATTAGATATTCCGACATCGCCCTGCAAAACATTTGTCGGATTACCGAGGGTCTACTGTATTCCAAGGTCCAAGTAACAATGACCCAGTCGGAAAACGAGTTAGTTTATTGGCGGCTGACTCGAGTCGAGAAAAGTGTTTTTTTTTCAGTTTGTACCGTTCGGTATGTCAAACGCTTCTTGTTACAGCCGCTAGTTGGCGCTGTAATCGCGTACTACACCAATAGAGACGTTGTTTTGTAATAAAAAGATTTGTTCTCCGATAGCACCCGTAAGTGCTAAACAATAAAATAGTACATTGTAGCAGTAAGGACATTGTAAGCCGACACGCAATGCTTGTCATGTGTTTATTGCAGGAACAAAGTAACTTTACGGCGTTCAAACAACAATCTTGACAAACATCTTTATTGCGACGATAAAAAACAAAATTCGTGATTTATTTTCGTTTGATGCGTTCGAGGAACATGTTTATTTAGTTAAATAAAAGGATAATCGAGGTTTTATTATATAACAGAGTCCAGTATTTTTTTCACATTATGTCAGGTTTTAATTAGGTTCTTAAGGATTTTATAAGTATCTGCTACCTTTCTAAACTGATTGTTAATAATCTACACCTACTGTTTAGAAAAATTATAATTTTAAAATAATTATGTTTAAAAACAAGCTTTTAAAATGTTTACGTTTCGGTCGTTAGTCGCTGAGGAGATTTATACATTTAGGATTTTCGCAAATGTTTTAAGAAAAATTTAAAAATTTAGTATTTACTTATGAGGTTGTGGTCCATTTCTATAATTATTTGATCCCAATTGTTACCTAATCGTTTCCCTGATAAATCACATAGTGCGAATAAATTACTAAGAAAAATTAAATAGTGTACAAAAAAATTTTGCCTCAGCAGAGACCGAAAACATCTTGAAACTATACTACGTATTTTAGCGAAACATTTCTTGTACAACAGCTAGACATTTAACTAAACTCTAAACGACTACATTTTTCCAACATTTTTATTTAGTTAGAACAAACTGTTCTTCCAACAAAACAGCGAAAGAATATATCTTGGTAATAAACACTAAAGTACCGCCGTACTCACGGCTACATGCGCTAACATCCTGAACTCTTCATCCTAATGACCACGGTACACCGTACACCCTCGAGACGAGAGAAGTCCTTACACACGTTTTGCGTTGAAGAAACGGAGACAAACCAAGAATGTCTGTTGACACTGAGAGATGCGGGGACATTGAGAGGGACTGTAAACTCTCACAAAGGCTCTTTAGAACTGGCGACTTAGTACAAGATATCACTCTTCTGGTGTCGACGTTTAGAAGAAATATTGCGTCCGTTGGCGAGTGTTTCTGAAAGGATACGTCGAGTGTAATATAAAATAGAAAGTACGTGGTGATAGTTTTCTCTGTATAACTACATATGTCTAACTATGTCGTAGTTCAAGTCGTTTCTTACTTGTTGAAGTTATACTTCTTTTGGCGCGATGGTGAAAAATGATGAGAGTGAATTTCTACGATGCGCGCGCACACCGACACCTAAATTCTACAACGTGAAGTTAGCTAAATTCTGTATTTTTTCTGTATGCAAAAAAGTTTTCACAGTATTTACCTCATTACAAACGATTTTATAATCGATTGAATTGATTCATAATAATCGATTGATGGAATATAATAATATATTTAATGTATTATTTGTTAATTATAATTATAATATTAATTTATTTCTTACATGTTTTCGTATTCCATACATATTAAAACTATGTAATATATTTAGAATTACCATTCAATCGTTACGCTAATTTTATTAAATTACATTTCGAATATTTTGACATCGATTAACAACAAAGATGATGTAATCCCTAATAATGTCATTTTGGTAACCATAGTATTTATAAATAACACCACTGTACTGTCATATTTGTCATCGATCTTTCATGTTTCTACGCGTGGTTTTTTGTATTTTTCTATTAAATATTTTCAGCGTACCTATTTGGAGTCATATTTACTATTGAAACTCATCGACACGCACACAGTTATTTTAATTTACTGTTGTATTCGATTTCGTACTTGTGTTTTGGTGAATGTGTTTTCGCAGTTTCGCTACAATTTCTTGCAAACCAATACTATATGAATATGGACTACTTAATCGCCTGTTTTGTGACTGACAAAGGTTCAGAATAAGTCCTGAACACTGGATAACGTACCCTATACATCTTTAGAAGATCAGTAGTTTGCTGTGGCCATACTTACAATGAGTATGTTATGGTATCTTGATTGGGCAAGGTACCAACGAAATATAGCGCCTCCTGCACAACTAGACAAAATATTAATATAAATGATAACTAATAAAATCTCTTGAAATATGCTATAGCTTTTATTAAACAACCTTTTTATGACATTCGTTTTGGGTAAAAACCATTTAAGTAGTAGATAGTATAATAGACACCCGCCAACTTAGTTTTAACCATTCAACTCGTAGATTCTATTGGCAAGTCACGTATTAATTTTGGGATTTTATTATAGAAATGTACACCAAGCCCTATGAAAGATCGTTGCACTTTACTTTGGCGGAACGAAGGCGTAATTAATTGATACATTCTTTTTGTTTGGCGATTATTAATATCAAAATTTTGTTTATACGCGTTTATATTCTTCCTTATAAAAACTACATTATTAATTTATTAAGTTGGTTAACCTTAGCTGTGTGTTGTAATGTTTAGTTTGTACGATTCCCTAACATGAAATATTACATGTTTCTTCTGATGTATATGTCACCGGAATATAATAAGAACCGTAAGTTTATAAATTTCCTAGGAAATTTATAAACTTTCGTAGGATTCTAAACGAGAGATAAATTGTATTATTTTACGGCCACATTTTCGGAAATTGATAAACTAACCGAGCTCACTCGTAAAATAATAAGTGACCAATAACCAAACACCATATGCGCTCTGATTGGTTGAATAAGTTACGTGTTCCTTCTCCTTTGTTGACGAAGTGACATTTACCACAGAGCTACGAAAGTTGTAAGTGGCCATGACCAAAACTATGACATGATTGCACACGAAATCGAAGTTGGCGAATCAGATTCTTTCGATTTCAGTTGTTTTTTCATGGCGAGGGGCTTCGCCATAGATGTCGACGGAACCCCGCTTAGCGGGGTTCCTATTTTTCCTAAATAAAATCAGACAACTATAACCTAACCTATCCTTCTTTTGATTTGAGTTCAGTTGTTTTTTCATGGCGAGGTGCTTCGCCTTAAGTAGGGATTATTAGTATATTATGTAAAAAAGTAAACCTGTATTATAGGTACCTAAATAGTTTTAAAGTAAAAATACTGTTAGGTAGGTAATTGAAACTGATAGATTTATAGTTTATAGTTTGGCAAGTCTGATTGTACCTAAGCATCGCCTCTGTCAACATCGACCAATCAGAGAGCAGTGTGTTATTTTCCGTATTTTAAAGAAGCGTAAAATTAAAAGCTCTTCTGTGATTGGTCGAGCCGTTTAGAATTTTACGAATGGGCAATCCGTTAGTTTATAAATTTACCACGAGACGTCGCAGATTGATAAATTTCCGAAAATGTGGCCGTAAAATAATACAATTTATGTCTCGTTTATAATCCTACGAAAGTTTATAAATTTCCTAGGAAATTTATAAACTTACGGTTCTTATTATTTTCCGGTGACATATATAAATATTATTTACTAGGTTGATCCAAAAGTAACGATAGTAAAAATGATACACGTTCAAATAAAATAATGTATTATTTTACAGTCTCCTAACTAATCAGTTCACATTCTCGGTAGTTATATTAAAATTACAACAAATTGAATTGCTTTAAATTGGGTTGGCATACGAATGATCCAAACGCACGCCTAATGATAAATAATCACTATCGGACGAACATGAATCATCAAAACTGCTCTCAGATTCCGTATCACACTCGTATTTCAATTCTATAATAAAATCAATTTCCGCGTCTAAGCTTCCATCCATTTTACAAAACTTATCCTCAATATGTCGCACATGTTTTATACGCAGTCGGGTTTTTTGTATTTTTTATTTTTTTGTGTGTAATAGACCTATCATTGATTCAGTTGGAAAAAATATTAGAACACGATTTCGTGAGCCATGACCACGTTTTATGCTATAATATGTACCTACGTTTGCCCAAAATTCTTCTGTATTTTCATTGAGCGACTCAGTTTCTTTTGTTTTTTGTATTTATAACACTATTTTCTATTTTAATTTTCAATATTATATTACATTGGTAGAAAATGCAAAAAATCGGGAGAAACGGTCGCTAAAACGGGATATCGGGAGACGATAACCAAAATCAGTAGATCTCCCGATAAATCGGGAACTTTTGCAACACTCGTCACTTGACAGTAAGTAATGCTAATCTAATGGGAAGGTAATGACAGCTTGTCAGAGGTAAAATAACTGTGAACGGACTGTAGTAGTAAATAGTAATCGATACTTGTCTTTGGGACTAGGAGCACATTCTTTTTCTCTCCTTAATCTGTATTAAAGTTTAATGCCTGTCGGAAAATAAATTATTCTTCAACTGAACTGAATAAAATCTTTCATTCCCTCCCCCCCCCACAAAAACTGGTTTAAAACAGAAAAAAAAAAAGATTTACAATTGATTTGTTTTTGCAATTGTAAAAACACCATCTATGTTCTATTACGAGAACTATTAGGATACGTAGCAAAGTAATATTAGAATATACTACAAAATTAAAAAAATAGTTTGGCTATAGAGATTCGTAAATTAAATTATTTCAAAATATTATTTCATTTTTGTTTTTAGTATTGCTGTTTTTGAATATTGTATTTTGAACAATGTTTTTTTAATATTGTTTTTTGATTTTTTTTTCATGTCAAAGAAGTATAACTTCTCACGCGCGTACAAAAGTACACGCACCCTTTTTTTTTGTGACTCAGTCACGCAAAACCAGCTACGGATTTAAATTTTGACTCATAAATTATTGATTGGGATTAAATTATAGCATGCTTGTGCATTGTTAAGAGGTGTAAATGTTGGTGCTCTGAAATGTCTCTGAAGCTTGAAAAAAACTTAAAGACATCTCCACTTTCCAGTCATACCGGCTGGACTAGGTGCCTAGGATCTGCCACAAAATCACAAAATTATAATATGTAAAATTATAATAAGCTACTCAGACTCAGAGATTAAGGATAGAAAGCTTACAGGAAATAAGTCTGTTACAATCGCTTCCACAATATGAAACTTAACTTCAACACCACTTCGACTCGATTGTCTCGATTTATATGTTTTGAAATATAAGATGAATATGTCAAAATCTGTTTTCGATAAATTATAAGAAATACTACAAAATAATACGCTTATTTAAGCAAACTGGTTATTATTTCTGCGAGATCTCTATCTAAGCAGCTTATGAGAAAAATCTATTCCATATAATGATATGTCGCAGACGCTTCTGGGACCATAAATATGGAGACATTGAAGACATTTTTTTATTTAATATTTAGTAATTTTAAAGATTTCGCTGATACACATAGGTAAAATTCTTTTACAATATGTAAAGAGATTTTCTCGCGGTTTTACAATGGATATTGATTAAATTGAAATTTGAAGTTTTTACCTGCATAGCTACATAGTAACCGTCTTCCTTCTTTTTCAATGAGGATACATCAATCCAGCTCGCAGGGTCACTATCCACTGCTTCCCATGGACATCTGTGATAGACCTCCAATAAGAAGAAGCACTGGAGTCAATTAGTAGATCCTATTAGTGTTAGGTGTTAAAAAGAATATCACTAGTTCTTCTTTTCTATTCTTTAGTAAGGTGACTGCGAAACTTAGACTAGTGAAGATTTGTCTTGTTCGTAAATCAGCCTGTACACTTCCTTCTCAACGCATCAGTGATGTGTTTGGTATCATGACTGTCTATGAAACTACATCATACATAGATAGAGTCCTAAAAATAAGTACATATGACATTAATCCAGTAAACTCGAGGTCCGGAAACTATAGCCACTCTACACGTTTCCCGTAACCCTACCCACGTCGACAGAATTAATTTCCTGGCCTATAACTCACAGCGTTCGACGACAGCGCACTACGGATTTATGGCAGTGTCTGGCGCAGGTATGCCACGGGATAGTCCTGTACGGGACTTTCTAATCTCGTGAACGGTAATTACATTGAAGCACACATGGTGAGAATGGAAAAATAGTGACTTATAGTATAGCTCGATTTCCCCTGAAACTTACAATCATCTTCGGCAATCAAAGGCCAGACTCTACTCCTTATATAATACTCCTTGCTTCACTGCAGGTAAATAGGGAGAAGTTGAGGTTTACCCCTGAGAGTTATTTATTTATTTATGCTTTATTGACCCTTAACAAATAAGTGGTACAAAAGGCGGACTTAATGCTAAACAGCATTCTCTACCAGTCAACCTTAGGAATGTGCAGAGAACAATGAAAGCGGTACCAGTGAGAGAAAGAGAAATTACAAGAAAATATATTATAAATATATATATATATAGACCTACATATAATATAAATATATAAGTATAGATAAAATTCAGCATATTAAAAAAGTAATAACGATAAAAATAATATAATAATAAATACGACTGAATATACATTACTTAATAATAGTGTAGTAGATGATTATAATAAGATTGTTCCAGAAAAAGTTATTATAAGTGAATAAATATAAATATGATATAACGTACGATAAAATCATTAACATGGTGTGTTTAGTGCTCCATTATATTCAAAGATTGTAAAAATGTGTAAAGTCAGGCATCCCACTTAATGCTTTCTAACTTCACTTAATTAATTTATTTCAATTAATGCTAAGAGGAGATTCTGAGGAAGCTTCTTTCTACACACAATACGAGTATGTGACTCCTCACATCTTTTTGTGTTCAAGCTAGTGTCAAGTCACTGCAACAGAAACTTGCATTGCGTCACTTTCAGTAACACTAAATCCACGTAAAAAATGCGCTGAAAGCTCGACGTGGTTTCGCATACTAAATTATTGACAACGAGTAACCGGCCTCGCTTTGCTTCGGTTTTCTTTATTTTTTACACCTTGGGTTACATTATTGGAGTTTTATTAAGGATCCCTAATTTTTTGAAAATATAATATAGCCTATGTTACTCGGAGATAGTGTAGCTTTCCAACAGTGTAAGAATTTTTCAAATCAGTTCAGTAGTTTCGGAGCCTATTCAATGCAAACAATCAAATCTTTCCTCTTTATAATATTAGTATAGATAAGTCGATATATTCTACATATATGTACCCACATGACCTTAAGTGTAGCGTAACATCTGCTGAAACTTACTTAAGTGTTTTGGCTGCGTATTAATTTTTCACTTCTTGTATGAAAAGAAGCAAATTTAAGTATTAATTTTTAGTATGCTACATCAGCTTTACATTTACTACGGTGTCCGAATTAATATCGGGTACTGATGTACTAAAAACCACTACTATTTAAGGATGCGTTTACATAAAGTGCTGAATGATTTAGGGAGCGATTTCTTGAATCTCGATGACCTTTTAGAATTTGCGAACTCTTATTTTTGTCACTTTGTCTGTAACTAGCCTCGCGGCTTCACACGCGGTAATTTGTGGAAAAAACTAACTACTAAAGTATATGATGTTATATAGCCTATAGCCTCCCTCGTTAAATGGACTATCAAACACAAAAATAATTTTTCAATTGGAAGTAGTAGTTCAACCAAACAAACTCTTCAGCTTTATAATATTAGCATAGATTATTCTGCCTACTTAAAGCCTCCTAGCCCGAAGTTGAAAAGATTATTTTGGTCCTAATCCTTTATGTTGTCTCTGGTTTGTGGCATACATTCAGAAACAAACCCTTTGTGGCAACCAAACACACAGACTCGACCACAAACAGGCTCAAACGCATGCCAGTGGTCCAGTTACCCTGATCTCTCATTAAACATAATTATGGTACGACAAAGTTATGTTCGGGACTGGTACAAAGGAAGGGATGCCTCGTCTTTGGAACAGAATGTTGATCAAGTAATTAGCAACTTACATAAACGTGGCTTGGTTTCCATCACTGATGTTGGAAACTTTGTAATTTGGATATGGCTTTAGCTTTTAATCCCTTAGCATCTGTGCCTCTGACCATATCGCACCCTCAGTGGAAAAAAGCATATAAGTCGTCTTACGTTGAATTTTAGTTATTAATATGATTGGAAAGAGGGACAAAAGCTGCATATGTATGGTCATTTTTTCAGATTTTTATCATTTTATCATTGACGGTTTTGTGCAAGAAATCGTAATGTAAATTCCTTAGACTACTTACTGATATTTTAACAGTTTTTTTGCTCTCCTGTAAATTTGCAATTTTCATGTTATGCCTTTTTTCCACTGAGCGTGCGATATACTTCGCGTCTCTCTTCTCTCTTTCATTGGTTGTAATTGGTGAACCGGTATTATACTGATATGAAGTAATGTTTATCATCTAATTATATTTTGGCTCAGCAGTGATCGTGCGTTTCGAGCGAATTTTCATTTATAACAGACTTTGTATTGTAATAGTTTTTTCCTTTCTTTTTTCTCTCGTCCATTTTGACTACAAGTGACAACGGTGATGCCCAAATCAATCAATCACCGATGCGTTGCGTTTGCGTTGTTAGGTGCTATGTCCATGGGGTAGTGACTATTTATCATCAGATTGCTTGTTTTGCTTTTCGTGTAAAATAATATGAAATAATATTATTATATTACCCTATCCATGTTTGGAAGGTGGATGTAAACCGCGAGCAAGCGTACGGGAGTGCGAACAGAACTTGAAGCTATAAATCTAAGCCACCGCTGAGTTTCCATTTCAAACTGACACCCAAAACCCGTTTAATGCGATGTTCTTAAATTTTCAATAAACGTGCTTCCGTTCATCCAGTGTTTTGTGTTTTAGATTGTTTGAAAATTGATAAGTATCTTTTAAATAAAAAAGGAAAGAGTTTTCAAGGTGTTTTATTATAATTTCTGAAATTATTGTTTCAAACTCATTTTCGAAATCCTTGACGTCGCGTCGTTTTGTCTAACTTTTTATAAAACTTCCAAATGAATAAAACAGGTCTGAAATAAATTATTCATAATAACAAAATATGTTAAATGTATTAAAATGCCAAACCACTGTTATTAGTACAATTTATTACGACCCGCGTGGCGCAATGGTTACCATGCCGAATCGCCGCGCCAAGTGTCCTGGGTTCGATTCCCAGCAAGGCGGAAATTTGAATGATAAGTATGAATTTCTGTTCTTTGTCTAGTCGTTTGTCTGTTGTCTTTGTGTATTATCCATGGCTCCCGCAATACAGGTAACCTGAGTGTGGATCTATGAATGTGAAGCGTTGATTTATTTCATTCTATTATTATATTACTACCGTACTCTAACAACTAAAACCTCAACATTCAATCGTCCAATCGTTGAAAAAGGTTAAAGTCACCTCTTTAGAAAAAAACAAACTACATGATTTCTCCATAGCTAGCGATACTCACACTACCATATTATAACGTACCCAAAAAACAGCCTTAAGCCCAAAATAACACCAGGTGTTTCTCGTTTCACTGTGTCAGTTCTAACAGCGACAAAAGTTATTTACCCTTTAGGCCGACGCGTGTCGTGCCGGAATGAGGCTGGAGCCTGGACTCAGGTGCGCACGCAGAGAAAACACTTACACTAATCCACGTATAGACAAATAGCCTTCTACGCTTCGAAGACGTGCCACAGATAGCTACTTCTGTAGAGGTGTCGTGCGTTGCTATCAGCGTTGTTATCAGCGAACATTGTGTAAGGTTTAATCGGTTTTGTTTATCCTGCGATTGATTTTTGTTACCGCACATCACCACCAGGTTCTATCAACATCACCTGAATACCTGGCGTTCGTCCACAGTTCGGTTTTCACGTAATTTCCTACCACGGACGTGTAAACTGTGGAACGAACTTCCTGCATCGGTGCTCCCACTAAGCTATGACATAGGGTCCTTCAAGAAGCGGGTCTATTGTTTTATTCGAGGCCGGCAACGCATCAGTGACGCCCCCGGTGTTGCTAATGTCCATGGGTGGCGGTGATCACTTACCATCAGGTGACCCGTCTGCTAGTTTTCCTGTTTAAGGCATAAAAAAGATATGATGGAGATACATCAAATTTTAAGGTCCCGAGTACCTGATGTGGAACCTGGAACACTAAGGTAGATACTATTAGATATTGATATATAACAGCTATTGATTGGATAAATATTTTTTGTAGTTTAGTATAGTAATACCTAAGTACTTAGTAGGTATTTAGGGTCTTCAGTACCAAATGATGTAATTTAAGATTTTTAGGACTCAAAATACTTTTATGATTTGTGTTTATTACTAATTTACTCTTTGTTACTATTAACTAATCAACAATTACCTAATAATGAACTATACATAAATAAACAATAAATCATAAATTACGCCACAAATATCATAACGTATGTTAATACAGTCACAGTACCCGAATAAACATATTGTTTTGTATATTTTTAAACGCCCGAGCTCTGTGTGGTATATTCTGTATCTGAGTACATTGTTTATCTCAGCGGACCCTTCAGTTAACGAGGATCTCGGGAGCGGGCCTGCTCGGCTACGTGTGTCACGGTGTCTCCGCGTAGGGATGTATTGCACTCCGTGACAATATCCGAAACGTATCCGAAATTACTGGGTAGTTGTCGTAGATGTGACCACAATCGGTAATAAACAGTCGTCAAAGGTTGTCTTGAAGTGATAGATAATTAAATGATATTTTCTTGGCTGGTCTTGCTTATTTGTGTTGTCACAATAAATGATACTAATGTTTGTCTTATTTTGATGTGTCCTTTAAGAGTTTGTGTATTTTTACCACGTTATTTACAATTCATTAAATCTTTCCTGCTACCGGATTAGGTACTACACACAGAGAGTCTCTCGTCTCCATTACACCACAAATGTGTCTGATGTCGTGGAGTATTTGGAGAAGAAGACGAAGTACCGGTTGCTGGTTGAGAAGTTAGACTCGCGCAACGCTGTGAATTTCAACTCCTTTGTTGTGCGTATTCCAACCGAGCACCTGGCGACTTTTCTGAAGGAGAATTGTGGCTGAAAGGAGTCGTCTTCAGAAAGTTCCGCGGACGTCGGCGACCACCAGGAGTCACCTAAAGCGTGTCACTTCCCTGATAATTAGTGAATTAGTTATAAGTGTATTGATAGTCTGTAAGGTATTTATACTATGGTCCTTGTTGCCCAAAATAAATATATAAAATAAAAATAAACTCTTTTTCTGATGTATTTTTAATATCTTATTTAAACGTCAATCGATTTAAATACGTTTGCTACGTTTTGGTATGTAATAAGGTACACAATTACAAATGGTATAATATCCGAAACATCCGACAGCCCTATTTCAACAACAAGTGACAACCCTAATAACTTAGATACTGTACCACTGTCATGTATGTTTCCAGAAACAATAACCTTTGGTTTGGGGCCCATCGTATCGTTCTGAGGGAGACACAGTTATGAAGTGGTTACAACAAATGCAACCATAATCCCCACATAAATGTTTGTAGTTTGATAGCGTGTAAGGTAAAACCACTATAAAGTGGTTCACATGATAGGACTATTACCTTTGGTGTGATGCCTCTTTGTAAAATAGATTTAGAGGCCACAAATACAAATACAACGCTACTTTTAGCCGTATTCTTACTTGAGTACCTAGTACCTACAATCTTGATTGAATCAGTCGCCAAGCGACTGGTGTTCCGTCTGGGGGCTTGGGAACCAGTTCTTTCTTTCTTTCTCATCTTTCTTGGTCGACAACGTATTGGTGATGTACTTACCTTTGGTATTACTTATGTTCATGTGCAACGGTGTTTACTTATGAATCCCATACGAACCTCTAATTTTCAAAGTTGTTTTTATTACCCGACTGCCAAGGGTTCTGTTTTTCCCGCTTATCTTGTATGTAGATAATTATGTATGTGTGTAATATTCTTTATTACCTCATAATTATTATCCTCGAAACTGCTGGACCAATAAAATTTATATAATTAAGATATCGTAGATGCGTCTTGGCACCCCAAGTTTTCTTAAATAAGTGTAACAAACAAAAACAAATATGGTTGCTGTGAGATGCCATTGTTTGAAGTATCAAAAATTAAAAATAAATCGAATAATGCAATATGGGTATCAAATTAAAGATCTTACCATAAGAATTTCAAAATTATATCAATATCATCCTTTTTTAATAGCAGAGGGGTTTTTTATTTTTTATTTCTGTAACTTGCTTCGGTGAAGGAAAACATGGGGAAGAAACTTGTGCACCAATGTTCTCTGTAATGTTCTTTCTTAGGGCCTTATCACACTGACGGATTCCGAGCGGATTCAAAGCGGAACGGAGGCGCGACGGATTCGCCGCGGAGGCGCAGCGAATCCGTCGCGGACGTGTGGCGGATACATAACGTTTTATGAATTTATGACTTACACTACACTCAGGTCACTCAGTAACAAAATCTATATATTATGTCGCGCCTCCGCGGCGAATCCGTCGCGCATCCGCGGCGAATCCGTCGCGCCTCCGTTCCGCTTTGAATCCGCTCTGAATCCGTCAGTATGATAAGGCCCTTAAAGGTGTGTGAAGTGTAGGTACACGCACTTGGACAGGTTGTGACTACAGTGTCCTTAGTGCAAGTTTTACTTGATATAACGAGCTCGCAATGTAAGTGAGAGTTATCTAAAATTTGTATGAGACCGAAGCAGAGCCATCTAGCGGCAGTGTAAAGAAAAGCTTCGGTCCCATACAAATTTTTGCCAACTCGCATTTAATTTTACTTTGCGAGCCCGATAGATATGTCACGTAAAAGTCGCACTAACGACTCAGCCTCAGATTTTATTCCTCACGTGTAAGGAGACGATTCAAGCAGCAGTCTGGATAGCAATGAATGATGAAAACAACATTATTGGTTAAAGTTTAATGTAATACTGTTTCATTGTCGTTACGTAATGAAACGCCTCGCTCGTCGCTGTCTAAGTAAGGTTGTGTAATGAAAACAAATAGTTGTCACAGGCAAATTAGCAACGTAAAGTCCTTGTCTTACTGATCCAAGCACATGAGTGAAGCGATTATTTGTTATTTTTGCTAAGATAATAACTGAAATTATAAGTCAGCCGGCTGAAGTGACAACATAATGGTTTGGGAAGTTATAGGCATTGAAGTACTATTACTTCGTATAGAACAGACACTCCGAACATCGAGTCGGGGAAATGCATTGCAGCCAGGGTGGCTCACTTCATTCACTCACTCACTTGTCACTCGCCTGCGCTCATTGCGGCCGCATGCCAAAGGAGGTGGCCAACATATACCCCGGAAACGGTTAAAATACTCTTATTTGTACAAGGTTTTAGTCCCTTGAAAAGACATGTTTTCCATTTATTAAAACATAACTAGAATTTTAATTTTCTTCTGAACTCCGCCATTAGTAGTCATAATAAATTAACAATAAAAATAAGTTGTATAATCTTCTACTTCCTCCATTGCTATTACTGGAGGTTGACAATTGGCTGACATAAATGCAAATGTCTGCTATATTGACATTTGATTTTTGAGTTTGATTTCTGCAAAATAATAATTGTGTTTAATTTTTTGCCGTGAGATGCATTAATAGCGCGGTAGATATTGAGCGCATGGCGCGTCACTCAATATCTTCGCTAGCAAGAAACCTTCAATCCATATTGGTAGAATGGATCACTGCAGTACAGGTATGGCATTTTTCTTTACTATTATGTAAGTAGTGCTTACAGCTAAGACTAGCTTCACGTGGCAATGTACAATATTACTATGTTTTTATTGCAATATTACTCATAAAATATCTCGCTATTTTTACAAAAAAAAAATCTCTCTTTCATATACTTTTCCACAATTACTTATGTTTTGCAAAATGTCAAACTATAAAATCTAAAACTCCCCGTAAAAGGAGAATCTCAAGTTCTGAAGATTTTTATTGATGAAATTATCAAAGAAGATATTGTAAGCTTTAATGTAAGGTAAAATTAAAATGTGTACATTATATTTCACAAGTGGGGCAAATGCCTATACAGATGTTGGCCATATCCTTTGTTTAATAACAAACTAAAAAAATGCCGTCTTGCGTGATATGAACCTGTCACAATTGCACGTAAAAAATCAACTAAAACGAATTTATTTCAATTATTGTGTAATGTTCCCGCCATTTTTGAATGAAATGTAAATAAATTGACTGGAATTCAATTGAAAAAATCATGAGGCGGGCTTACACATTTGGCAAGCCGTAAGCGTGTTAATGGACAAATAAATAAGCCCGATAAGAATGACTATAGTACCTACTCTTTGGTAAATAATAAATTATGTGTATTATATTACTCAGTGAATTCAATTAAACATTAAATCAAACATTTGGAACAGCTAAAGATTTAGAGTCGTTGACTGTTTGTCGTAGTTCGGCAAGTGTCTTATACAAAGTTACTCTATGGCAAGTGTGTAAATCACCTTCTAGAGTTTGAAAAAAGAACGCGTCATCGCGGTTTCGGGACACACATTTTGTTCGAGATGTCTGTTCTATGTCATTATACTTCAATGGTTATAGGTAACGGTTGGGAGTTGGGATTGAAATCCTCGAATCGCGGCAAAACCTCGGTGGACTTCAGAAGCGTATAGATAGATAGCTGACTGCTACTGCCAGGGTTGGCTTCACATAAAGGAAGTCCTCAGCGATGAACAGCACAATCGTTTTTTCTTTTGCTTCAGTCACAGAATACCTACATGATAGTAGGTACTTATATTTCAGTGCACTCTATAAAAGCTTAAGTTATTAGTTTTTAACCGCCGACGCAAAAAGAGGGGTGTTATAAGTTTGAAGTGTCTGTATATCTGTATGTTGCTCCCAAACGGATGAACCGATTTTGATTCAGTTTTTTCATATGAAAGGTGACTCAAGAGTTATGTTTAGTGTAAATCAAACTGTCGGAGGTTTTTTTTTAATTTAAGACATTTAACTATTTATTTATTCGTGTATTCATTCATACATTCGGTGAAGCAAGGGCCTTAAGGGCGTTACCCGGACGAGAAAGCGACAGTTCAGGCTCGGTTTAAAGCCCTGTTTGTACCCAATAAAAAACTCCTAAATTGGTCGGGACGTGTTTAATTAAATTCCTTTTTATTTTCTCGCAAAGTGGGGACATGATAGCCTTGTGATTGTCAGGTGTTAAATTAAATTTGGGAGAATAAAACTTCAAAACAGTAACAAAATTATCTTCTTTATTAGGTATTTAGGTGAGTAGCAAATTGATATTGTAGAAAATGTACGTTAACTAATTAAAAAAACTAAGTACGCAAAAATAAATTTCACACTAAAGATTCTCTTGTCGAGAAAAGTGTGATTATATGAAGATATTCAAGACAATGAAGTAAGGCATTGCCAACTAAGACTCGACCTGGAATCGAACCAGGCACCCTTCGTTTTGTTATTGTTACTTAGTTTTTAAATCGAGCAGCCTTCCGTTCATTACATCTCATGAATAACGTTCAAGTTATGAGAGGTCTTCCCAATAAAACCCATGAGTATGAACGCTGGGGTTCCCTTGCATTGCAGCTTAATGCTCAATAAGTTTGTGATTGTAAAGGGGTCATTTTTGCCTGTGGATATCATATTATTAGGGTATAAAGTGTTTTTAATAGAAAGAAGTGAATCTCTTTGTTTATTAGGACACAATAAAAAGTTATAGCTATGTCACTATACCTACTCTTATCGGCAGTAATAATAGATAGGTTATGGAAACTTGAACAGTGATAGCCTAGTGGTTAGAACGTGTTAGAACGCCTAGTGGTTCGAGGGCTCTACAGACCTCGCTATCCGCCGCCGGCGCACAAGGCGAAGAAGGCGGGCTTACGGCCTGCACCTCTTGGCCCCATAACAACAGCCGGTCGGGTGACGGATACGGGAATTCGTCGTCCGGTGTAACGGCTCGGGTTGAAAGGCGCGCCAGTGTCGAGCGCGCCTTTACCCTAGCGGGAAATAGTAGGCGGACGGGCCATCCCGCTGGCCGCTCCAACCCTCTCGACAAGGAGAGGGGCTAGAGAGCGCGCCGTGCCGAGTTCGCTGTGGTAGCGGCCGCCGCGCCGGGGCATTGGAGCGAGAATAGCACACAGTCCCGGCACCAATGCGGTAGGCGTCGACACCGTGTGGTTTTGGTGGGTTCAAGTCCCACATACCTGTCCGGCTTCCCGTGGCCGGATGGACGAGACGAAGGTCTTTCCACACGTTAAAAAAAAAAAAAAAAAAAAGTGGTTAGAACGTTGGTCTCCCGAACGCGGAGGCCCGGGTTCAAATTCTGGCACGCACCTCTAATTTTCAAATATTATGTGCGTATTACAAGTTAATTATCACTTGCTTCGGTGAAGGAAAACATCGTGAGGAAACCTGCACACCTGAGAGTTCTCCATAATGTTCTCAAAGGTGCGTGAAGTCTACCAATCCGCACTTGGCCAGCGTGGTAGACTATGGCCTGTACCCCTCACATTGTGAGATGGAGACCCCGAGCCCAGCAGTGGGACAATTATGGGTTGTTGCTTTGCTTTTTGCTTTTTTATGGAAACTGACCGTTAATCATACTAAAATATTTGCACAAAAAATGACGGCAACAGTTTTCCTGTTCCTAATGTAAGCGTTTTCTTACCCCAGAAATGATGTAGATACACGGCGTCAGATTAATCACAATTTCAGAGTGAAAGAAATGGAACCCAGGCGATTTGCATATAAAAATCCCAGAGAGCCAACGCGGGACGGAATCTAAATAATAAATTGTCCATTGTTAGGTGGCTGGGGTTATCCGAATTATATTTATTTATTCAGCCGACATAATGAATTCTCTTGAGACGATTATGTAGATTGTGGTCTCTTGCGTCGAGTGTTCAACCTCGGGATACAATGATTTAGCTTGCGGTTTTTGAATCAGGTGTTTCATGATTTTAGTGACTTTTCGCAACTTTAATATTTGTATACAAATTTAAATATGTAATATGTAAATATAAAAATATGTACAAATGCAATATGTAAGTGTAAACTACTTAAATATTTGTATACGAATCGAATACTTCCTATAAATTATTATACCTACTTATTTATTGCTCAAAAGATTTAGGTAGGTGCGTAACCTAGTAATATCAGTAGTTCGGTTATTAGTCCGGTTAACCGAACTACTGACACTAAATGTTCGGTTAACCGGACTAATAACCGAACTACTACCACTAGACCAATATTTTCAGTTGTCCTGTGGAGCTTATAAATCTTATGATTAGAATTAGTTTTTACGCATTTTCTACCACAGGTTTACCACCGCAACAAACATTTGTAGTTAATGTATTGAAATGCTTTACTTACATTTATACACACGATGTAATAATAATAGTTTGAAACACTAGCGGATCCAGAGAGCTCAACCAAAATGATCTTGCCCAACCGAGACATAATTAAAATTAGTGTTATTAGCTCTTTCAAACTGTATCTCACTAAATTCATACCGCCTCGTGCCCCTTAGCTAACAACTGTAAATTTAAAGGCCGCTAAGGACAAGCACAAACATCGATTCGAAAAAAAATTGCTGGTTCATGTCCGAAACAATAATTCTGGATCCGCAGCTGCTTTCAAGCCTATGTTAGTCGTTGACAAACGAAACACATTGAAGTCTCAGTGGAAAAAAAGCATAAGTCGTCTTACGTTGAATTTTAGTTATTAATATGATTGCAAAGAGGGACAAAAGCTGCATATACTCAATTTTTTTTAATTTTTATCATTAATCTTGACGAAGCGCTCATAGCCCAGCGGCTTGGGTCGATCCTAAGGCTGCGGGCACGAGATCTGCGACGAGCGGCGCGATGGCGGTTGCGGCGCGGCGCGGCGCGGGGCGATTAGCAGCGGTGTCTTGCGGGGCACGAAAAAACGGTCAATGGCGCTAAAGTAGTGTTGTGAAGAATGATAATATTATAATCTGTTTATTTATACTTTTATTGTTGAAGCGATGGCGTAAAGTGACTTTCGGAAAATAGTGACGCTTGGTTTTCATACAGATGAAGGTGTATGTTTCATCTATTCGGTTGTGAAAAACATGAGTTTACGTTGAAGAGAATTATTGGAGCCTAGTATCCTGATGAGAGCTGAATTATTATTTCCAAGAAATGGTGTTCATCCAATAAATAAAGGAAGAAGTAATTTAGGAGAAATATTTTCTACTCTTTATAACTAAGTTTTCATTCAAAAAATATGAAAACTATACGAGACTGAGTACATTTTGATTATATTTTGGAGAATATTTAGAGAATATTTATATGGTGCAAGTTTTCCCTGTCCCATATAGCGTATATTGACGTCGTATATTGACGAAATATACGACGAAATAAGTTCTTCGTTATAAATTTTCATTATTTTATAATTATAATTCAATACAATTCTATTTACTATCAATCTAGTTTGTTCCCATCTCTTCCGCGCCGCCGCGCATCGCCCCGCACCGCCAGTGCATCGCGCATCGCCCCGCTCGAAATCGCGGGTCTCGTGCCCGGTCCCATAGTACGCCATACTGTTGATTCCATTGCTTCAAATCGCCGCCGCCCCGCAACCGCCATCGCGCCGCCCGTCGCAAATCTCGTGCCCGCAGCCGTGATCGACAAAGTTAAGCAACAGCGGGCGCGGTCGGTAGTTGGATGGGTGACCGCTAGTGGCAAAAATTCTTGAGCGTTTCCGTGCTACGCAGGGCACGTAAAGCCCGGTCCCGGTTGTTATCATAAGATAACAGTCGTTAAGCCATGTCGGAGGCCCTCGGGCGGTTTTTAAAACTTCCGACACCCGGGTTGGCCACTAACCCCTCCACCACTGGAGCACCGTGGTGGAGTATGCTCTAGGCCTCCTCAAGAGGAGAGACCCGTGCCCAGTTGTGGGCCATTAATGGGTTGAAGCCTTGACGGTTCTGTCCAAGAAATCGTAATGTAAATTCCTTCGACCACTTACTGATATTTTAACAGTTTTTTTTTGCTCTCCTGTAAAATTGCAATTTTCAACATGCCTTTTTTCCACTGAAGGTGCGACATTTTGTAAAAAAAATAGTAAGATTCAAAGCTACATTTCTAACGCCATCTACCAAAAAGTGTTAGAATTTCTACGTCTGCACACTGTTCATGAGTCGCCTGGAAGAAACGTTCGCTTTGTTTTAATAATGCACTTAACATCCGATAGATGGCAGAAAAGAGTTCGTACCTACCTGCTTTCCATTTTCATTATTACTTCCGTAACTACTCCCATCTAATGTATAAAAATCTCGTGTCACGTTGTTTATGAACTCCTCCGAAACGACCGATTTTAATTATTTTTTTGTATATATTTGCTCGCGTGGCCTGACCCGCACTAAGCCGATTTTTGTTGTAATAGTAGAGCAGCACTGATCAAAATGTAACATGTTTGGAGGGTAGACAATCATTATTCAAGTTGTAAGACATACTACAATAAACTAATAAATTTTTTGATACTTTTCTAAAGTTTATTTATTTAGAAACGCCTCTGCCACTTAATATTAGAAATAAACTATTTTTACACGATTAATGCGGAGCTGTTCCCGATTTTTTTCACAATGATAAATCTGCAAGATGTGTACAATATTTTTTCATGAAGATTTATTTGCGTGACCTTAATAAATCTTATCCATTTGATTCGGCCGTTTGAATTTAGTAAATAGAATACATACACTTGCGAACTTATTTGAATCAACATCCTCAACGAATGCAAGTATCTGGTTTTAAAGTATATTAACAAAACAAATTGTAATCACATTTTTATGGCGATGTGCTTGACTTTGAAACCATCCCACCGATATGCCCAAAAAGGTTTTATTTGAAAGGCAATAATGCGAAGATCGTTTGAGACCACTTAGGGCTAGAAACTTAAAATTTCCTCTTATGACGTAGGCATCCACTAAGGAAGGATTTTTCAAGATCCAACCCCCAAGGGAGTGAAATAGGGGATAAATAGGGTAAGCATAATTTCCGCGTGCGAAGTGGGCTACAGCTAGTTTTAAATAAATGAATAACGCTACACACTTTTAACCCCACACTAGGATTCGGTGTCGTGGGTGCCATGGAAAACACATCCAGATCAAGAACAGAATTTCAAACTCGTCATTGAAATTTCCACCTCGCTGGGAATCGAACCTGGCATGGTAACCATTGCGCCACACGACACGAGTCTCATTGTTGTCTACCATTACTTTCCTAATTGTACGAGTAAGTACGGAAAATCCCTTGGAACGTTTGGTACGTTAACAATTACCATTCCTAACTAAATAGTATACACAATTTTATTACGAGATGGATTACGATATTAATGTGTTATCATGTTTATGATGTAAATTCCATTCACATGGATCTGGTCGGAACAACCGTTACCGCGCGAAAATAAAACGTAGACGTCAAACGTCATTGAGTTTTGGAGTAACTGAGTGCGTTTCTGTTGTTACATACGATACGATATTCTGTAGAAATACGTTACGATAGTATAAACGGAATGGAGATAGGTATTATTCACAGAAATATTATCGCACGCTCAGTGGAAAAAAGGTATAAGATGAAAATTTAATATTTACAGTAGAGCAAAAAAACTGTTAAAATATCAGTAAGTAGTCTAAGGAATTTACATTATGATTTCTTGCACAAAACCGTCAAGATTAATGATAAAAATTTGAAAAAAATTGAGCATATGCAGCTTTTATCCCTCTTTCCAATCATAACTAAAATTCAACGTAAGACGACTTATGCTTTTTTTCCACTGAGGGAGCGTTTGTAGACTTGAATGAAAACTGTTGATGCAAGGTTGAAATGGCTCCCAGTTGACTAGTTTTATCTCGCAATGCCTCTAAGAGATCTAGTAGCAATAAATAGGTTTCTGCATATTAATAAATATTAGTTCCATCTGTATCATGACACTGATCTTTATCTTCGAAAGTCGATCATTTATCAAAGGCTAGCGTTTTACCCGGGATAAAAAATTCCCTTTATACTTATTCCAGAATATGGTCATAGACAGAAGAATCTGACGTTGATAGCCGTGACGGATTTCATCAGAGCCAATCCATGGCTCAATGGACACATGCCCACTACGTATCTGAATTATAATCGTAGAGGCGCGAACGCAAGCACCTGTTTTCGCAAATAGTTGCTATTTCTGTTCCCCAATCCTGCTCGCTACTGTAACTGCTCTGCCAAATTTTTTATTATTCCCCGTAGGCGAGCCCCGCTACGTCACGTTAGTGAGACTACACATGAGCTACGTGAGAACTTGAATGAATGAAGTAGCGTTTCATTCAGTTTTAATTAGGCACGCAAGTGTAAAGGATGCCTATATGGATGAGATAACTATATGGCCAGATAGCTTACCGTGGCCATACACGATCAAGTATACTGGATGCCGCGTCAATTCCGCTTGACGCTATAAGTGATGATGTATGGCCTCCTCAATATGCCAATATGCTATGCGACAAGTTTCAACAGTATTTCAACATAAATGATCCCGTCGTGAAAATGCAATGGCAACCTGTATTTTGATATGGAGATTATTATTCAATTATGCTTTATTTATCAGAGCTGCAATTAAAATGTAGATTTATAGGTCAGGATCTTTACGAGTATTTAAAGGCACTAGTAATAAAACCGGTAGCACAATAATTAACTGATTCATGTACGATGATACGTCAGAACTTCCATTTCTAAATTCGATCATAGGTCTGCTGCCTCAACTACCTGCCATTAACTTGTCCGCAAACCCTTTAATAACTTCAACTACTCTCGATTTTATTTCGAACCTATTCGACCATCATTTACTATTAAGCTAAGTGCACACGTCGCCTTACAATGGCTGATTGTCATATGACAAAGTGGGAGGCTTATCTAGATTAGAAACCAAGATTTGTGTGGACTGTGGAGTGATCTTACTGCGCAAATCGTTAGCTATTCAACTATGACGATTAAACCGTGTGTTGCCGACGCGACGCTAACTAATGAATCATTGCTTTGTTTTGAGCTTTCAATAAATAGACTGAACACTATTTTAGAGATTACGCCTTTGTCAATATCTCAGCAAACAATGAGCAGTAAATGCGTTTGAAATCCTGCGCTTTAACAAGATTTATGATGATTTTGTTTCAAAATGTTATTGACAGTTTATGTATAGCCACATGATTTAATAGTACTGCGGTATAAATAAGCAGTGATAGCCTAGCGGTTAGAACGTTGGTCTTCCGAACGCAGGGGCCAGAGTTCAAATCCTTGCACGCACCTCTAATTTGCTTCGGTGAAGGAAAACATCGTGAGGAAACCCACACCGGAGAGTTCTCCATAATGTAACTTTCTAACTACGTAGTGCATTTATTTCCTGTTAATAATATACACGACGAAATTGTATGCTGTTGATCGCGGCAGAGATCATAAAAATGCCCACACAATCAACGCCTGAGTCATGAGTTTATTGCTGAAATTACATTTCTAAATTTGTATCAGGGAATGAACCTTGTATTGCATATTTTTACCTCAATTTAGTTTCGTTTATATTGCCTGCCACAAAAGATTTTAGGTTCTTCGCCACGACGAAGGAAATTAAGTATTATGATGATAATTGTACAGTGTATTATGATGAATGTCTCTTTAAAAATACAAAAGGAGAGCTACCGTTTTTGACCAACCTTCCAATAGATTCATAAATACATGTATGCAAATTGGACGAATTATTCACATGTAAATAGATAGGAATTTATTACTTAATAGGTAGATATAATCTGCACTTTATTTATTTAGGAAATTTTACTTTCCGAAAAATCATATCCCTGTAAGATTTATAATGATGTTGACACTACTAAATTAAATAAGAATCACGTATACCTAAGAATTTAATTATTTACTTGGAATACACAAGAATAATAGCAAAAAACATGGTGCAACAAACACGTCCTGCTAATAAAAACCATGTAATTTTTACAACTTTGTAGGTATTTAATTTTTACACTAACAAAATCGTAAAAACCAACTCAAACAATTTAATAATACGTCTTTGCCGTTTTTATTAGCTACTCAAACACTGATGCCAACAGTATCCGGGGTGTGTAATAAAATTTCATTTAGCCTTCAGGAATACGAAATTCCCGGGTGTTCTGGTAATATGAGGCGCTCGTAGCACGGCGATCGTAAATGATCGAAAAATTGTAAAAAATTGATTCAAAAGAATTCAAGAAATATATTGTATTTGAGTAAATCTTTAAGCATAGTGGGCTCAATAAATCGTAATAATCATTTTATGTCAAAATGTAATATTGAGACACACTATTATTGAGAACCTAATAATTAATTAAACAATTAGAATTGCTTCATAAAAGACATGTCGAAACGACTGTTCCGGACTTCTCGATGATATGGATACAAAACTGTAAAGCAAAAATCTCATCTCAGTCTGACTTTCTGTCATAAAAATGCCTGCTAGCTGGGATTTGAACGTGGGAATCTTCGTAAGCAAAGATTAAAAAGGTTGTAGCTTGTTCAGATGTTAATCTGTTAAAACTTCTTGTTATGGTATTTTATTTCAGTTACTTGTATTACACATTTTTATAATGTGTCATACATTGTCTAATTACCACATTTTTTTATGGATGGTTAACGAGGAGAAATCAACAGGGTTCAGTTTGAAGCACTTTGGCTATAAGAATAAGAGTTCAAAAATTGAAATAATTTTTATATATTGATTAAGATAATATAATTAAATTGAATGGTAATAAATCATATTTAACAGCAGCCAAATAATAATAGGTTATCTTTATCAGCCTTTTTTTGTAGATAATTTTGTACAGGCGTTTTTTATTACTTTATTTTTAAATATTATATTAATAATTTTCAGATCCCAAATTAACCAATCTTTATTCATATTATTCAAATATTGACTACTTTTAAAATTAATAGTCATCGCTTCCACTTTACCGCTTCATGTTGTTGCTATGGAGAACCTGAACATTGTTTATACAATTTTAAAATCAGACTTAGTTTTCGCTATTTACTACCTTTATATCGGGCATAAATATGGGACACTCGTGACAACACACGCAGAAATTGGCAATAGCGCAAGGACGTATAAACTACAAATTGGACACAGTCGACAAGTGACATAACGTTATTCGTTCTACACGGTGATGGGAACAAAGTGAGAGCGCCATGCGATGACGAGTCTTCAATTAGATACGATTAGCGCGTGCTAAAAAGCCAACTGGCCAAAGCGTTACTAATTGTGACTAATAGAGAAAACAATGGCCTACTTGTTATAAAGGATCTCAACAAGACTGGGGAAATGGACAGTTGGGGGAATCATCTTTCATCTGACATAGGTCTTACCTTCAACAAGTTAATAGTTTAAAAAAACTAAATACTTGGTTTTATACTGTCAATGTATACTATACTAAATGTACTAAATGTATGTATACTATACTATACTATACTAAAGAAAAAATTGAGACTGTGCTGTTACTGTTAAGGAGTTCCCTCACAACTGAAACCAAATCTGTGTATAGTATCAGCGGGCCTGTTATGAACTTTTATAAAACTATTCATGTTCCAGACAATTCATTTCTCGGGCTTTAAACGACATAATGATTGTAATGCGAATACGAATTTGACGTTTACACTGGAACTTGGCTGGAATTAAGAGTTCATAATAGACCGGCAGGTCCTGCTTATCACAAGAATGCGTTGTCATCAGAACATAAAACAATATGGAAAATTTCAATTTCTTACGGTAACTGGACAAACAAACAAGGCAAGCTAAATAAAACAGTTTAAATAAGGCGTAAAAAACATGTTAATTGTTTTCTTGTCCTTAGCACTTAAAAGGAAGGTTTTGAGCTGGTGTAAGACGCGACAGTAAAAGATCATTGCGATATGTATGAAGGACAAGAGAGGTGCACTCCAACGTGTTGTCGACGACTTGTTTTTGCCAAAAGTTTTACAAATATGGTTTGTATATCCATGCATGTAAACAACAAATATGTTCTTAAGCTTTAAAATATGCAGCTTTATTCTCGTAGTTATATTCTTAACACCCTTGGAGTGACCGACAGATTGTAAAACAAGAATAAATTGCGACGGACTTTACGACTTATGCTCTTAATTGTTGGCGAATAAAACGTATACAAATTCTTTAAAGTGCACTTTGCGCGTAATAAATGCATTTTAAAAGCTCTTGTCACAGTTCCACGCAAGTTTTGGGGAGAGTAATTGCAACAGGTGTCGATAGATGACTCCTATTTTCGCTTGTAATAATGGTAATTACTTTTTTGACTTTCAACCATGACCATCCAGAATTTTCTGATGTTGAGAATGAAAAGTTAGTGAAAATGAAAAGTAAGTGAAGCCATTATTGACCACTGAGTACGGATTTTCGAATAATGATAGATAAAGAGAGACGCGGGTACAGTACGAACATCGATAATACTCCTGTACAATCGGATTCTAAATCGAGAGGGAACTTCGGTGTTGCATTGTGAATCACGCCGCGTGAATAGTACAGTGGTAGGGTCGCCAAACTCTCATTTATTGCGATCTTTTATAATATGTGAACTAATAATCCAGGAAACGTCGACACTTGTCAGTCAAAAAGAACCATCTCTGTCACTATACTCGCTAACTCTGACGCTAACGCAGACTTTGAAGCCGTAACATGTTTTACATATTTCAGTGTTAATTCTTGCAGGATGATAAATGATAAAATGGCGCCTACTTCTAGGTGAGTAAAGATACTAGTGCCGTTGACTTTATTCACCTGGGTTAATTCGCTCAGACTACCTGATTTGGCATTGGGATTAAACTGCCAACTTATTATACCAACCAGCCTTACCAACCAGCTTATATACTAACAGATTATATTATCAACCAGCGATCTGAACATGAAAAGGTTATCGTTCCATTTGTTATTTCTTCTTGTTAGTCATTCACTCTTGTCAGAGTGGGCGTGGTTGAACTGACGAGGTACATAGAGAGATGTTCGGTTGGTCGCTAGCTTTCTCGAGGACTGCTTTCTTGGCAATGTGCTTCCATTTTTCCGGTCAGAGGTGTTACGAGTACATTGTATCATGGTAGACTCCGACGCTTTTAAATTATGTCGGTCCAATGGGTTGGAAATCGACCGTGTGTTCTTTTGCTATCCACCTAATCCTGATCCACTAGCCTCTTCATCGAGTTCTCATTTTTCAAGATTTGACCAAAGAACTTCAATATTCGGAGCTGCACAGTTGATGAACGTCTGTCTTTAATGGGGAGTTCTCTGAGGTAGGAAACATTAGTCTGGAATGCCGTCCACGGGATCTTTAGGAGACGTCTCCAGGACCACATCTCTAGAACATCGATTTTACTTCCAGTCTGACTTTCGACTTCATGGTAATGCTCTTGTTCTTCAAATCTATCCCAGCCGTTCCACTGCTGACCTAGTGATGGCGCACCATCGTCTGATCTAGTCACCAAATCCACCAGCGCTGGAGATAGTAGAGCCGAGGTAGATATACAACTTCTCTGTACAACTTCGCAGTTGGCTTTGCTCTTCACGTTGGTTCCACTTTGTTCAGCCCGGTCCATTATCATCATCTTCGTCTTGTCTCGGTTGAGGGGCCGTTCAAGTATTACGTAAGCACTATGGGGGGGTGGGGGGGCCTTTGTTTTGCTTATTTTGGATGACATGGGGGTAGGGGAGTCTAGATGATGATTATGTCATCGGTAGTTATTTACTTTTTTAGACGTTTTTTGAAAAATGTTTACGTAAGCATGGGGGGAAGGGTAAGAGCTTTGCTTACTTTTGCTGAAGGGGGATGGGGGGGGGGGGTAAATAATTGTAATAAATCTGCTTACGTAATATTTGAACGGCCCCTGATGACAAGTCCGAATTTGAGGCTGGTAGTTTCGAGATGAGTCAAAAGATTTTCCATGTCTTCTCTAGTCTATGTAGTATTTATAATATAAGGGTGTGAATAGGTAAACGATTTGTTAATACGTATATAGGGACTTGTATTCAATATTCGATCGCTGTATTTTCCTGCATGCTTTGCCAACCCTAACTGAATTGCAAGCATTCTGAAGTTCAGAAGTATGGGGGCACTCGACGAGTAATTGTTTATTATTGTTAGAATGATCTCATGCTTTTATTATCTCTCATTTTGTACGGATCAGAGTCACAAATTTTGCACCACATTGCCGATGTTATAAACGCTTTTAAAGAAAATTAGGTTGACCTCCTTGGCAACAATTTGTAAGAAAGTTTTTTTAATACGTACGCAAATTCAATTACGTATTGCAATAGAGAAACGATATTATAATACTTAATCTAACGAAAACCTTCACCTATATTTCAATTATACGAGTAATTAACATTGATAAAAACAAATGAAAGTAAATTAGCACAGAGCACAGTAACCAGAATATTCACGAATAAAGCGATGTACGAATAGGTACATCATACATGAATTTCCAAAGCAGTGTAACTTAGGATAACTTAATCACACAGTCATATAAATACATTAACTAGTAAATATATCTTTAAATAAAACTACAAATAACAGAAGATATATTTTAGGCGAATGCTATTTGGAGATAAAACACTCAAGATTATAGTCTGCATAAAATCTGAATTCCTCGGAGCCTGTAAAAGCGTACTGATCCATGAATTCAAGTATCTTATCACTTTACATTCCAAATCTATATTAAGTAGCTCCTTTGAATTTCTGCATTGTTTTGGCGTTAGTCTTGAGTTTAGCCAAGATTCAATATTTGTTGAACTTAGAATAATTAATAAAATATTATGTTTCCCAAAGCACAGTAATAGTTTTGTAAAGAGAGTGTAACCATATAAGAGTACCATCGAATCATGGATAGATATAGTAGAAGATAGAGTAGAAGGAGGGCCATCTCTATGAATGAAAAGTGTCCGTAAAAACACGTCCAATTACGCTCTGGTGCGGTCTACAACAGCTTATGTTGGAATATCTATTTCTCAGACAGGGGCCGCGCCATTCATTACGGGTGGCATAATAACTCAGCAAACGTCACTCCGTCTACAACGGCTATGTTCATATCACAATATCGCTCTATTTCTCAGACACTAGCGCCATTCTGGAATGGCCATTATTGGAACCTCTATTTTCAGTAAACAGCTGGACATTTTTTCAACTTTCCCCTCATATGAGATGGCTCTCCTTCTACCTCTATACTCTATGCGTCGAATATTTCGTACAGAGAGTATCAATCTCCAAGAGGAATGACCCAATAATATTGCTGAGAGATGAGTTACTTCAACTAAGTTTTTGGCGATAATGATGATGATCTATGGTGTAAATTTCAAACAGTAACGCAAATTAAGCCCCACATTAATCACTGTTAATGTTTCTCTATTTGCGTTTGACTGGAATGCTTCGAAACTAATTTAGTTAGCACTCATTAGGCCGTTGAAAATCTAGGAAACGTTCAACACGACAGATAGATTGGCCTTTTTGAAAAGTTTTAGACACATTGGTGGGTTATAGATTTTACCTACCGGGTCCATTGAAGATTGTATTTAATATTTGATTACAGAAAAGAATGTTGCCCTAAGTGATTTTTTAAAGTATATTAAAATTTGACATAACCTACCTATTATAATAATAAGTACGCGAGTATGCGAATGTCTCCGTATAATTTAATGTGCACTCTCACGTGTACGCGCATCACGCGCTCACCGTGTAATTGTTCACCGCCATATAATTTAGTAATAAAATAAGTGATAAGTGATAGCCTAGTGTCAGCAGTGATAGCCTAGTGGTTAGAACGTTGGTCTCCCGAACGCGGGGGCACGAGTTCAAATCCTGGCACGCACCTCTAATTTTCAAATATTATGTGCGTATTAAAAGTTAATTATAACTTGCTTCGGTGAAGGAAAACATCGTGAGGAAACCTGCACTCCGGAAGTTCTCCATAAAGTTCTCAAAGGTGTGTGAAGTCTACCAATCCACACTTGGCCAGCGCGGTAGACTATGGCCTGTACCCCTCACATTGTGAGAGGAGACCCCGAGCCCAGCAGTGGGACAATTATGGGTTGTTGCTTTGCTTTTTTGCTTTGCATATAATTTAATTTAATCCGATTGTGATGCTGTGAACAATGAACATTTATCCTATGTAGGTACCTATTATACAAATAATTTGAAGATGCTCTTGAGGAGGCAATGAAAAAGTTTTTTTTTTAATTTATTACCATTTCCTGGTTGTCTGAAATTCACCTCGTTTTTCAATTTCGCAAAGACTTCGCTCTAACTAGTAAGTAAATTTTCTACAAGGATTCTATATTTATCTCCTACTATTTTTGTTAAGACGGATTTTAAATACGTCAAGCTACGTCAAGCTTTAGACACATGTACTTATTTCGTTCTTCTTTTCTTACTAACTTCAAACTTCTCTGACAATGAGAAGACACGCTTTAAACTAACGCGTTTTTACTAACTCCCTTTGGTCTTAGAATTTCCTAAGATAACAGATAAATATGTAGTAGTTATTCTACCTATAAAATGTTAGTGTGAGCCATTGAATTATTATTACTAACGTATAGAACCGAAACCGCGAATACCATGTATGTCCCAATGTATTGCCGCCACGTGGCTTCAATCTTCAAGGGATTCGTTCGATTTTGAAATGAGAACGGGGACTCAATTTTAACATTTTGTTCGAGATGTTCACACATTTTGTTCGAAATGTCTGTTCTATGACATTATACTTCAATGGTGTGAGCAAAGCTTTACCATTCCAAATGATCTATGGAGCGGTCTCGTATAGCGTAACACAACTGACCGACTTTGCTTCTTTCATAATCTGAATCTTATCCATGGATTTCTCTAGACGGCGACAAAGTTGCCTGAACAACGGACTCCGTATGTAGGGACTACTTCGCTAGTGACGCCTTACATACTCGTTCTGTAACTGACTAAAAAAAATTTGAAGAGTTTCTGAGTAGGGTTCGATTATATCCCACAAGAAACTAAAAAGAGTTTATAAGGGTTTCGTAACATTGGCAGTTGAATGAGTGACCCAAGATTGACTATTATCAGTTAATCAAGATATAAGACCTAATGACAAATGTCTTAAATTAATGAACTTATTATGATAAATATTTAAAAGTACGTGGGCAGGGGACAAAGCAGTAAAATATTATGAGGGTACATTGGGTATATACTGAAGATAGAACTGATAAATATAGAACAGAAAATAACGCACAATTTGTCAGAGATACTCACTGTTATACTGAAACTACGCGCCTATGATGACCATTCGCGTAGGTTGATACTAGAAACTAAAACACTTCGTTACAAATTGAAACAAGCAATATTTTATATGGCGCCATTAATCTGCAGAAATTATAAAGGCAATGAGTTATATATTATACTTACTAAAAGATTTACGATAACCCATTAACAAGGGGTAAATTATTCATTATTGGGTAACTCTTATGAGAGAGAGGGTAAGTTCTTATAAGAGACAGAAACAATAAAATTAAATACAATAATATGTAAGGTATATATTAAATAATTATAATTATTATATCGAAACTATTTAACAAGTAGCTGACCCATGGAAAAATTAAAATATTATAATATACTACATTAGCTGTAAATAAAGTGATGAAAGAATCATTAATTTCCACAAAGTATTATGGGATACAACAGCTTTGCGAGAAAAGCTCCCTTGAAAAATAGTATAGTTATAATATTATGATAAAACAAATGAAGGAATTTCTGTGTCTAAACAAGTCACCAATATACGTGATTTTGTTCAAACAGTAAAAGCTGATAAATTTATTCTCAATGTGATTTAAATTTATCAGGTCTTCGTCATTGGATCTTTGTAACGATCTTAATAGAATGTTAACGACTCATAATATAACAGCTTTGCTCAAAAGTAATGTGCTAAAAACAAAATAAATAACATACTTTCTTATAACTGTGGTTAATAAATAAGGGATGCCGCACACGTTGTTTTTAAGTAGGGTTGCCAGGTCGTCAAATCAAATAGCCAGACAGACCAGCCAGTTTGGCCGGACATTTCGGTAAAAAGACAGGACCCTAAATTATTAAGTATTTTATGTCTTAGTATTAATACGACAAAAATGTTGCATGTAAAACCAGACATTTTTGATAATTTATCATAAGTATTATAAAACAAAACAAAACTTCTTCACCAATTAATAAAATTTTAAGTAATCAAAAACAAAATAATTAATATTTTTGGTTGGCAGAAACGTGATTAAAAGCTTATTATTTTTCAAAACGAAGTTTTAATAATCAATATTTAAACGTTAAATACGTATCATACATTTTTAAAATCTTAAATTCTAATGAAATTAAATTGAATCTAAAAGCCATCTAGATTACTCATTTAAATAAGCTACCCATTTCTTGGGTGCTCACAGCTTCTTGAAATAAATTTCCCCTTTTATATTGACCAGACAATATTATTTTTAAGTTTTTCAACTGGTCAGAACATTTGCTGTCGTCAACTATAACGTTATTTTCTTCTAGGATAGTTAGTTTCGGAAACTTTGTTCAATTCAGGAACGTATTTTAAGGTCACCCATATATATTAAAATGTTTTATGTCCTTGTTTAAGTTTCGTATAAGTTGGTCAATTTTAAAAGCCTAACAAAAGCCGGACAAGCCGGACACTTGAATTTGGCCGGACACGCACTCAGAAAGCCTAACTATGTCCGTCTTTATCCGGAAACCTGGCAACCCTATTTTTAAGCATAATTTAATGGACGCTTTTATGAGGCATTCGGATTCGGTTACTAAAATACTGTATTACCCATCATATTTAAGTATAAAATACTTATATAATATTTATTTGGCAGTTGAGACATACCCGAGCTATTATTATCTCAAGAGCAAAATATGATATATCCAAAATTCTTCGTCTTTGCAGAATAATAAATGGATGCCATTGGTCATTGGATGTAAATAAAATGTAGCTTTTGACATAAAAAACCATTAAGAATCTGAAAGCACAAATAGAACCACATAAAATTGTATTATTTATTAATTTAATTAGTGCATTATAGGGATTAAATTTAAAGGTTTATTTGTATGTAAAAGATTGTCATTAGGTACTGACAGACGTACAAATTAATAAAAGGGTATAACTAATTACAAAACAGGGTAGATGTATACAAAAAAGTTCAAGTAAATAAAAATATATACAAGTATCAAAAGAGTAATCTAGATAGATCATAGAGCCGAATTATAAAAGCGACCATGGTTAATGATTGTCACAATGATAGCAAAGAAATTGATGGATGGAAGGATAGTAGTATAGATAGATTCAAAGTAGGTAAATAATTTTTTTTGGGTTACCTGGTGATGTCTGTGCCACAGTATATGAATCATATTATTTACATTTAATATAATCTAGACTTAATACCACAGTAATGAAGACGAGTAAGTAGTTTGTAAATAAGATCGGTATGTCCGACGTACTATGTCGAAAACAACGTATCGGAAAACCGAATAAAACTCGCGTTGGCGCCAACGAAAACAACAGCATTCACTAATAATAACATTGTTAATGAGATTACATCTTCAATGAGTTACGACGTAATTTTCCGTAGCCATTAAAAATCTCGTCTAGGTACCTTTCCTACATAACCAGTGCTTGTCAAGGAATATTCCCGAAATTCGTGTGTTCCAAATATTTGCCTTGACTCCATGGATATGAACTAAATTAATATGCTTTCAACCCTATAGGATAAGAGTAAGTAGGTAGTTCTAATTAATCTTGCAAGGACCCACACAAACTGACTAAGCTGAATAAACCCGTTTAAAAATGTGCTTTCTGACGTTGCCTACCCAAGGTTTTTGATGTGAAACTTCCTAATGCGGCGTCGAATCAAATAACAAATTTTTCACTAAAATTAAGTCCATTTTTGATTTCGAAAGCACTTAGATACGGAGTAAGTACAAAATTCAATTCGATCCAATCTGATTTGCCCGCAGTACCGGAAGAAATTCCTTACAGTTAACTAGGAGCTACTCGTATATGTAAATATAACTGGAACTAACCAGTAACCACGGTTGCTAGATTAAGACCCAGTTGTCGTGCCAAAAGCAGTGATAACAGGCAGGTTTCATCACACGACAGTGCCCGCATACCTGAGCAATAAGTGGGTCACGCGCATCCGGAATGCCATTCTATAACTTTGCTACTGGGATTCCAGTGTATTTATAACGAAAAATGGCAAAAGAATTTTGTTTTGCTGAAGAGAAAAGAAAGATTTAGTAAGAAGAAGTCAGAACAAAGAGGTAAGCTTGCTGCAATTCGTCGTAAAAAGCACACACCTAAGTTTTGGTTTTCGAAGTTTGACAGCTATGAAAATTAAGTAATTCATTAGTAATTTTAAAACACATTATTTCTATTCATGTTATCGCCACTTCTTGCCTCTTTTATTATTTACAAAGTATTGTGTAAAATCTTGGAGTAGTAGCTACATTGAAGTATAATGTCATAGAACAGACATCTCGAAAAAATGTGTCCCGCCGCGCCGGGAAGTTCTATTTTCAAAATTCGTTATTATGCAAAAAATAAAAAAACTGCGGGACGTTCAAATTACCACAACGAAATAGTTAAAGAGCGCTCCTGGTGGTAGGTACATTAAATGTACCTACATAATAAATAAGTATTTTCATTAATGCAGTAAATATTTTTGGTTTTTGTAACTATAAATGAGATAAGGTTTATGTAAAAAGCCCAGATTGCTGCTATTTTTAAACTCTCACTGGCTATAAACAATGCTAATGTTAACATAAATAAAAGTGTCACGGTCATTGAGGTTATTTCTCGATAATCAACATGCACATTACTGATTGCCACGGGTCAATGACACGGTGGGCGCGAAAACTCGTGAAAACTGAGCACAGAGCTTATATTTTATTACTGTGATAAAAAAATATCGAAAGTATTTACATGTTTAAACCCAAACCACATTGATTTATCATTGGAGGCAAATTTTTCAGGGCTGAATGTTTCTGTCTACATTCCAACGCTAATACACAGAAAAATACGCGCGGTAGCAAGTTAAAAACTCGTTTGAAGTAAAACTTTAAAAAAAGAATAAGGCGCGTAGCATGCGCCATATAGAATTAATCAATGTTATTTTTAATACGCAACCTCGAAAATACCAGAAGCTCATTTCGACTTCAAATCCACAATTAATGCCATATTTTGAGTTTTGCTTCTTCGATAGACACAGAAACCGATGTAGACAATATTAGGCCAAAAGAACAGTGTCCAATGACGTTAAAACTAAAGACCTAATCTGTGGACCGAATAGTTGGTGTTGTTGATTGTAAATCGAAGACTACGGTCATTAAAATTGTAGTAACTATTTATGTACTAAATTACGCATTGGACAAACTTACATTAAAAAATATTTGTCCACTTCCAAATCGCGGGTGTACTTCCTTTTAGCCCATACCTCCGATTGATCTAAATATAGATATAGGTATGTAATTTTAAACGCGCTCATAACAATAACAACGAATATCATAGCCAAAATGTCCGCATATTTCATTTTCAAGGTCGCTTTCAGTAACTTGTTTTTTTATTTTTTATTTATTTATTTATTTATTTATTATGTTACACCAACACAGTAAGCACTATGGCAAGCATAACAATTATACAGCATTGAGTAATAGCTAAGTGTTACTACACTTACAGGTGTAAACCACATTACATTCAGGCAACATTGCGCAATACATAAAGGAAAGAACATTGTATATAAAATCAATTATGAATAATGAAATTGTATAAAAATGTCTACAGAATCAGGAAACTAGTACATTGAATGGATTACATTATATGAGTATTATACAATAATCTTGATTCAATTAATATTATGCATTATTCATGTTAACAAAAGTGGATAAATTGAATAATAAGTAGTGGATGTGGATAATTAGTGGATGATGTAAATACATTATAAAATGAAATTTGATAAAATTATTAAATTAAATTATTAAATGAATAAATTAAATTATTAGTATTATTATTAAAATTATAATTAACTTTTTTCACTGAGTGGGTGATGCAAATACATTATAAAATGAAATTTGATAAAATTATTAAGTTAAATTATTAAATAAATAAATTAAATTATTATTATTATTATTAAAATTATAATTAACTTTATAATTAACTTAATTATTTTTCACGTTTATTTGGCAAAATTTTGATTTTACAGAAAAATATTTCGAATAAAAGTTATAGCCCTTAAAGAGACTAACTTTTTATAGCCAGTAAGTACATTTTTCTTGTAGAGCCAGTGGTTTCCGAAAACATGCGTTAGAAAAACTAAAAGGAAGGTTATCCCAAGTCGCCTCATAAGAAGTTTTACTCCAAAAATTCCAATTTAGTTTTTACCATTTGACTGCGTGATGTCGATATAACTGCGCATTCCTGCCGCTGTGTCATTTTGGCGGGAATCCAACATACCGAGATATCAGGGCTGGCACTTAAAAAACTATGCCGTTATGATATGAACGTCGTCAGGTGCAAGGTGTGAGCACCTTTAAGTCTAGACGTTCGGAATTTAATTACAGTACATATACCGTCGTATAGGTACTACGTAAATAAACTGTGCGTACTGTTGACTTGTTAAGCAGTAAGTAGATAACTGATGACTGAGATGATGAGATCACCACTACTACAGTACTTGGGTTGACCACTAAGGGGGGTCCCTTTTCCTCACCAATCAGCACTGAAGCAGCGTGGTGGAGTATGCTCTAGGCTTCCGCAGTAGGAGAGACCCGTGCTTAGTTACTAGGCTATTCATTGAGCATATTCATACATTCAACCCATTGGTCGAAGCCATTAGCTGGTCAATGCATTTTGCCTTATTTCACACAATACATGTTAAACATTAAAAGTCTTTAATCACATAATCAATGAATATATATGAATATACATATAAATGAAATAATCGAATAAACTTCAGTAGATTCTTACGATTGTCGATTAGGCGTAGGTACATAACTCACATTGGCTTGAGTTGCAGACGAATTCGGAAGACATTACGAGCAATAATTTCAATCATAAATCAGACGCAACAATGTTGCTTAGTCTTTTGATCTGGTTGGTGGAATTGATGTCTACAGTCAAGAACATTGAGTTAGTTCTTCGGGCAAAAAGTCTGTTAAAAAACTCAAACGGAAGTTCGGTGGCGCCAACGAAAATTCTTGATTTCACCTTCTTTATAAAATGCCGTATTTTTAGAACTGCAAGTCCAGTTGAAGGTTAATGTGTATTTTTGTTGTCAATATTTTAGTGCAAGTGCAAAAGTGTGGAGATTTTGTATGTCTATACTTAATCATAGTGATGCAAGTCAATATTTCTAATTGGACATGTAGCACTCTCAGTGTAATAAAATCATAAGTTGCCTTATGTTGAATTTTAGTTATTAATATGATTGGAAAGAGGGACAAAAGCTGCATATGCTCATTTTTTTTCAAATTTTTATCATTACTCTTGACGGTTTTGTGCTAGAAATCGTAATGTGAATTCCTTTGACTAGGTACTTACTGATATTTTAACAGTTTTTTTGCTCTCCTGTAAAATTGCAATACTCATCTTATGCCTTTCTTCCACTGAAGGTGCGATGTTATCTTCCCATGTACTGTATTAATTAGTAGCCATCATTCTATTATGAATATTTGAGTCTATTAGCTCAGCTCAGTCCCACTTAAATTAGTAAAATCTGATGCTTGACTAAGTGGGATAAACACGCAATTTATATCACTAAAGAAAATTCACGAAGCGAACCGAGGCCGGATTACTAGATAAAGTCCTAATATATGATCGAAAGCCTCCTAGTCCTAAGTACCTACTAATATAATTATTATACAATATATTATAATCCCGGAATACACAGGCGAAGCCAGGAGCAGAGCGCTGGTCTAATATAAATGGTTGTCACAGTTCGTATTATAAAAATATTCGGGAATGTAGTCGAGACAAGCGAAATGAGCCGACCTAAGTGCTGTATTATAAATAGACAGGAATCTAGCGTGGTATGCTGACTACGGTCGGTTAACTATTAGAGAAGGCCTTTCTCTCTTCCAAGAAATCTTTTTAAGACTGAACAGTCAGAGTTTAAGCACTCTGATTGCCGTTCTTTATCTATTTTTGATTCACTCAGCATTCAAATGCATCCATTTGATTGATTATTATTGCAACTGTTAACACAATAGTTTATCGCGCTCTAAGGTAGAATTACTAGCGGATTTGCTAGTAATTTGTATCGTTTTGATTGATTTGTGTGATATGCACGTGATTATACTTGCATACAGCATTAAGTAATCTGTGGGATACGGGATGTAAACATCTGTCAACTCATGTAGCTAGAATGTTACATTGATAAATATTGCGTGATGAATAGCTGAAGCAAAAACAGTGATTGTAGAAACAAATTCTACTGTTTTAATGCACAATAATCTGCACTCACATATGTAATTATGTCTACAAAACAAAACTGTTCGTTCCAGACGTACGTTTAGTTATTATTCCAAGAACTCACTTCGCGAATGACTGTTATTGCTTATTCCAATGGCGAAATCAAATCGAGGTTACCTACAAACCTAATTAAGAATTCCATCTTTACCTCGTATGTACTCAAAATAATTTACATCTCGTAAATGCTAAATTAACTGAAATTAATTAAATACCATATCATAAGTAGGTACCTAACTCTTGTAAACAGTGTCTTTGAATTTATGTATAAGCCATATAATTCGAATTATACCCACGTTATTAAGGTCATACCATACAGCGAGTCTTACTGTTGACAAGTAACGAACATTAACAAAAAATAAACGTGACAAGTACGAGTTAAACTCGCTGGAGAGGGTTCTGTACGTTGATTATGTAATTACCGTTATTTTGCTATTTTATTTATTTTTGCCATTTTTTTAAGACCATTACACTTCTCATAGGTTTTCCTGTTATATTTAAGTAAAGAACGATTATCTGTTTTTTTTCAAAATTCTAGCGTCTGTAGTTTCGGAGATAAAAGAGGGAATGGTTAATTATTGGCTTTAATTTTCGTTCTTTCGTAGAACTATAACAAAAATATATTCGAGATCCTTATAATAAGCCCTTTCATTTGACATAATACACGATACAGTTTGCAGAACAGTTTTTGTTTAATTTTTATTAAAAATCTTTTTTTCAAAATTAAGTTGTTTACTTTATACGTTCGTCTTTGGGTCACAAAAAAAATACATGAGTACTAAATTTGAACTCATGTGCTCCGGTAGTTTTGGAGTAAATTGGTAGTGAACGGCGGTCGCCCAGACGCACGATTGACCCTATAAGAGTTCCGTTTTTCATTTTTTCGTACAGAACCCTAAAAACAATAGATTGAAAATCTGAAACTGTTTTGCGAGCCTGTTATGAATTTTATAAAATCATTCATGTTCCAGGCAATTCATTTATCGGGCTTTGAACGACGTATGATTGGCTAAAAATGTCACGTGACCACTTTGGTAATACGAATTTGACGTTCACACTGTAACATGGCTGGAATTAAAGAGTTCATAAAAGACCGCCTGAACGATGTATGTACATGAAATATTTTTGAGAAAAACTATTCTAATAATCCTAACTAATCTACAAGGAAAGCTAAATAAAGCGTTCAAAAATAAAACAACAGCTAAATCTCCAAATATCCGAAAAATTAGTTAATTAACCACACTTTACTTACTTTATATTGTTTACAATTCATATTTATACGAATACTTAATTATTCAAAAAATTTGTTGATCGCTTACTCGCATGCTGAAACCATGCCCTGAACTCAGACCGATGCCCCAAAGGTAAGGTGGCCATACGTATCGCTTTGGGCGGGTTTGTCCCGTTTTCAGACTCTCTGTTCCGCTTTGTACCAAATGTCCCGCTTTGGTATATATTTACTTACTTGTGTTGTGTACATCAAATTCATTTAAAATACGGGAGTACACCGGATGACGTATTTTTAAAAAAGTAATTATTGAATACAAAATTCCGTAGGCATCCCGCTTTGACACGAAAAAAACTAGTCAGTGTACCCAAAGGCCATCGTAAAGTTACGAGTGGATACAAATAGGATGGAATGCTAAGGAATTCGTGGGAAATGGAGGTCACGCATTCCTGTTTACTTTCTTCAAACCAAACTTCTATGAATAACCGAGGTAGGTATCACATTCTTGGATGGCCAACCCTGGTTCTTACGATTGGACGACAATAATATCTTTAGAAATTATGACGAAATATCGCACCTTCAGTGGAAAAAAAAGCATAAGTTGTCTTACGTTGAATTTTAGTTATTATTATGAAGGTAAAGAGGGACAAAAGCTGCATAATATGCTCAATTTTTTTTCAAATTTTTATCATTAATCTTGACGGTTACAAGAAATCGTAATGTAAATTCCTTTGACTACTTACTGATATTTGAACAGATTTTTTTGCTCTCCTGTAAAATTGCAATTTTCATCTAATATGCCTTTTTTCCACTAAAGGTGCGATATAAGGACGTTTAAGCTTAAACGTTTAGATAATCTTAAGCGTTTTTGTTATCAGGAAACGATAATTTAATCCAATCAACTTCCCTTACTTGCATTTTTAAATGACTAGCCGCGGACGAACTGATGATGCAGTTTATGGTAAGTGGACTCCAACGGTCATAGACATCAGCAACGCCAAAGGCATCTCCGATCACCAACGAAGAAAGAAGTGAGAGAAAGGAATAAAAAACTAATGCGATTCACCAAGGAGCAAAGGACAAGACATACACAGGAAACAATCAGACATTTGAACGTATAATATGCATAAATGCAAGATCACATTGAGACAAATGTTGCTATTAAAATTATTTTTGTGCTTGCATAAATGACCTCGCTTTTATGCTAGTGAAAAAAGGATCCTTTGAAATACTTACTACCAGTCTAGTGCCAATTCAACTAGCTAATTCTATGCGCTATGCCGGTTACCTTCGTTCGTCTACGGATTTCATTGCATCACATTATTTGTAGTCGATTTTAAATAATAAGGACACCAAAATTTGTCATACTGAAACTAAGACAGAGAACACAAGTTCTATAACGGACGTTCCCGATCTTCTATTTATTCAATACAGTGAAAGAATAGTATATTAGTTCATTGATTCAATATCATCATAATCCTGTCCTGTCCTTCTGTACTGTCTGTCATTTTGTCTAGCAATTGTTAAAATGTCACAGCCTAGAGTTGGTTGGAGCCATACTAACATTTCCACAAACGATACATGGATAGATTTTTTTGAAAACGGCCACACGACAATTTGCTCTATTTAAACAATTCAGGAAATTCCGTAGCTTTACTTCTGGTTCGCATTATATCCAATAATACAATTTAACCTCCTGACCGCCCTCGTACTACTCATAGTACATTGACTTAAAAAAAATATTGGCGAAATCTAAGGCACATTTACACTTCGAAAGTAATATAGTGACATCTATTAATTGTTTCTTGTACTACAAACAAGTGTCCCGGCTCAGTGACATCTGTCATTAGTAGCAAAATGGCGTCGAGAAGTGGAGAGGTGCGCTCACGTCGCAGAAACAGTAAGTAAAATCCTTTCTAATCATGATAAATAATGTAAATGACATCGCAAATGAGTACTAATTTCAAAGAATATTTAGTGAAACAAAGAGAAAATGATTTATTTTTCTAAATTGTGCAATAATCTTCATGCCGTGCCACGTGTTTGCTTGATGTCCTTTGCATAGTACAATGTCCGGCTATTAAGTTTTTTATGTTCTCGCTCACCATGTCCTACGTATAGTACATTTCTAATGTTACATCTATTTTATTGATTTATTAATTCTTGATGTATTCAATATAAAGTTTACGAAAGGTGGTTTTAATAGGAATATATATTTTCTTTGTTTCAGCATTATTGGATGAACAGATTGCCGAAATTCTAAATCAGTCAGACTTTGAGGGTGATTCGGATGTACCTGACAACGACTCTAGCTTCCCATTACATAATGATCACAATCTTGTATCGGAAAGTTCGAATAGTTCATCGAATGATGGTGATGAACAGCCTCTTGAAGCTATACCATCGCCAGTGTTATCGGTGAATTCCGAGAGGGCTGGTAAAGTACGTGTTCGTGTTCGCAGACGAGGAGGTAGGTTATCAAGAGCAAGAAATAGGTTACTGACGCGGTCATTAACGTTGCCACATGAAGGTCGTCAAAACTGTTGGACAGAAGATAAATTTGAACCAGAAGATAGGTGTCTTCAACAACCGGCATACTTACCAAAACATACGTCAAGTTGAGAATATGCCAAATATATTGAACAGTACATCGATGATGATATTCTAGAGAAAATAGTAGAATGTACGAATAGCTTATGAACGCTTTAAGAGGCCCGAAGTCATCCAAATGTATAACCGAAACATGGGTGGAGTTGATTTGACTGACCGAATGCTTTCTGTTTGTCCATTTAGAAATAGAACCAAAAAGTGGACAGTCAGAGTTATTCGTCATTTGTTTGATCTTGCTGTGCTCAGTTCTTGGTTACAGTATAGAAAACAGAGTCTGGCTAATGGAAAAAAATAGATATTGAACAGCTGAGAGAATATAAGCTCAATTTAGGATGTAAATGGATAGCAGAAAATGATCAAAGTAGTGAAGGGGAAAGCGATGCTAATGAAGTCGATGATTTACTGCCTCAACATAAAAACGTAAAAACAGTATTGTGCCTTTGCCTTCAAAGCAAAGAAGGCAACAGAAAGCTGCTCATCTGCCTGATTATGGACCAAAGCAAGCTCGATGTCGAAAGAAAATTTTGTTTCCAATATTTAAGAATTTAAACTAAGTATTGTAAAACTTATGTGTTCCTCTATAACAGACTGATTATTTTTATTTAAAAATAAATGCTTACAAATTAAAACTTAATTTTCTATTATTTATTGTTTTTTTAATGTCATATTACTATGTAACGATAAAGCAAAACACATAAATGTTTTTATGTCCTACACATAGTACAACTTCATACTCACCTTTTGTCTTACACAAAGGACATAGCGAAAATCTGGATTTTCCGGAGCAGATTTTTTTTAGGTATTTTTCCGCATATACTTACAACAAATTTTACCACCTACAAAAGTTTCACTGAGAAATTCGAAAAAAAGTGCTTTCAGTAGTCAGGAGGTTAACGATATAATTATCTCGTATCTGGTGATAAAATTAGAAGTGATAATAAATATATTAACATCACACAAGGCTAAATGTTTGGGTACAATCCAACTGTCATATTAATATATTAATACACCTTCCGTGCCTTAGCCAAGGTAAAGTTGAGATATGCCAAATTGCTGAATTCCACGTTTAAAGGGCATTTAACATCTTAAAAATATTTACTACATAGAAGCGAACAAATATGATTTCGTATGTCAACTATTTTTTACATTTTTAATTTTGTGATACCAAACTCAGGTTTTTTGGAAATGCCATCAGGTGATGTGAGACTTACTCAAACCTTTCCGACAACTATTTCATATATAGGGTTCAAGATATGGAACAAATGCACCGGCTTATCGAATTATTATTCTTAAAACACCTTAATTTAAGAGTTAATAGGAAAACTTACGATGACCAGGAGTGGCAAAAAAATTAAGCGTTTCCGTGCTTTGAAGAGCACATAAACGCGTTGGTTACTGTTGTTGTTGTAAGACAACAGTCTTTAAGCCATGTCGGGGACCTCGGCGGGAGTTGGCATGAAGACTTCCGACATTGGAGTCTGTCATTAAAATCTCTACACTCTAGCATAGTGATGGAGTATTCAGGCATACTCAAAAGGCGAGACCGGGGCTCAATAGTAGACAATTAATGGGTAGAAGGCATGATAATAGGTATGCCCATTGAGTATGCATATATTTTCTCAAGTTTCCCAAAAGTAAGGCACACAGTGATTGGTATCTCATAGTGATTGATATCCACTATTCTATATAATGTTTTAGGATCTGTCTTATCACTGTGTTGAAAATTGTTAAATCTCATCTTGGCGATCCGATATTTGCTAATATTGCTGTTTATTTTAAGACGTTGTAAATCTTTCACAAGTACAAAAATTCTCGCCTCCGTGTCTAATTATGTCCATGAGTTGCTGGTAATTAGTAAAAACATTGAACTTGAAACGTGTCTTCTGCCAAGTCACGTCAAGTGCGCATCAGATGATCTCGAATGCTTGAAGTTGCCAAAAGTTTCTTTACACGATTTGAGTCTTTATAGTGACTGAAGTAAGGAGAGTTATCGTGTCGTTGACCTGTGAAATTTTACTTGTCAGTACTTCTGTAGTTGCGTGGAAGTCGTCAAGGGAAGACAAGGAAACGGCGCAATCTGGTTTGGCAATGGACCAATACCAATATTGCCTGACTATGAACTCACAAGTCCGATGAAGACATTCGTTCGAACATTCTTTTGTTTGTACTCATAATGGTCGTAGCGCACATATCAACTCGGAAAGGGATCGGCACCGGATCGCCTCGCCGTCAACCTAACGTAAGCGCGTTATAACCGACCAACAGCTCCAAATCGACTCGGCTACGGCTAGGCGACGCCGCGCTTACGGCTCGCCGGCCGCTGGTTGACGGAATGAATGACAGCAGTTCGCCGACGCAGCGGTAGCCGTGGCGCGGCGCGCGCACGAGGAAACGGAAAGTCGAAGGATAGCTTACGGTGAGACGTAAGCGCGGGTACGGCAAGTCGTCCACGCACCGTACCGCGGTTCGTGAGCTTGTCTCGAGGCGAGGCGATTACGTTACGAATCCGATAAGTGTGCTTTACAGTAGGGAGTTTCATATAAAGAATACTGACATGCAAGAGTTGATACGTTTACGTTCCGTTTACGAGTTGATATGTGTGCTACGACCATAACAATGATACCTAACGGTGAATAATTAGAACCGCAAAAATTTTAAATGAAGTACCATCGGTTCTATTATTGTCACTTCTTTTGCGCATTCTTTTCTAGAATGTCATTCTTCTAGATGTAGCACAAGGTTTATTTCACTAAAATATTGAGGATTAGTATTTATATACTGAATCCCACGATACAATCACAAAGTATTCTTCCAGAAGAGGGTTTTGAAGAATATTCACATTAATTAGCATTTTTTTTCTTTTACATGCACAATTTTGAAAAACTGGAAAACATATATTCCATCAATTAAAGCAAGAAACGTATATTTTCAATTTGAATCAAATCGGTTGATGTTTTAAAAAAAAATTATGTATACTTTCATCCTGTTCCTTTCCTGTCCAAACAGGATGTTTGGAAAACTTTTTGGGAAACTTTTTTAATTTTACGAGATAAAAAGTTTTCTAAAACATGACCCAGAGTATAAGTTGCACTTACAACTTCACCAATTTTTATCGAAATCCGTCAAACAGACAAACAAACAGACAATAATTCTAAAAAAATATTTTTGTGTGCTCACGTTACTTTAGTGCCCCTTAATCGAAATTTTGAAAAAATATTCAATGTACAGAAAATTTTCGCTTTGTGTTTTCATATAGTTATAGATTGCTCATACAACGTTATTCTTAGTAAGTATAAGGCTTGTTCTCAAAACTATGGAAGAAAATGAGTCTGATTTCAGCCTGATATTTTTTTGTAGATTCTAGTTGTAAAATTTAGCGTATCATACACGTATAGAACACTACATCTTTTGACATATTATACGTTAAGTGGAACAAAAAAAATATTTTGAAGTTTTAGATTTATAGCCATTTCAAGGAAATCGAGCTACAGGAATCTGAGTATGTCACCAGGAAACTGGGAAAAAACATGAAAATGTACTGAAATCAATATTTAATTACTATTTATTTCATTCTTACCAATAACTCGTTAACCTAATAACTTAGTGTTTTAAATAATTATTAAAATTAGGTCTTATTTTCTTTAAAATAATTCTAAGGAGACAAAGGAGTTCAACACAGCATGCTTGTAACTTTGTGAGTTATTGATTTTTATGTAGATTGAGATGAAAATATTTAATATGTAGGTATGTCAGTTTTTTATATATAGAGAATAACGTTGTATAGTTTCAAGTGATCTATATATTCATAGGCGATAACAAACATATAATACGTAATTCTAAATTAGTATGGGATATAAATAAACTCTGAGTAACCCTTTGTTTTGGAACAAATGATGCTTTCTTGATTTAACGGCCAATAAATTGAATGCTTGTTATTTGCAATAGTTCCGCACGCTGAAACAGACCACATGTTGGTAGGTACAAACAAACAACAAAAGTTAACGGCCAACCGCTATTGGCCCATACACTGGTATTAAATAATGTTTAATTATTTAACTAGGTACATCTGCAATGCAAATGCATGAAGAATATTCTCCTATTTTATTAGGCAAGAGGTCACCGTTGTCCTTAGATGTCTTTATCATTTATTATACATTCCTATACATTTAGTTTCAGCCTGAGGGGCCAACGAAAGAGCAGACAGCCCACCTGATGGTAAGTGGTCACCGTCGCCTATGGACATGAGCAATACCAGAGAAATCGCCAATGCAACGCCGGCCCTGACGGAGAACTCTTTTTACACTTTTTTGCAGAAACCTATGTTTTATCATCGCTTTTAGTTCACCATCACTAACTTAATCACATAATCTGTCACTTAAGCTCTATCATAATTATTTGCAGTAACAGATGTGATCAAACTACAAAAAATAACTCGACCGATATAATAGAAAATTCTAGAAAAAAATAACATCAATAAAAGTTACAGATCCATTAAAGAGTGAATCCACCATGCCGGCCGCTTACATCACATCCAGGAAGCGTATGCGCATTGTCAGCTGGTATTTATTTTCTTAAGGGTTGTCAGTTAATCCTACTAATACAATATTATAAAAGTGAAAATTTCTATGAAATGAAAAGAAATGAAATAATCTTTTATTCATGTAGGTATCACTGATACTCTTATGCATGTAATTTTTTTAATCTACCAGCTTTTCGGAAAGGTGCTTTGTCATGGAGGAGAAGAAAAGCCGTACAGAAACTCCTCAGCACATCTTTTAAAAATAAAACTTATATCTATTACAAAAATTGGTATTCTCTAACCTGTGCAGAACTGTATATTTATGGATATTTGTAACTCTTTCATGTAAAAAGCACTGAACGGATTTTCATGATATTTACCACATTGATAGATCATGACCTGGATTACCTGGAATAAGATATGGGGTACTTATTATCTCGAAAAGCGCGGGAGAACGCTTGTCTCTAATTAATATTTTTGTTTACAAATTTTTGTGACTGAATAATTTTTATGTATCATATCGTCACTGGAAAGGTAATACTAACACGCCAAGAGGCGTCTTACGTGACGATATATAACTTTTATTTCTTCTTGTCGACAAAGAAACTTCCTAGTTAGATCTCTTGCTGAGCAGATATGTTAATGTTTGATTGTCTTTTATACTAATCTAGTAATTTGCTAACAATTTTCTGTCAACTAATCTTAAGGAACGTGGGAACATTTATTAAAGCTGTACAAATACAATGAATCCCAGTAAAATTATAAAACATTCACTCTTTTGTTCACTGATAAAATTTTTCATCAGTGCATAATTTTGACAACCCTGCTGTCGATATGTACGTTACTACATACCCGCGGCTAGCTCGTGGCCTGTAAGTATTTTCAGCGCTCAATGCCACGAGGCCAACAACATCTCTTCAATGAAATTAGTCATTACTCATTACGCAATTAGCCATATATCTGCATTTTTCCAGTCCAAGGCGATATGCGTAACATGGATTTAAAACACATGGCCATCAAGGACGAGTTTTGCAATACCACTATATTTTATCTGATCGATTATTAATTATTTTCTTATAATATTTGGTTATAAAGTAGTTTGAAAAAGTTGAAAAAATTATCTTATGTAGGTAAAGTGTGAAAATTAACTTTGAAGAATTAACCTAGATTAAAGAGACAATTGGAGAAAATTTAGATAAAATATTAGAATAAGAAAAACAAAAACAATTAAAATTTAAATCGTATTTATTTTGGTCCCATAAATCTTATAAATAATTATAACAAACATAATAACATTAAGGATAAGTTATCACAATGCTTAAAGATATAATGACAAGTTTATAATCATCTTAATAAATATTATTAATAACATAGCATAAAGTAAATTATCATTCATAATTTTTATCTCACGATGTAATTGTAGTAACGTAATTTTATGAAAGAAGCTACGATGGAGCTTAAAACATAAAAACATAAACATTGTATGTATTTATTGGACTTTAGTCATTGTTTAGTGGTTATTTGAAGTTATTTTTATAGTTGTTTGTCTTGGCCCTCACGTGATTTTTTTTTTGCATTTGGCTCGCAATTTCCAATTTTATTATTCATAACAAAACTGTTTGTCATCTTCAATATTCATCTCATGTAAAAATTTGCTTACGTTCTAAAATTATTTACATCGTCAGATAATTCTGTAACTGTAACAACTATTATTTACGTCTAGTAATTCATCATTCATTCCTCAGTCTTATTTATATAGGCATACAATTTTCCACAACTAAAGCCTCCCACAAATTTTCTACTATTTTCACGTTTTTAAGGCTAAAATATTTAACGTGTCAATGATTTACGTCAACATACATACAATAATAAAAACAAACGACATCCAGGCCTCCAGATATATTATTTTAATGTGTTTATGTGGCAACGTGATGTCTAACTTAATTTTATATCAAAATTAATGTTTCAGGTTAATTTAAAAGCAAACTTATCGTAAGTATTTTTATACGCTGTCTGTTGAAATTCTCTTCTATTATATAAAGCATTGTCAACTAGGCATTAAATGTCAGCATATCTAAAATCTCAATAAACTTTATTGACATTGCTCACAAAATGGTTGATATTTCCAATGATGGACACCTTAAAGTTGTTCTTCTGATATTTATAATATTATTCCGTAGTTCTTACATAATAGTAGAAAATTTGTGATCGACCTTATCCCTTTCACAGAGCTCTCATTCCGATTGAATAACTTATAAATCTAATAATAGATCAATGTATATGATGTCACATATCAAACTTACTGATTAATTTGATTTATAATAATTTCATACCATCCAGTTTGATCTATTACAGAAACCGTAATAACTGCAAGCAAAGTACAAATCTGTCTCTTGCCATGTTCTTTCTGTTTTCAAGTTTTAACCTTCTCTAAAATAATAATAAAATTTAATAGACAGTCTGTTAAAAATAACCAAGTTGTTGTTTCTCTTCATAAACATATTTCTTTAATTTTATTATCATTCACTTAAGATTTATAACTTAAAACAAGATATTTATGAAACAACAACATGATTACTCTTTACTCACGTAATTATTAAAATTAATAAATTATTGTTATTCTTAATTAATAATAAGACGGGTATTAAATTTCAGCTCCTTTCAATGGGGCCATACCTCTTCCAAAAGCCAGCCATGCCGCTGTATTCGGGCTCATAGACATCAGGGATTTCTCTATCAATAGCTTCACAAAAGACCATCTTGACGGATGCCTCTCCAAAGAGCCTTTCTTCGTACTTGATTAGTTGTTTGAAGAACCCCGTGTTCGGTCGTATTTGTGGTCTGAAATAAGATTGAACTGTCAGAACTATGATCATTACTGTTACGGCAATAGTTGGCAAAGCCAAGAAAGTTCCTACTGGGAAAATATTTCACATACTATTAGCCTTCGATTAAGTAACTAAAACTAAATATAAATTAAGCTCTCGAATTGCTCACTAAAATCTCGTATTACTGCATGAATAAACACAAATTTAATGAGACATCGTATACATCGGACACTCAAGTAGAATCATATTTATGTGATAAATATTGTTACAATCAATGACAACCTTTAATTATATCGATTGTCAATTATATCGATAATCGATTGTCAGATTAGGGTTGTCAGTTTTCACAGTGTCACAGTTGTTTGTCACTTACACTACTGATATCTCCACCGTTTTACTTACCGTCGTAATTTCATATGGTGATACGCGTCTCGGAGAGTCATCTTTTGCCATTTGACGAGGTATGCCAAACAGAGTGTGACGGATCTGGAGATGCCAGCCACGCAATGCACGAGAACAATCTCATCCCTTAAGACAACCTGGAAAAAACATTGGAGAACAACAATTGTATAATATGAGCTAAATATCACTAGTATGCAGTATGGTTTAAGATTTTAAGACATGAAATCTCAGTTAATAATTTGATTTATTTATTTCTTGGCCAACAATGTGTTGCAACAATCTGCTTCTTTTGGTGCTGTTGACTTATAAACTACCTGTACACTCAATGTTCTCAAGAGAGCAAAGTCTGTAATTTGTTCATCATTGTGATGTCAGAGAACCATAATGCGGGTCCTTCACATCCATTTTGTCCAGAAACCATTGCTGTTGCTAATGTCCTTGGGCGACAACGAACACTTACCATAAGACCATTTAAGCGTTTGTCGACTGCTTCTATAAAAAATGATTAATTGTAGCCTAACCCCGTATTTTGAGAAGAGACCCAATCCCAACGTTGTCAAACGTGATCTTTAAAACACTTACCTCATTTATCAGATCCGCGACTCTCTCCATATAAGGGTGCATGTCCGAATTAGGAGTGTCCAATAATGGCACATAGTGTCGTGGCACGTAGTCTTCTGGAGGCGGTGGTAACTCAGGTGCTGCGCTGACCACTAGACCAGGTCTCAAGGTTTTCACTGCCCCAGGCAGGGCATGGGCTCCACAGACGTACACTAAATTGGTGACTCTGGATACGCCAAGAGGACAACCTCTGCGAACAAATCAAAATTATCCCCGATAAATATTGGAACTTAAAAGTTTTTTTGCGTTTGAATTGTATGCTGCCACTATACAGGATTTCAAGACAAAAGTATAACTATAACTTATATAACTTTATTTTTATTTCATTCGACTTCAACTAAGATCTGAATATTTGAGATGATTTTTTACCCTAAAATTTTGTTAACATTTAATTAAATTTTAACATAGAATTTTATTAATCTTAAGAAGTTCTTAATTCTGAAACGTACGGTTAATGAAAATTAACCGCAATAATCAATTACCAGCAGGTGGCTAGTTACTAAATTGGCGTTTACAATAAAAAATACAGAAGACAAAGATATTCAGATACATTATTCGTGTAGTCCATGTAATTGTCAGTATGTGAGTGACATTACAGTTGGCTACTTTACATTGATGAAAAACATACGTAATGTAGTTGACATGGTACAAAACAGACGCCCACAAAATGATCTTGGCCCAGATCTAAATACGAATAAATTGTGATTAAGCAAATAGCAAAACGCCGGCTGACGAGACAACATCCGTGGAATTTCGTTTCCGTTTTGTTTGCTATCTCTACATCAAAATATAATTATCATTGAAAATACTCCAAAAACAGGAGATTCTGAATTTGATGTTGTTTTTTTATGTTTGTTATCCCCAGTAGGTACCCCGTCTTTTATTAACAGATTTACAAAATTATTTTTTTATTTGAAAGGAAATGTTTCCACATTAATCCAACGTATAAATTAAAATGTGTATTAAAATATTCATATAATAGATTCCAAATCGTGTTCAGGGAACCCCGTTCTAGAGGTTCCTGTAGTGGTAGCAAGGAAGAAGAAAATAGTAAAATATTCTTTTTAGGTGTGTAATAATAAAACTATCATATAATATGATTAATAAATATCTGCTATAATTCCATGAAAATCTAAAATTACTATAGTAACTACTAATAAATAACTAAAGAAGATAGTCGATAGGTAGATAGAATCGACCAATTTTGTTTCAGAAATCATTTGATTCTCCAGACATCTACAAACACTCGCATATTTCAGTGATTTACTAACCGATGCTGTTATAGAAGCCGCCCACGAATTGCCCTATCGTTTGTTGATAAACAATCTCAACTATGAATCACGGAGACGATATAAATAAACAGAAACTGAAAGGTCACGTTAAACAAGAAATTTACATTTCCTTTTCAAACAATCTTATAAGTATTGAACTTCAATTTCATTAATTACACGTACTTACGCCTGTCATTACGATAACTTTCATTGCGAAATCAATCGCATATTTGACACTAATAATATTTCGCCAGATTGCTGATAAGCGTTTAAAGATACGATTTGGGGCAGAAGTGTTGTGACGAACTCGTCGCGTCCTGAAAACACGACAACAATTCGACGCAAGCGCACGTAAACACCGCATACCAGGCGGTTGTGTCATACTGGCCGCTCGCCAGCTGTCTGACCTAGCGATCTTGCTCGAGTCTTCAGCTCGTCTCTTTGCGCAATCCCTCGTATGGTTGTGGTTTTTGGGCTATGAGCTTATAAGGAAATTAAGTTAACCCTCAACTTTTTCCCTACTTCTGTCTTTGATCGTCTTGGTACAATAGCGGACCTAATTGTCTATCTTATGACACAAGTAATACAAGATGTTTAGGGCTCGGCAGCAAGGAACTGGAGATCTTTCAGTACTTACAAAAGTACTCTGTAAGAAAGCCTAAGACAACTCCAACCTAGATTACCTAGGGAGCCGCGAAATATTTTTAAAAAGACCTTGAAAAAAACATCTATCGGCATGTAATCAAATAATCCTGTAAAGTATTTATAATAATAGCAATATTAAAGAATTTAATTCAATAAGTCCCTATTCTATAAAACAGTAAATAAGTGAAATCATGGTCACAAGGAAGGAAAAAGAAGTAAGACTGTTGATTGGAAATTCAACAAACAAACACTATAAACTATTAAACAAAAAGGCACAAAATGTAGATAGACCCTCTTAGGTATAAAACTAAAAGAAACGTTCACTTAGACAATTTACATTTGAATTATTTTCATACTTCAATAATTATAAATTACGTATGTGTTATATTATACCTAATGCGAATTGTCAGGTAGATAAAATAGCTTAGGGATTCGTTCTTAAAATTTCCTCAAATTAAATTTTCCTCAATGTAGTTAATTTCTTAAGTTGTTTTATGTGAATTGATATAAACGATTAAAAGAATACACGAAAAATACCCTGGACTTTTTTAACATTTTTGTAATCAAAATAGTATTCGCATTGTTAGTTACGTCTTTTATTGTTTTAATTAATTTATGTCTCATTTACTTTTTGTTCTTTTTTTATTAAATTGAAGTCAGGTCAGGTAATTATTATCTTAGTATAATATATATGTAGTAGTAATTTCTTATTCTTTCTTATTGTTATTTTTTTAGTATAAATTTTCGTACTTTCTTAAGCTTAGTGCTTGTCCCATCTTTTATCAAATAAGAATTCAAATTGTGGTGTGGACTGTTGTGTATTATAGTTAATTAATAATCTAAATTAAATTTACTTGTTAAGTTCCTCCTTGGTCAACTTCGCTATATCCACCTCAACTGTTGGTTCATTTTCGCTTCCTACACTAGCCACCTTGTCTTCAACAGTTAGAACCTTCATTGTCTTCAATGTAAACTCAACAAAAACAGTCTGTAAAATATCAACTAGTTCTTTTATGGAATCAAGTTCATACACTTCACTGAAAAAACTTTGATTTCTAACACTTTTAAGTCAACTTTGTTATTTGTTATCGTGTATTATATCGATGCGAGGAGAGATCGGTTCGACGTGCGGTCGATGTGTCTGCCAGCGCGAACTGACTACAGATTCTACAGAAGCCTGGGCACCTGTGGCAAACCGTGGGCCGCCTGCAATATCCGGCATTCCACAGCTATTCTTGTACGAGGGTGACTGTTATTTTGTTTACAGTAACGCATTGCTGTTTTTGGTTGCAATTGGCTGTTCTGAAGGTTAAAGGGCTGAAAATAAATATTTGTTTTCGATTATAAGAAATTCTGATGATCACACATTTAACACTGAAGCGACGGAACATAATTTAATTGAACCTTAAATTATGTGCACAGTTCTTGCTGGTAATTAAACTAATTTTAGAATTTCTGCATTACAAATAATTGCTTGACTTGAATTTACAACCCTGAACAATTTGTTCTTGAGTTTTTTTGAGGTAGCTACTAATTCTGCCAATCAGATCCTAATTCCTAATTGACCAGTGACGTTTTTTTATCCAAGTTAATTACTGAAGTAATTTAAAAATTTTAAATAAAAATATACATTTCTATTTATTCGTTCATATGGCATATATTATGCAATTATTGCGTTTAGAAATTTCACTAGAGTTGAAGACATTCTACCTTATTACCGTCTACCTCATTATTCACGTGTCGGCGACTTCCGCGATCTCCCTTTGAAACTTTGACGGCAATATATTTGACAAATTCTTGTTCTCAATTAGTCTGAAGATTCTAGTTAAGACTGGGCGTCCAGGTGGAATCATGTAGTTTGTTTTGTGGTACTGTTTGTATATTGAGGACAGATTTTAGAGTTCGCTGAATTTGTTGCTAATTCTGACAATGGATTTAGCACTTGAAAATCACTCCTGATGACCCTCCGGTCATGTTTCAAAAAATACAACTATCGCCCAAGTGTACCCGTTCCATGATTAAGTTGGACGTGATGGTGGGCAATACTACTATCGATTATAGTGGATGACGATGAATGATGTTGGCGATATCACACATCCTGGAGTCTATTAAAGAAGTCATTAACATAGCAGTCAGGAAGATGAAAGTCTGTAAACACGTATGAAGCAAATCACTACAGAAGCGCGGCAACCTCATCCTGATGTTATTAGTGTAATGGAACTAATGGATGCACGATGAATAAAACTTGCAAACCCAAGAAAGCCATGTTTTATGTTATTGGAATAATTAAAATTTTTGTTACTAGAGACTAGTAGGTCGACAAACTCCTTTACCACGCTTCTTGATATGTTACTAACGCCATCTATTAAAACGATTCTGAAATAAATATTTCGTGATCAAGATGATAAATAATAAACAAGACAAAGACATCTTATTTAAAGTAAACACTTTGACTTTTATTCTGTTTGTTGTCACGGTACTCCCGGTTGAACATTCCACAAAACAGTGACACATTCTAAATGAAGTATTTCCGTGTCTCCACAACAGCGCGTCGGTATACAATATTCACGGCAAAAATTGCAGTACATTTATTGAAAGTATTCCGCTCCAGCGGTCAGGGATATTAAGAGCCTTCAATTTTACTTACACGTAAAAACTTAAAATCATCTAAAGAAAAATCATCAAAAAGCCAACATCACGCGGTGTTCCCAGGCGGTCACCCATCCAAGTACTGACCGCGCCCGACGTTGCTTAACTTCGGTGATCGGACGAGAACCGGTGTGTTCAACGTGGTATGGACGTTGGCGACAATTGAAGCAAAAATGTTAAATGCAATTTAATATTTTGTATAATAATACAACATGTACGGTCCTTGAAACGTGAACAGCTTCCAAAATTGACATACACTTTAATTTTAATATAATAACAAGATCAACATTTACCGGAATTTAACATTTTTGAATTTAATACTTCTTTAGGCGCGTTATGAAATAAATGGAAAAAATGATGAGAGTGAAGATTTGTAACACGGACCGGACGGTGCCACAAAAACGACGGTGACGGAAAACGGCACGCGCGTTTTTGAAAACGCGCGTTATAAAAAAAATATTATTATTATATTTAGTATTTTGTTTTTTTTTTAATGTTGTCAAAATATCATTTTTGAACATTGTTCTTTTTAATATTATTTTTTTAATATCGTTTTTTTGAATTTAGTTTTTTTTTATTTTTTAGATTTTTTTTTTTGAAAATATTGTCTGATTCTTCAATTTCTTTTTGAATTGTTTTGAAAAGGTTTTTTATTAGTTTTTTTACATGCCAGAGAAGTATAACTTTTAACGCGCGTACATAAGTACACGTTTGTTTTTCTACTCAGTTTTTTCCTTTGAAGTTATAACGTAAGAATAGAACGTTGCTCTGTCAAAAAAGCATGCTTGCATGTGCCATGTTGCATTATGCATTATGAACATGAAATTTCAGTTGAATATGGTAGCATTGGTAGCCCGTCGGTAAGCTTTTGCTAAAGTCAAGGAAAGTGCTAGCTCTGCGGCCAGCCATGCCCACCCATGACGTGGTCATAACATAATAATTAACTACTACGTCACTTAGATTTCATAGTATTATTATATAGTCAAGGTATTTATGTGGGCCGATCCCGGCGGCACTGCAATGCCGGGCCGACCCGTGACGGGAGTGGAGCGAGCCCCGAACATCCCGTCGAGTCACAAAAATCAGTTTAATATACTGGTCCCGACGTGCGGGAACTTTCAGATATTAAGCTGAAAAGAACAGATACTACACTTTGATCTTAGCCAAAAGGCCGAGAAGCGATACCGTACTAAACTTTTTTGAGATACTTATACGAACTTCAAAGAGTCTCAACAGCGTGATTCACAAGTTGACATAGTTTTTTCTGAGCGACATCTAGTTGGACAAAATACAACTTATTAAAGCGCCATCTACAATGTGCCTTGTAAACTGGAAACTCCCCTAGTCACCCCTCGGGTTCCATTTTTAGTAGGGTCTTGTATAATGTCGTTGCCGACGTTGATGTCGTTAATATTATATTTATGTACTATTTTGCCACAATCCACGAACTCTATTTGCTCTCGATATATTTTCAGATTACGTTCCAACTATCCGGTCATTTTACAATTCCTTTGTCTCGCTTCTGTAAAATTGTTTATTTACTCATTGTCGATTGTCCGCCGTAAAATATGAAGATTGATGATAATTTCTAATTTAATTCTAGAATCTCGATTGGTTTACTGTTTACTTTTTATATGCTTTTATTTAGTTTGTCCTGTTTGTTGTTTGTTTATTTTTTTTTATTTGTTTATTTGAGTCAAATCTTGCAAGCTGAATTAGAACTATGAACTTCTTTTCATCCTACGGAGTTGAAATTCGTGCGTTACGATAACAATGCATTTTAATAATACTGGTGACCTCATAGTACGCTCAAGGTTGGCTCTGTACGAGGGAACTCCGTAACGGTTAACAGCACATAAGTATACGTACATAAAAATTTGATGTACGTGTTAACTTATGATTGCTCGTTCTAAAATCCATCATAAGCTGACTACCACGAGCAGGGTTGGCTTCAGATAATGGAACTCCTCAACGGTGAACACCATATTATAGGTTGCCAGTAAGCGGTAATTACGTTCATTGTGTACATTGCCTGCCTTTCTGTTATTCATTTTTAAACTTCTGACCGAGGCAGGTCGTTTCTCGTGTGGATATTCTCAATACTACGGAACGAACAGGTCTCTGTCAAGTAGAGTAGGTAGACTTGGTCCTTAACGTCATCCTAATAATTGTAACTTTATAATAAAGGGATAGCGCGCACGCAGTCCCTACTAACAAAAATTACGCGTCCGAGTTACCCACATTAGGGGTAATCGCAGGGGTCAACCAAACCGGAGTGCAATGGGATGGCCTCGCCCTGGGGGAACCGCCTTCCTGATCACGGTGTCCCCTACGCCAGGTAAGTATGCTGAATGAAGGTGCGGCCGATCTATTAATGTTAGCGCCAAGAAGTCTCAACAGCGTGATTCAGAATAAGATTTCATACTGCCATCTAGTGACACTGCACTGAAACAACATACGATGTGACACAAGTCAGGTAATGCAACCACACTTTATTTGACATTTTGACTTTAATTTATTTATTTCTTACGAATGGCGCTGCGATGCGGACTACAACAGCTATGTTCGACGAATATCTATTAATCAGAATTCGAATACTAGCACCATTCATTACCGATGGCATAACTCAGCAAACACTCCGTCTACAGTTATGTTCATATCGCCCTAATTATCAGACACTAGCGCTATCGAATGGCCATTATTGGAACCTCTATTTTCAGTAAACAGCTGGACATTTTTTCAACTTTCCCCTCCTTCTACCTCTATACTGGGTTTGACTTTCCACAAAATAGTGACACTTTCTAAAGAAGTATTTAAATCCGTGTCTCCACAACGTCAGCGTCGCGTCGGTATACAATATTCACTTTAAAAACTGCAGTACATTTTAACATTAATCCTTGACCGTATGGCGTATTGAAAGAAGAAATTTAATAGACTGTCATTTTGGAATTCAGAAATCAAGAACACCCGGCATCAACATTGTCATTCATCAATCAGCTAGGCTAGTACACGTGCAATCATAATGAAAAAATTTCATAACGATTGACGATTGACAATCATGCTTACCGTATACGTGTAACCTTCGTCAATAACATAGTTACAAACACACCGCTAGACGCTAGCTCTATAGATTATACTCGCTCAAAAATTAGTCTATCTATTTGCTCGTATCATCAGAGATATTTTAAACAAGAAGAAACATGAAATAATCTGAAAACGGGGCCTTATTAAGAACAGGATTTGAGAAAAACTCAAAATTGTTTGTCTCTCATAACATAATATTATTATGTGCATAAAATGAATGAACATTGTAAGCTTCCAGCATGAGCTTTGAATATTTTACTTTTATTTTGAATATTTTCTTTAAGACTAATAACTAAATCAAATTCATTCCAAACTTAAATTGACCAAAATACGATCAAGACAAGACAATGGTATCATTAGTGTTTTTTTGGTTTATCCAATGCAACCATTAAAGTAGATGATTAGGGTCGAAGTCCGCACAGAATATTTCTTGCCAGTCAGGTATACTACAGAAGGCTAATACTACAATTATGTACTATTAGGTATGTTTTTTATGCTATTAAGTACATGATAACTACGAAGAGCGTCATTACTGTTGACTGACTCGTTACAATCTCGCGCTTACACATATATTCGCATAACGTTAGTTCATTCGCAACCTTCAAACAGATATCATGTTTTATTTATTTATACTCCTCGTTATCGCGATATATTTCTACGCGACTCGTAACCACAGTTATTGGACAAAAAGAAACGTGAAACATGTTCCGCCAATCCCACTTTTTGGGAATCATTTCAGAAATATTACCAGCATTGAAAGTATTGTACAAATATCGACTGAATTGTACAACAAATACCCGGATGAAAAAGTTGTTGGATATTATAGAGGCTTTACGCCAGAATTGATCGTGAGAGATCTAGACATCATCAGAGATATCCTGAGTGTTGATTTTAACTACTTCCACAAACGAGGACTTGGAAGGGACCCAAACCGAGAGCCTTTGATGGGTAATTTGTTTCATGTGGATGGTGACAGGTGGAAACTACTCCGTCAGCGTCTTACACAATCATTTACTACAGCTAAGCTGAAGAATATGTTCCCGTTAATAATTCAGTGTGCAGAGAAACTTCAACAGGTCGGAGAAGACGTTGTGAAACGAGTAGGGGAATGCGATGTTCGTGATTTAATGGCCCGATTTACCACCGAGTTTATAGGTGCGTGCGGTTTCGGCATTGAAATGAACTCTATCAATGACGAACATTCTTTATTCAGAGAACTTGGAAAGAAAATATTTCGACGTACAATTGGAACGCGTATATTAACCCTTTTATGGGAACTGTTTCCTGAACTTAGAAGCACTATAACAATATTTGATCCTAATATCGAAAAAATGATAATGGAAATTGTGCAAAATATTCGTGAACAAAGAAATTACAAGCCTTCTGGGCGGAATGATTTCATAGATCTACTTCTCGAGCTGGAAGGAAAAGGAATTATAGAAGGAGTCTCTATTGAGAAAACAAATGCTGATGGTACACCTACTCCTGCAAAAATGCAAATAGATTTACAGGTTATGGCAGCACAAGTATTCATATTTTTCGCTGCTGGTTTTGAAACTTCTTCATCGGCCACTAGTTATACTCTTCATCAGTTGGCTTTCAATCCGGATATTCAAGAGAAAGTCCAACATGAAATAGACAAGGTTCTTTCTAAATACGATGGTAAATTATGTTACGATGCTGTGGCGGAAATGAAATTCCTGGAAATGACATTTAAAGAATCAATGAGAATGTTTCCATCGTTAGGAGTGCTTAATAGAGAATGTACAAAACGTTACACCATATCTAAGTTAGGCATAGTAATAGATCCAGGTGTGAAAGTTATCATACCTATTCAAGCTATACAAATGGATCCACAATATTTTGATAATCCTACAGAATTTCGCCCGGAAAGATTCATGCAAATTGAGGAAAAAGAGCTTCACAAATATGCATATTTGCCTTTTGGAGAAGGTCCACGAGCTTGTATTGGTAAGTAGTATAGTTTTTAAGTTTCTTCTAGTTGTGTAAAATCCCGCCTGATTCGTGGTCACACCAGAGACTTTCTTTACTTTCTAATTTTATAACTTTAATTAATAGTTTAATTGTAAGATCCGAATTAGAGGCGTTTCACACCCATCTGCTTACCGGATAATTTTTTTTATATCAAATTTCATATGTAAAGAAAAATATCGCGAACGGGTTGCCTAAAAATATGTTCAAGACTATCATTAATCCTATAGACAGATGGAAATATAAAAATGTAGTTATAGGAAAAGTATCCTGACTATTAATGATGGCAAATTTTCTGAAAGGAAACATTTCTTTATTTTCACAAATAAGTAAAACTTCATTCAAAGATTTTTTATACATCACTAGCTTGAGCCCGAATCGAACATGTAAAATGTGAAAAAAAAACATAAACGTGTACTTACTTATGTACGCGCGTCAGAAGCTATACTTCTTTGGCATGAAAAAAAACCAATTAAAAAAAACATTTCCAAAAAAAATTTTAATGAACAATATTAAAAAAAATCAAAAAGAAATTTAAAAAACAAAAAATTTAAAAAATATAAAAGAAATATTTTAAAAAAATACAAAAATATAATATTCAAAAAACAATGTTTAAAAAATATTCAAAAACAAGATTCTAACAACATTAAAAAAAACAATATAATAAAAATAATAATATTTTTTTCTAAACTAGCGTTTTTAAAAACGCACATGACGTTTTTCGTCACCGTCGTTTTTGTGTCACCGTCCGTGTTACAAATCTTAAAATTTCACTCTCATCAATTTTTCCATTTATTTCCCAACGCGTTTAAAGAAGTATAACTTCAAAAAAACGACTTATTTTTTTATTTTTTTTATTTTATTTTTCTTTATTTGGGAAACATACAGTGTCTTATATCTACAATACTAACACAATATATTGTCTTTTACACCATTTATGAGTTTTTAAGCAACATAGTATTTCAAGTTAAAGGAAGACCAAGAAAAATATGAGTTAGTTGAAAATTTATATAGTATTACCACCCTGTATGTAGATTAACGCCAGTTTTGAATATTATATTTTTAGGCAACTTATCGCGATATTTTTCTTTACATAATTAAGTATGATATTTGTTAAAAAATATTTGATAAAAAACCATTTCTATCCGATAAGCAGATGGGTGCAGAAACGCCTTTAATTCCGATCCTGAACTACATAATATAAGGACTGAGGGGTGTCCAAAGTGACAATAAATCCCAGTTGATTTTCAGTGTAGTATTGCTCTCAATCTCAAAGCATTTTCGTATGTAGTTTAGTCAGTATTTACACCGCCTGGTTTGTTTTGATTGAAGTTCATTCACATGTCAAAACTCTTCTGCACTACTTCTAGGTTCTCGTCTGGGCAAGATGCAGTCTCTTGCTGGGCTTGCGGCTGTGTTGCAGAAGTTCACACTAGAGCCGAGCACTACAACCCGTCGTGAGCTGATAGTGGACCCCACGCTGAACGTCGTTCAAGCAGTTAAAGGCGGCGTTCCATTAAAACTTAAACTAAGGAAAACTGAAACATAAAATTAGAGTGAATTTTCGAAACATCACGTCGATATTAAATTGAGTTATCTAGTAATGTTTGGCATTGTATTATTATTTATTTTATTATTCAAACTATTAATAGTCTACTACTGACGACGGGTTTTTCCTCTTAAGGAGCCCTAAAACATGCTAAACCACTTTGCCTCAGTGCGCATTAGTGGAAGGGTTTGTGGCCAACCCAAGTGTCGTAAGTTTTCATGCCACCAACGAAGCACTGTCAAGAAATTTTACCACTAGTACAATACAATACAATACAATACAATACAATACAATATTCTTTATTGTGCACACAAATAAATTACAAAAACAGAGAAATTAATAGCAAATGAAGTTATACACAACAGGCGGTCTTATCGCTACAGTAGCGATCTCTTCCAGACAACCCTATGAACGAAGGACAAAAATACATTTAAAGAACTGAGGTAGGGGTGCTACAATTATACATAGTAAATATAAATAAATACACACATACATATATGTATACCTTTATACATACATACATAAATACATAATTATAATGCCCATACACCATTTACACCATATAATACCAATACCAATTAAGCAGTGATAGCCTAGTGGTTAGAACGTTGGTCTCCCGGACGCGGGGGCCCGGGTTCAAATCCTGGCACGCACCTCTAATTTTCAAATATTATGTGCGTATTACAAGTTAATTATCACTTGCTTCGGTGAAGGAAAACATCGTGAGGAAACCTGCACACCTGAGAGTTCTCCAAATGTGTGTGTTGTTGTTAATGTTCTCAAAGGTGTGTGAAGTCTACCAATCCGCACTTGGCCAGCGTGGTAGACTATGGCCTGTTCCCCTCACCATGTGAGAGGAGACCCCGAGCCCAGCAGTGGGACAATTATGGGTTGTTGCTTTGCTTTGCTTTTAATACCAATACACTAGTTTACCCATCCAACTCCTGACCACGCCCGCTGTGAGTGTGGATAGATACAAGCCGCCGCGCTATGACCGCTTGTACTTACAAACCATGTCGTAATTTTTACAACGTTAAAAATTATAAATAAACGTGAAATACGTTTAAAATAAATAATGATATCCTTTTTTATTTTATAATGATTTTTTGTCCCTGCTGGCTAAAGATTTAGAGTTGGACAAGTGAAAAAATTGTTAAAAATAGGTTATATGATGAATTTACAAGGAAAACTATCACGGCTATGTTAGCATAAGTAGTTAATGAGTAATAGTTGATAAAGTATCGTAGTACTGCAGAACCTTACATTACACGAGGCCTGACACGCACTTGCCCGGTTTTTTTATGTAACATCTGATGGTTTTATTTTACTACTAGCTGTGCCTCGCGATTTCACCCGCTTTAATTTATGGAAAAAACTAACTACTAAAATATATGATGTTATATAGCCTATAGTCTTCCTCGATGAATGGACTATCAAACACAAAAAGAATTTTTCAATTCGAACCAGTAGTTCCTGAGATTAGCGCGTTCAACCAAACAAACTCTTCAGATATACATATATCAGAGTAGGTATAGATGTTAGGAATTTTGCCACGTTGATCCTACTCAAATTCTGAGAATCTGATGATGGGTTCTGGGGATACAAAGTGGAACTCTTCAATGGTAGAGTAAAACGGAACCGTGTTTAAAGATATTTATTATTATCGTTAACATTGTGCAACCAATAGCTACATCATTAAATAAAGAAATAAACGCTTCACACTCATAGCCCTATACTAGGATACCCTATGTCGTGGGTGCCACAGACAACACAAGGACACACACCCAGACCAAGAACAGAAATTAATAAATAATTAATTATAATTTAATGTAACATAATTTAATTTAATTTACCCGATTTAATTTCAATTAGAACAGAAAATGAAATAAAATGAACTGGTCCACCTCCCATAAAATTGCAACACCCTTTTAGGGTTATTTATTGTGTAGCATGTGATGTGACTGTGTTATGTACCATGTTACTACAAAATGCAATAAAGTATTGAGTATTGAAATTCAAACTCATCATTCAAATTGCCACCTCGCTGCCTGATGCATCCACTTCGCATCGAATCGAACCCAGGACCCTTGACTCGGCGATCCGGCGTGGTAACCATTCGCCACACGGGTCGTGATCATTGACCAACTTGGTGTATTTCGGAGACAAAAAGAAATTATGTACTGTACCTTTTTAACAGTTCTATGTATAAAACGCATACAAACCTATACCGCCGTAGTAGGTTTCCCTGTGTGGCGGGTGGCATGGACAACATAAATAACACATCACAATAACACCCAAGACCCGAGTACAATTATTTATTTAGATTAGATATGGCCGGGAATTGAACCTGTGACCCTCGCTTTGCAGGCTGGGTCGAATCGCTATCAACTAGGCCAGGGGTCGCCAAATGGTGGACCGCGGTCCGCATCCGGACCGCCGACCTTTTTTGTGCGGACCGCGAGAACACAGCAACTTGCACTACACTACAGTACATAATTATTAATTTAATAAAAATGTATCTCCCGCATTATCTTTGTTGACGTCAATTCTAATTTTAAACATATCAATGACCTGAACCTTTAATTCAACAAATATCGATGATCTAGGTCCTACGTATAAGGGCAATACCAACAATTTGGCCATTTTGACTTTTATATTGTAAACGCATCTTATCTATTGATGTTATTAATCAGGTGAGTTTAAAAATTCTGCATAGAAAAACTACTTTTTATTAAAGCCTATCTAGCATTTTAAATTTTCGAAGTAGCCAAAATACGTAAAGGTTTACCTAGGACAAGTGATCCAGAGGGGTAAGTCCAACTTCGAGAAAGAAGTCACTCGTAGAATCCAACTCGGATGGGCTGCGTTCGGGAAACTGCGTCATATCTTGTCGTCCAAAACACTACCTCAGTGCCTGAAGTCGAAGGTGTTCGAGCAGTGTGTGTTGCCAGTGATGACATATGGATCCGAGACGTGGTGCTTTACTATTGGCCTAATCCAGAAGCTCAGAGTAGCACAGCGGGCTATGGAGAGGGCTATGCTCGGTATTTCTCTACGTGATCGCATCAGAAACGAGGAGATCCGTAAACGAACAAGGATAACCGACATAGTTCAAAGAATTAGCCGGCTGAAGTGGCAATGGGCTGGCCACATAGTGCGAAGGACTGATAACCGTTGGGGAAGAAAGGTCCTCGAATTGCGCCCACGTCTCGGAAAACGGAGTATAGGACGCCCCCCGACCAGGTGGACTGACGACTTGAAGAAGATAGCGGGCATCCGCTGGATTCAGAAGGCTCATGACCGGTCAGAGTGGCGTAAGTTAGGGGAGGCCTATGTCCAGCAGACCTCCAAGGGCTGATGGATGGATGGATATAATAATACAAGAATAGCCTATGTTATTAAGTATTAATATAGCTTTCTACTGGTGAAAGAATTTTTGAAAGTGGTGAAGTAATTTTTGAGTTTATTCGTTACAAACATCCAAACTCCAAAGATACAAATATTTCCTCTTTACAATGTACATTATTTAATTTAATTATACCCTGTGTACCTACACTACATCATTATCTATGTCTTGTAAACAAATAGGTAACTAAGTAAAAGTACGCCATGATATCTTTATCAGCGAAGCAATCATCATTTTATGCACAAGATACCTACATAGGATTATTAATACAGTGTTGTAATAAAAATAGCAATGGAAACTTTGCCGGAAAATCAAAAGGTTTCCCTTGGAAATAAGATGAAACTTTGTATTGAATATTTTTAAAACATCAACCGATTTGTTTCAGCAACAAATGTTCCTTGCTTAAATTGATTGAATAAATATTTTTCAGTTTTTCAAAATCTTACAAGAAAAAGAATAAATACAAATTAATGTGAATATTGCTTATTTTCAAAACCCGCTCCTGGAGGAATCCTTTGCTATTGTATCGTGGGATTCAGTATATAAATTACTGAACATAAGTGCTTTTGTTGCGGACGGCATCGACAGCTGATTAGATTTAAGTTTTGTAACATGTTAAATAATTAATTATATAGAATAAGTTTTGAAATATGTAAAATGATTAATTATAATAAATAACTTTGAAAATAATATGTAGAATGATTAGTTAAGTAATTTGAATTTGTAAAGTAAATGAGTAATTTTTATAACTATGTAACTAGAATAAGTGTTTTTTATGAATAAAGGCGTTTTTGCCCTCTTTTAGATAAGTAAATAAACGTAAGAATAACTTAGAATCAATTAGTATTGTGAGATAGCATTATTATTAGACAGAGACCGTCAGTGAGAGACAGCGCTCTATGTTAGAGAGAGATAGGTAGTAGGGGTCATGGCGAGCCGTGATTGGCTAAGAGAAATGTAATGTAATGTGTATTGTAGACAACGCCACAACCTTACGCCCGCATCTAGCTATAAGACAGGGAAAATTGTCGTCATTCGGTGTGCTCATTCTGTGAGCATCACCTCCTCCCTGAAATTACATTTCATAGGAAAACCTGAAATAAAAGTGTGTCGGAATAAGATCCCTGCTTTTCATTTCACAGTTCACTGCTGGCGAAAGCCTATAGTGTTTGGTCCTTCGAAGCGCCGGATTTGGTCATTGCGATCAGCTGGTTAATCGGAAAGCGGACTTGGAACGATCTGCAACGCTTGCGAGCGGCTGTGGGTTCAGTACGGTTCGGTAGGGATTGTTAGGGACTGTTAGGGACCGATAGGGACTGTTAGGGAACATAAGAAGAAAATACGAAGCTGGAAGAAACAATGAACACGAGAAGCCGTGTTCGATCGGAGTCGGGTTTCTGCGAGTCGGACATGGCTCAAAGCGCACAAGGCGCGCCGGGGCCGTCAAACTTGCATCGGATATATGAAGACCCTCCTCAATCACCGTCGACGATCGCGGGGATCCCCTTGGGAAGAAGATTGGAACGCTCTCCTCCCAGAGAAACTATGATGGGACCTCCCGCGCCGCCAGCGAGTACACCAGCCAGACGCGACGCCGCATCTACACGCGACGCCGCATCAACACGTATCGCCGCGTCGCCGGAACGCACGCGGCCCGTATCGCCCACACACAGCGCCCGGTCAAACACGTCCAGGATGAGCACGGAAGCCAGGATTAGAATGGCACAATATGAAGCGGACAAGCAACTCGCCGAGCTAGAAGAGAGAAGACTACGTATGCAAGAAAAACTCGTCAAGTCTCGCCTAGCCGCTGAAATGTCTGCACTCGAAGTCGAGTCTCAGTACAATGAGATGGAAGAAAATAACCGTGTATCGGACTGGGTCGACAGAAGCGTCATTCAAGAACGGACTTCACGACCACAGCACCAAGAAGAGCCACAAGAGGCCCGCCCCCCGACGAATGAACAATGGGGCGATAGTAAATACAAAGGGATTCAGAAACTCGCCGACACACTCGAGAAAATGATAACAACAAGACCGCCGCCTCGCCAAACAGCAGAGCTACCTACGTTTACGGGAGCCGTCGCCGAGTGGCTGCCGTTTAAGGCCGCCATGGAGGACTCGACGAGACTATTTAAGTTCTCAGCGACAGAAAATCTGCTTCGGCTAAGAAATAGCCTACGGGGGGAGGCACGAGAAACGGTCCTGTCACAACTTTTTACCGCAACAAATCCAGAAATTATTATGCGTACATTGGAAATGAAATATGGACGCCCGGAATTTATTATCGATCGAGCAATGGAGGACCTCAAGCGACTACCTAGACTTGGTAGTGCAAGCGCCGACCTTTACGACTTGGCGGTGAAAGTACAGAATATAGTATACACAATCAAGAGTGTTGACAACAGAGGTTATCTCCAAAACCCATTGCTTGTACGCGACGTGATGGATAAATTAAACCCTCACCTCATAAGCAAATGGGCCGAATACGCTGCGAGAAACGAGCACAGAATTAGAGCCGAGAACGAGATGACTGTTCTCACCGAGTTCCTCATGACCGAGGCGGATCTCATGTTGCGTTATACGCATACGGCAAGACGTCACGCACCTGTACCGTTACCCATCAAGAAAGAAACTCAAGCAGCAAGAAGAATGCCTGCAAGAGGGGTGTACACGGTCGAAGGCGTCTCGAAAAGCCACGAAGAATTAACATGTCTTGTCTGTCATTCGGGAGGACACAACGCAACGGAATGCTCAAAACTCAAAGCGATGAATATAGACGAGCGCTGGGAATGGGCTAAAACCAGTCGAGCATGCTTTAAATGCTTAAAACGTAAGCATAATAGATTCACCTGCAAGGCAAAGGTATGCGGAGTGAGGGGCTGCAAGTTCTTACATCACGCTCTACTCCACAACGACAGGCCAAGAGAAACGGCTACTACCGCTTGCGTATCAACGCCGGACGACCAAGCCGCGGCGGTAATGAGCGTTACAACAGCAAAGACGCCCACAGCCATTCTTCTCAAGACCTGCAAGGTGAAGCTCAGCGGTCCACGGGGGGAGATCACAGCGCACGCTCTCCTCGACGAAGGCTCGACGGTTACTCTGATCGACGAAGAGATAGCCAATAAGCTCAACGACGGGCCAGCCCAGCCTCTGAATATAAAAGGCATTAACGATCAGCGAAGTATTATGAGCAAAGCGGTCAAGATTAAAATACAAGGGCTACAAGAGTCACAAGCGCACGACATAACAGCCAGAACGATACGAGGACTGTCACTCCATCAACAGCGCATACCTACCAACTTACATAGGTATTCACACCTGCGCGCCGTAAGCAAGAACATCTGTACGGGTAATATCAAACCGACAATATTAATTGGAGCGGATAACTGGCATTTAATCGTATCGCGACAGCTACGCGCCGGCAAGAAGCACGAACCCGCAGCTTCATGGACTAAGCTGGGATGGGTACTACACGGGTCGATGCCACGAAAAACGGTCATGGAAGATCAGGCATCCGTGCTTCACATTTGCGACACTCAACTACATAGACTTGTAGAATCGCACTTCGCTATCGACGCGCTGGGAATATCGGACAAGGAAAGGCCTAACAAACTCGAAGAACGCGCCAGCGAGTTATTCAACGCAACCGTTCAACGGACAGACGGCCACTTCGAAGTTGGGTTACCGTGGAAAACGGATAAACCGGTATTACCAGACAGCTACGAGCCAGCCTTAAAACGCCTACAAACATTGGAAAAGAAATTAAATAAAGAACCGGAATTTAAATCGCAGTACATTGAACAAGTAAATAACTTATTCAAGAAAGGATATGCAACCGAATGTGACGGCAGCGAGTATGAGAGCCCAATTAAATGGTATCTGCCGCACTTCGCTGTAACAAACCATAACAAGCCAGGAAAGGTACGAATGGTATTCGACGCAGCAGCCAGAGCACACGGCGTGTGTCTAAACGACTACCTGCTGGAAGGACCCGACCTGCTTGTATCACTCACCAGGATTTTATTTGGATTTAGAGAAAAGAAAATAGCAATCACAGCTGACATAGAAGAAATGTTCTTGCGAATTAAAATAAGAAAAAAGGATCAACCCGCTCAGTTATTCCTGTGGAGAGATAAACCCACGGATCCGCCGAAAACCATGAAAATGGTATCCATGATTTTTGGAGCCAGCAGTTCGCCGTTTCTCGCCCACAGCGTGAGAAACCGAAACGCGAAAGAATATGAAAATCAGTACCCGGAAGCGGCCGCCGCGATACAAGAAAGGCACTACATGGATGACTACTTGGATAGTTTTCAGAACAAAGAAGACGCGATTAAAATGATAAAAGAAGTGTCATTCATTCATGAACAAGCCGACTTCAACCTGAGGGGCTGGAACTCCAACAATCAGGACGTATTGGATACCATACCTGAGCACAAAAGATCGAAAAACAGTAACGTAAAACTTGCGGCACATCAAAAGGAAAAAACCCTGGGACTAAGATGGGATCCAAGCTCGGACACGTTGACTTTTAACACCGGCATAAAAAGAGTACCCGAGGACGTACGATTGCATAAAAGAACACCGACAAAGCGCGAAACGCTAAGCGCCGTTATGTCCGTTTACGACCCTCTCGGACTCATAAGTCACTATACGATCGTCGGCAAAATAGTATTGCAACAGCTTTGGATCAAGAAAATAGACTGGGATAGTGCATTACCGCAAGAAGAAGCGTATGTAATTGAAAAATGGTTACAACGCTTGGAAAATATATCAATGTTAACACTACCGCGGTGTTATAGTTTGAATGCAACACCGGAAACGAATATTGAGTTGCATGTATTCACGGACGCGAGCGAACAGGCGTACGCTGCTGTAGCCTACTGGCGACTAGAATACGAGCATTACGTAGAAATTGTCCAAGTAATGGCCAAGGCGAAAGTAGCACCGTTGAAACTACAAACTATACCGCGGCTAGAACTCCAAGCAGCATTAATTGGAGCCCGTATAGCAAATACGATAATTAAAGAACATAACTGGAAGCCCAGGAGAACCACGTACTGGAGCGACTCGCGCACTGTGTTGCATTGGATACGTAACGAAACAAGGAAATATACACCGTTCGTATCGCATAGATTGGCCGAAATAACGGAGCTTACGCAAGCGGAAGACTGGCGGTGGGTGCCTACGGCGCTCAACGTGGCGGACGACGCCACCAGGATTCACGATCAAGAGATAAGCAACACAGACAGATGGTTCACTGGCCCTGCATTTCTACGCACGTCACGAGAAAACTGGCCCACGGAAACAAACGCGCCGATTGAAGAGGACGCATGTTACATCGCCGCGACGAGCGCGACACAGGTCGACGACGCGTTGCCGGACATAAAGCGATTTTCGAGCTACAATAAATTAATAAGAACAACAGCGCTTACTCACCTCTTCATCGAAAAACTGAAAAATCGGACGCAACAGTTACAAGTTTCGCACACTGAAAAAGCGAAATGTCGATGGATTAAACGGGCACAGGAGGACACGTTCGCGGAAGAAATATCAAGACTAAAAAGTAAACAACCCTTGCCGCAACACAGTAAATTGAAAATGTACGATCCGGTATTAGATAACGGAGTGATAAGAGCCAGAGGCAGGATAGGCGCCCTCAACTCAACTTCGCACTCTAATAACCCGGTGATATTAGATGGTCGACACCCGTTCACCCGTTTACTCGTCGCAGAGTACCATCGGCGAGCAAACCACGCGAATAACGAACGAGTTGTCAACGAGTTACGGCAAGAATTCATAATAATACGTTTACGACCAACCGTCAAGAAAGCCGCAAGAGATTGTCAGTATTGTAAGATAAACAAAGCGACTCCGAATATACCGCCAAGAGGTAATTTACCGAAAGAAAGGCTCGAACCGGGACACCGCGCCTTTACCTATTGCGGTATTGATTATTTCGGACCACTAACAGTCACTATCGGTCGTAGGCACGAAAAACGGTGGTGCGCATTATTTACATGCTTTACCACAAGAGCAGTACACCTTGAGTTGGTTCAGTCGCTCTCTACGGACTCAGCTATCATGGCTATGAGGAGAATGGCCGCGAGAAGAGGCTGGCCGCGCATTATGTACTCAGATAATGCAACTAACTTCAGAGGAGCGGACACCGAGTTGAGAACCGCTTACAAAAGGTGGATACCGGAACTCAAAGACTACAGCCTGCAGTATAATACAGACTGGCGATTCATACCGCCCGGGGCGCCGTTTATGGGGGGAGTTTGGGAGCGCTTAGTGCGCTCAGTTAAAACTGCACTCACTTCTACTCTCCACGAAAAATCGCCAAAAGAAGAAATACTGCAGACTCTAATCACCGAAGCCGAGTACAGCGTGAACGCACGACCACTCACGCACGTCTCCGTGGATCCAGCCGACGACGAAGCTATCACGCCGAATCACTTTCTCATCGGCTCATCATCCAATCTACCGAGAACGGGACCCTGTGAAGAAGCGGATCGCAGCACGTGGAGGCGGGCGCAGGCGCTTGCAGACCAGTTTTGGCAGCGTTGGGTACGTGAGTACTTACCAACACTCATCCCACGCGGCCAAACCAGCACCGACGCACCGCAGCTGCGACCAGGCGACTTCGTGGTGGTGGTCGACAGCACGCTACCCCGCAACACCTGGCCGAGAGGAGTCATCGAACGAGTCAACCCAGGCGCCGACGGCATCATCCGCTCTGCAGAAGTCCGGACCAAGGGAGGAGTGTTCCGGAGGCCCACGACCAAGCTCGCCGTCCTTCCAGTGCAGGAGGCTGCGAGGATTCTACGCCGGGGGGAGAATGTTGCGGACGGCATCGACAGCTGATTAGATTTAAGTTTTGTAACATGTTAAATAATTAATTATATAGAATAAGTTTTGAAATATGTAAAATGATTAATTATAATAAATAACTTTGAAAATAATATGTAGAATGATTAGTTAAGTAATTTGAATTTGTAAAGTAAATGAGTAATTTTTATAACTATGTAACTAGAATAAGTGTTTTTTATGAATAAAGGCGTTTTTGCCCTCTTTTAGATAAGTAAATAAACGTAAGAATAACTTAGAATCAATTAGTATTGTGAGATAGCATTATTATTAGACAGAGACCGTCAGTGAGAGACAGCGCTCTATGTTAGAGAGAGATAGGTAGTAGGGGTCATGGCGAGCCGTGATTGGCTAAGAGAAATGTAATGTAATGTGTATTGTAGACAACGCCACAACCTTACGCCCGCATCTAGCTATAAGACAGGGAAAATTGTCGTCATTCGGTGTGGACAAAAATTAGTTCCGTTCCGACCAGCCCCGCGCTAGGTCGTGTCGCAACTATCACCGCGCTCTCGTTCTTACCCATAGTGCCATCCCGCTCTCGCAAGCGTCCGTTTTTGCCGCGCAAACCGCGCGACCGTTAGTGTTCGTTAGTGGTTTTGCATAAGCTTGGAGTATTAACGTAATACTCCAAGAGTTGTGATTGTGAAGTGTTCTGCGTTGTGTAGTGTTGTGCTATCGCTTCGTTGTTCGATTAGTGGATTCAGTGTTTTTTGGATTTGTTACGCACGTAAGTGTTTAAACATATTAGTCAGTTTTAGGTACTCACCTCGGCCCCACAAGACCGAGTCAGTAAGGTTTTCACGTAGACACACATACTCCCTGCTTCGGCAGGGGGTGTATCAGAGTAGGGTGGCCGGCTCGGGCGCCGAAATGGCGTCCGCCGCCCCCGCGCCCCCCCTTCCCCCGAAAGATTTCTCCGACTCGGAGATTCGACAACTTTTCAAGCGTATGTACGCTAAAAACCCCATGATCTTCCAGGAGTACCTCGAGCCAGAGGCCCCGGTCCCCTCGGTCCCCACAGTGGACAGTCCCCTCTCCCCCGACCCGGTAGCGCAGCCGCTGCCGCCCCCCCGCGCTTTCTCCGACGAGTCCGAGATGGACACGGCCGTGGGTTCGTCTTCGGACGAGTCCTCCGGCTTTACCACCGTCGGGCGCAAGAAGCGCAACGGTCGAAAGGCTGTAAAGCGCCCCCCTCCCCCGGTAAGCTCCCCGAGAGCTACCAAAGCCCAGCGGCCAAGCCCGCAAGCCCAGTCCGCCCAGTCCGCCCCGTCCGCCCCGTCCGCCTCAGCCGGACCCGAGGGCCCCAAGCCCAAGTCCCCTCCTCCCCTCTTCATCCGGGAGAAGGCCAAGTGGGAGGCTCTCTCCCGTACGATGAAAGAACGCAAAATTGCGTACTCGTCCGCCCGCTCCACCAAGGAGGCCATCCAGGTTCAGCTGGTCACAGCTGACGACCACCGCCGCCTCACGGCCCTCCTTCGAGCCGATAAAATCGGCTATCACACCTACGCGCTGGAGGAGGAAAAAGTCCTCCGCGTAGTTATCAAGGGAGTTCCGAAGGAACTCGAGTCTGAGGTCGTCCTAAACGACCTTAAGTCCCAGGGCCTCCCCATCAGGGACGTGCACCGCATGTCCCACTTCAGGACCAAGAGTCCGTATGACATGGTCTTGGCCATCCTGGACCTGTCTCCAGAGGGCAAGGCCATATTTAATATCAAGTCCGTCTGTTGCCTCACCGGCATCTCTGTAGAGACCCCCCGTAAACCCGCGGTCCCCGGGCAGTGTCACCGCTGCCAGTTGTACGGGCACTCTGCCCGCAACTGTTTCGCCCGCCCTAGGTGCGTCAAGTGCCTGGGCGACCACAGCACCGCCGAGTGTGAACGCACTCGGGAGTCCCCCGTTCCTCCCAGCTGTGTCCTCTGCGGGACACAGGGCCACACGGCCAACTACCGCGGGTGCCCCCGGGCCCCCCGGAAGCGCCCCTCTCAGGGCGGTCGGCCCCACGGTGCTCCCGTGCGAGCCCCCGCCCCCCCCCGCCCCTCCCGCTAACAATCAGTTCCCGGAACTCCCCCCCCCGACCCGCAATGCGTGGGCCACGCCACTCGCCATGTCGAGTCGGCAAGCGGCCCCCGCTCTGTCGCAGGACGCCCAGCCTAGGCCCAGGGCAGTCCCAGCACGCGCTCCCGCGCCCCCCGCCCCGCCCATGGCCCCCCGCCGGCAACCAGCTGACGCGGGCGCCGCTATCGGTGTGTTGACCGACCTACTTCAGGTGGTTAACATCACCGATATAACCAACCTCGCCTCCCTGGTGGTAGCGGCGCGGTCCCCGGTAGACCTCTTAAAGGTAATAAGCAATTATTCATCAGTTTTTAACGCATTAGAGCGTTTTACATCCGCCCCAAAATACTAGCCTTAATATGGATAGTACAAATAATAATGTTAGTCGGTTAGGTAGGGTAAAACCCAGTGCTCTCGCCTTAGCGTCTTTTAACGCTAACGGCCTAAAACCCCAGCTGGATCTCGTTCGTGAATTCCTCACTACTCATCAAATAGATATTCTAGCCGTGCAAGAGACCTTCTTGAAACCAAGCGTACGCGACCCGTCGGTTGCGAATTATAACATCATACGCGACGACAGGGTTACGTCGAGACTCGGCGGAACCCTGATCTATTATAGAAGGTCATTGCACTGCACGCCGCTAGAACCGCCCCCTCTCATTAATTTAGAGGCCTCCGTCTGCCAGCTGGCCATGTCAGGCCACAGAGCAATTATAATAGCCTCGGTGTATTTATCACCTACTAAACCTCTTTTAGAAGGGGACCTACGGGCCCTATTAGACATGGGGGACTCGGTTATTTTAATCGGGGACCTTAATTGTAAACATGCCAAATGGAACGCTTCTCGTTCAAATAAAAATGGCTCCATACTAAACAGACAGACGGAAAAATTAAATTTTGAAGTTATAGCCCCCCCCTCCCCGACCAGGTTTTCAGCCGACCCCAGTCATTCACCCTCCACCTTAGATGTGGCGATCATTCGGAACGTCACACTTTCCATTAATGATATTGAGGTAATTCATGAATTGGACTCGGACCATCGGCCGGTCCTAATTCATTTAGGTACCCCAATCTCCTCTTCTAGTACTAGAACAGTGATTGACTATAATAAGTTAGCGAAAGCGCTTAGATCCCCCGATTCGCCGTATTTACAGGCACCTCCCGCCCCGTTATTAACAGCTGAGGATGCTAACATCGCCATCCAGGGCCTCACCAGTCACATACAGTCAATCACGCGCGAGTCGTCTCGGGAGATCGTAGTGGCTAATGACCGCCGCTTCGAGTTACCGGACGACGGTAAAGCGCTTATCACGGCCAAAAATAAGGCCACCCGTAGGTACGATGAGTGTCCGAACCGTGATAATCGGAGAAATCTGAACTATCACCAACGGAAAGTCAAGGAGTACATGAACGAGATCCGGAACGACCGGTGGTCAAAACTGATGAAGGAGATCTCGCCGTCCCACCTTGCCTACTGGCAAGTGGCGAGATCCCTGAAATCAAAGACTGTTCAGTCAATGCCTCCATTGACTCGTCAGAACCGAACACCTGCGTTCGACGACCTTGATAAGGCCGAACACCTGGCCGACAGTCTTGAGAGCCAATGTACACCTAGTACACAGCCCACTCCCCCCGACCACATCGCCCTAGTCGAAAGCGAGGTGGAGGCCAGGCTCGCCTGCCCTCCTACCGAGGACCCTCTTCCACCGTTCACCATAGAGGAGATGCGTGAGACCCTCAGGTCCATGCACCCCAAAAAGGCGCCAGGCCCAGATGGTATCACCAATAAGGTGGTGCAGCGCCTCCCCCCGTTTCTGCTAGGCCTACTCCTAGCCATTTTTAATGTCCTCCTGTCCACCTGCTCGTTTCCAGACTCCTGGAAAGAGGCAGACGTAATAGGTATTCATAAACCTGGCAAGCCAAAAACAGAGCCTTCGAGCTACCGCCCCATTAGTTTACTGAATACATTCAGTAAAATATATGAGAAATTATTATTAGGCCGACTCAGAGCGGTCGTTCACTCCAAAAAACTTTTAATGGACGAACAGTTCGGCTTTCGAGCCAATCACTCATGCGTCCAACAAGTGCACCGCCTCACGGAGCACATACTAACGGGCCTCACCCGCCGACGTAGACCAAGGGGCACAGGGGCCCTCTTCTTTGATGTGGCCAAGGCGTTCGACAAAGTCTGGCACAGCGGCTTGTTATACAAGCTGCTCACTATGGGAGTGCCAGAAAGACTCGTGCACATCTTACGGGACTTCTTGTCGAATCGCTCGTTCCGCTTCAGAGTGGAGGGAACCCGCTCCACGCCCCGCCCCCTCAGGGCGGGCGTACCGCAGGGCTCCGCCCTCTCTCCGCTTCTATACGCGCTGTATACCAGCGACATGCCCAGGTCCCCCAAAGTTGAGCTGGCCCTCTTTGCGGATGACACCGCCTTATTCACAACTCACCCAAACCCTAATTATATTTGTAAATTCCTCCAAGCCGCGACCACCGCCCTGGGCGAATGGTTTAGGCTATGGAGAATCGAAGTCAATCCAGATAAAAGCTCAGCTGTCTATTTTACTAGAAAACGTAAAAAGAAAATGACACGTCCCGTGTCATTATTCGACCGGCCCATTCCTTGGTCTAAAACAGCCAAATATCTCGGTGTCACTCTAGACGACCGAATGAACTTTCATAAACATATAAATACGGTGAGAAATAGGGCCGCTTTCGTACTGGGGCGATTATACCCAATGTTAGGTAAATACAGTAAAATGTCGCTCCGTAATAAGACGACAATTTACAAAACTTGCATTCGCCCAGTAATGACCTACGCTAGTGTCGTGTTTGGTCATTCAAAACATATTAAAGTCCTTCAAAGAGTCCAAAATAGATTCATGCGCATAGCCACTGGTACACCGTGGTATATACGCAATGTAGATCTACATAGAGATCTAGAACTGCCCACGATAGCCCAGTATATAAAGCAACTCTCAACGAGTTACTTTAAAACCGCCGCAATACATTCCAACCCGCTTATAGTCCAAGCGGTTAATTATGTCCCTAATGATAATATTTCAGTTGGCCTTAGACGTCCTAGACACGTCCTAGGCGACCCAGATGACGAGATAACGTTAGCTAACTCCCAAGACCGCTCGTCTATCTCTCTCTCTCTCACACAGCCCACATACACAACACACATACACCGTCGCAGCCGGCTGCGACGAGGCCCCCGTTTTAACATAACCGGCGCGCGGCGTTCCCGCGCGTTAGGTAGTAATTTCAACCTTATGTCCTCCTACAACCGGCGGCTAAGTCGAGGTTCGAACCCCACAGGGGGTGCCCTTAGCACGTCGTGATAGGTTCTAAGTCAGCGGGGGGGTTAGGCTGTGAGGCCTTTTTCAAGGCCCTCAGTCCTCCCTCCCCCGTGAAGGGTCAAAGGCCTGTGCACCGGATCCGTTCTGCCGGACTACCGGTCCACTCCCGATGACTGTGGCCCCTTAAATCAGCGGGGGGGCGGGGGCCGGACTTTTAAGTCTTTTTCAAGGCAGTTCCGGTCTCCACTCCTCGTGAAGAGTCATGAGGCTCGTGTACTGGATTCGGCCCGGTCGAATAAACCGGTCCACCCCCTGATGACATTGTGTACTAGGTCCCGATAAAACCAGCGGGGGGGGACTACCGGTAGTCCCTCCTCGTGTAGAGTCAGCGGCATGTTGTACCGGGTTCGGTCGAATCCGGTCCACTCCCGCTGACATTGCACACCCCTCGACACAAATCGGCCGGGTCCTCTCGGACCCGCCCCCAGTCCGCGTGAAGCTGTAAAGGCCATTAGGGCCAACAGCAAACTATCATTCGAAAAAAAAAAAAAAAAAAAAAAAATCATTCGGTGTGCTCATTCTGTGAGCATCACCTCCTCCCTGAAATTACATTTCATAGGAAAACCTGAAATAAAAGTGTGTCGGAATAAGATCCCTGCTTTTCATTTCACAGTTCACTGCTGGCGAAAGCCTATAGCTTTTATATAAATTCACCGTTTTTTAAATTTTAATTTCTGTATGCGAAGCTGCGGGCAGCACATAACTGTTCTATAATTTAAGGATATGAGGAAGTAGGTCTGATTCAGTTTGTAAGATTTGACCCACACAAACAGGGTAAGCTAAATAAAACCGTTTAAAAATATGTATAACCATAAACAGATTAAATGGAAACTGTGACCCCTTCATTCATGCGTAGGAAATATCTGAAATTTTATATGCTTAAATATATAACACGGGGAATCAATTGCAGAGTAGTGGTATCTAGTACTGGTACAAACCAAACTTCCTCGTGATTTTGCTGAATTAAACATAAAATAATAATAACAAATAATAACTTAATAATAACTTTTTATTTTTATCTCCACACAAAAATTACAATATGTCCTTATTGCACTACAGTACATGTATATTGTGATAATTTGTTTTGTGGGAGATCTGGTGGAAAATAGGTCTAAGGGTCTGTACGCTATGCTGCGGACAGACGGACGGACGGACGGCAGACAGACGGAAAACATGATGAAACTGTAAGTATTCCATTACGATTACAGAACTGTAAAAAACCGGCCAAGTGTCACACACACGGTCTCACACATCAAAAATGGCACTTTAAAGCCCTTTAAAGATCCTTGCAGCTAAACGATAACAATCTGAACCTACGGCTTTTCATTCTCCCTGAAGCACCGAACCGATAATTTTTTTGTCTCTCTCTAGCAGTCACTCATCCAACTACCGACCGCGTCCGCTGATCTCAATTGATCATAGGATCGACACATGCCGCCAGGCTGTGAGCGCATCAGTCTAACAATAACTAGGTCAATAGATAATAGTACCAATAAGCTCCATATCACTAGTCTGTGCCGTTGTTAATTAAAACACTACAAATAACAAATCATCAAACACGAAGGAGGTACTCAAATAACAAGAATCTACGCTATCGCGCAATAGGTACATAATAAAATGAGATAAAAAAGTGTCAGTAATCATTAAACAGCAAGTAGCTTACTCACCTCTTCATCGAAAAACTGAAAAATCGGACGCAACAGTTACAAGTTTCGCACACTGAAAAAGCGAAATGTCGATGGATTAAACGGGCACAGGAGGACACGTTCGCGGAAGAAATATCAAGACTAAAAAGTAAACAACCCTTGCCGCAACACAGTAAATTGAAAATGTACGATCCGGTATTAGATAACGGAGTGATAAGAGCCAGAGGCAGGATAGGCGCCCTCAACTCAACTTCGCACTCTAATAACCCGGTGATATTAGATGGTCGACACCCGTTCACCCGTTTACTCGTCGCAGAGTACCATCGGCGAGCAAACCACGCGAATAACGAACGAGTTGTCAACGAGTTACGGCAAGAATTCATAATAATACGTTTACGACCAACCGTCAAGAAAGCCGCAAGAGATTGTCAGTATTGTAAGATAAACAAAGCGACTCCGAATATACCGCCAAGAGGTAATTTACCGAAAGAAAGGCTCGAACCGGGACACCGCGCCTTTACCTATTGCGGTATTGATTATTTCGGACCACTAACAGTCACTATCGGTCGTAGGCACGAAAAACGGTGGTGCGCATTATTTACATGCTTTACCACAAGAGCAGTACACCTTGAGTTGGTTCAGTCGCTCTCTACGGACTCAGCTATCATGGCTATGAGGAGAATGGCCGCGAGAAGAGGCTGGCCGCGCATTATGTACTCAGATAATGCAACTAACTTCAGAGGAGCGGACACCGAGTTGAGAACCGCTTACAAAAGGTGGATACCGGAACTCAAAGACTACAGCCTGCAGTATAATACAGACTGGCGATTCATACCGCCCGGGGCGCCGTTTATGGGGGGAGTTTGGGAGCGCTTAGTGCGCTCAGTTAAAACTGCACTCACTTCTACTCTCCACGAAAAATCGCCAAAAGAAGAAATACTGCAGACTCTAATCACCGAAGCCGAGTACAGCGTGAACGCACGACCACTCACGCACGTCTCCGTGGATCCAGCCGACGACGAAGCTATCACGCCGAATCACTTTCTCATCGGCTCATCATCCAATCTACCGAGAACGGGACCCTGTGAAGAAGCGGATCGCAGCACGTGGAGGCGGGCGCAGGCGCTTGCAGACCAGTTTTGGCAGCGTTGGGTACGTGAGTACTTACCAACACTCATCCCACGCGGCCAAACCAGCACCGACGCACCGCAGCTGCGACCAGGCGACTTCGTGGTGGTGGTCGACAGCACGCTACCCCGCAACACCTGGCCGAGAGGAGTCATCGAACGAGTCAACCCAGGCGCCGACGGCATCATCCGCTCTGCAGAAGTCCGGACCAAGGGAGGAGTGTTCCGGAGGCCCACGACCAAGCTCGCCGTCCTTCCAGTGCAGGAGGCTGCGAGGATTCTACGCCGGGGGGAGAATGTTGCGGACGGCATCGACAGCTGATTAGATTTAAGTTTTGTAACATGTTAAATAATTAATTATATAGAATAAGTTTTGAAATATGTAAAATGATTAATTATAATAAATAACTTTGAAAATAATATGTAGAATGATTAGTTAAGTAATTTGAATTTGTAAAGTAAATGAGTAATTTTTATAACTATGTAACTAGAATAAGTGTTTTTTATGAATAAAGGCGTTTTTGCCCTCTTTTAGATAAGTAAATAAACGTAAGAATAACTTAGAATCAATTAGTATTGTGAGATAGCATTATTATTAGACAGAGACCGTCAGTGAGAGACAGCGCTCTATGTTAGAGAGAGATAGGTAGTAGGGGTCATGGCGAGCCGTGATTGGCTAAGAGAAATGTAATGTAATGTGTATTGTAGACAACGCCACAACCTTACGCCCGCATCTAGCTATAAGACAGGGAAAATTGTCGTCATTCGGTGTGCTCATTCTGTGAGCATCACCTCCTCCCTGAAATTACATTTCATAGGAAAACCTGAAATAAAAGTGTGTCGGAATAAGATCCCTGCTTTTCATTTCACAGTTCACTGCTGGCGAAAGCCTATAGCTTTTATATAAATTCACCGTTTTTTAAATTTTAATTTCTGTATGCGAAGCTGCGGGCAGCACATAACTGTTCTATAATTTAAGGATATGAGGAAGTAGGTCTGATTCAGTTTGTAAGATTTGACCCACACAAACAGGGTAAGCTAAATAAAACCGTTTAAAAATATGTATAACCATAAACAGATTAAATGGAAACTGTGACCCCTTCATTCATGCGTAGGAAATATCTGAAATTTTATATGCTTAAATATATAACACGGGGAATCAATTGCAGAGTAGTGGTATCTAGTACTGGTACAAACCAAACTTCCTCGTGATTTTGCTGAATTAAACATAAAATAATAATAACAAATAATAACTTAATAATAACTTTTTATTTTTATCTCCACACAAAAATTACAATATGTCCTTATTGCACTACAGTACATGTATATTGTGATAATTTGTTTTGTGGGAGATCTGGTGGAAAATAGGTCTAAGGGTCTGTACGCTATGCTGCGGACAGACGGACGGACGGACGGCAGACAGACGGAAAACATGATGAAACTGTAAGTATTCCATTACGATTACAGAACTGTAAAAAACCGGCCAAGTGTCACACACACGGTCTCACACATCAAAAATGGCACTTTAAAGCCCTTTAAAGATCCTTGCAGCTAAACGATAACAATCTGAACCTACGGCTTTTCATTCTCCCTGAAGCACCGAACCGATAATTTTTTTGTCTCTCTCTAGCAGTCACTCATCCAACTACCGACCGCGTCCGCTGATCTCAATTGATCATAGGATCGACACATGCCGCCAGGCTGTGAGCGCATCAGTCTAACAATAACTAGGTCAATAGATAATAGTACCAATAAGCTCCATATCACTAGTCTGTGCCGTTGTTAATTAAAACACTACAAATAACAAATCATCAAACACGAAGGAGGTACTCAAATAACAAGAATCTACGCTATCGCGCAATAGGTACATAATAAAATGAGATAAAAAAGTGTCAGTAATCATTAAACAGCAAGTAGCAGTATTTAAATGTATATACTTTTATCTTAAGATTAAAATTATATACTTAGTTCAATCTCGCCCCTTGGTCGGACAACATGCTTTACTTGATTTTACTCCTGGTAATTGCAGTATACTATTACACCACCCGTAACCATAGTTACTGGGCAAAACGAAATGTGAAACATGTTCCACCGATCCCACTTTTTGGGAACCATTTCCAAAATATCACCGGCATCAAAAACATTGTGGAAGTAACGGCTGAACTATACAATAAATTCCCGGATGAGAAAGTCATCGGTTATTTCAGAGGGGTAACTCCAGAACTGATTGTGAAAGATCCAGATATTATCAGGGACATCCTCAGTGTTGATTTTAACTACTTCTACAGACGAGGACTTGGCAGAGACCCAAAACGGGAGCCTTTGTTGGGTAATTTGTTTCATGCGGAAGGGGACAAGTGGAAGTTACTTCGACAACGACTTACTCCGGCATTCACCACGGCAAAACTGAAGAACATGTTCCCCTTGATAATACAATGTGCAGAGAAACTTCAAGATGTCGGGGAAGACTTTGTGGCACACGGAGGTGAATGCGACGTTCGTGATCTTATGGCCCGATTCACCACAGACTTCATAGGTGCTTGTGGCTTCGGCATTGAAATGAATTCCATCGACGATGAAAACTCATTATTTAGACAACTCGGAAAAAAAATATTTCAGGTTCGAACAAGTGACTGCATGTTATTATTTTTGTGGGAACTGTTTCCTGAACTTAGAAGCACTATAACAATATTTGATCCTAATATCGAAAAAATTATTATGGAAATTGTGCAAAATATTCGTGAACAAAGAAATTACAAGCCTTCTGGGCGGAATGATTTCATAGATCTACTTCTCGAGCTGGAAGGAAAAGGAATAATAGAAGGAGAATCCATAGAGAAAACAAATTCAGACGGTAGACCAGCTTCTGCGACGATGGAAATTGATTTACAAGTTATGGCAGCACAAGTTTTTGTATTTTTTGCTGCCGGTTTCGAAACGTCGTCATCAGCTACGAGTTTCACTTTACATCAACTGGCTTTCCATCCAGATATTCAGAAGAAAGTCCAAGATGAAATAGACAAGGTTCTTGCAAAATACGATGGTAAACTGTGCTACGATGGTATCGCCGAAATGAGGTATCTGGATATGGTATTTAAAGAAGCATTGAGAATGTTTCCCTCATTAGGTGTCCTTAATAGAGAGTGTGTGAAACAATACACCATACCTAAGTTGGGTATCGTAATAGATCCTGGTGTGAAAGTTATCATACCTATTCAAACTATACAAATGGATTCGCAATATTTTGATAATCCTACAGAATTTCGTCCGGAGAGGTTTATGCCTGATGAAGCAAATGCGCGACATAAATATGTGTACTTACCTTTTGGAGAAGGTTCAAGAAATTGTATTGGTAAGTATCTGTAATTGTTAAATTCTTGTCGTTAAATGTAATCTTTAAGTACCTTTACATAACGATGAGTGGATAAGGGATGAATTTTGGTATTAGCATTAGGTAATAAAACCATTGAGATACTGTTAACGCATCATCAAGGTACGATAAGAATCAAAGATTGCTTTTGGCATCAAATATTGGGTACAGTAAATTGACTTATGTCATACACAAGAGTTTTAAAATAATAATATATTTGAAAAATATTTTTAGAAGCTTTTTTACTCATTTAAAATTTTGTGTTTACGCTGTTGGCCGCTGAGGAGTTCCCTGGATGGATGGGACAAGCACAGAAGACATTGTTATGTCTTGTATTATGTACATAATATGCATGCATGTACTATGTACTGTTGTACGGTCTACATAGTACAAGCTAATTAATAAAGTTTACCCTTTCATTCGAAAAAGTCTAATTCATGAAATATAATTTAGGATCTATGGACAGATCACTCAGCCATCAGCGATATTGGCGCCACCATATTGATAATAAAATATCTAGGTACCCACCTACTTACTATAGCTAGCAAGTCGATATGAAAAGCAGTTAACTTTTGACTTCCCCTTTGATTTCCCCTTCCGCTTCCGACTTCAAGCGTAACGGACGTGTTTCGTGTGTAGTGTGTATTTTTGTATTTTTAATCAATAAATAATTCAAATAAATCGCAGTTTAAAAGTTATACATAACAGGAGTGAATAAACTTATAAGAGTAATTTATGAAACGCAATAGACGAAGACACTGCTGCTATCGTGCTACTCTGCGAGCCTGGTACTTCTAAGAAGACAAATAATTATCTGCCTTATAAATATTCACGTAAGCTGCAATTTTGCTTATTTGGAAACCAATCGCACGCGCAGGTTACGCCTACTTGCTGGCTGACCTTGTCTCTCGCACAGGTTCACTGACCTTGTCGCACTTATTACTCCGCTGCAGTGGACACGCCTACTACTGATAAGCGCGTCGAACAACTGACATCAGTGCATCTTCAATAGCCGTCGGTACTTGCTCATTTAGGCCTACAATAACAAACTATCTACTACTAATGTTGCGCTCATCGCGGCATCGCCAGAAAATAAATCAGCCTCAACTTCTGACCTAGAAAAGTATGCAATAAATGATAAAGATACAGAATCTCGCATTACAATACGGGATAAAAGGCGCCGTTTATCTAGCGATGAATATGATGAACTAACCGCACTTAAAATTGAAATTCGTGAGATGTTTTTGTCGTTTTCTGAATCTCAGAATAATAGATTAGATGCAATAGAAAAACACATTGCTGACTTAAAAGTACAAGTACACACCACAAACCTGGGTTTGGAAAAATCAATTAATATCTTATCTGAAAAAATTTGTAACGTAGAACAAAAAATTCAAGGATTTGAACACGAACGGACAAACATCAACATTCAACTATTATCGTTGGAGGAAAAATTGGAAAACATAGATAAGAACAACAGAAAGACTTTAATTGAAGTGAGAAATGTACCAAAAAGAATAGAAGAGAAAAAAGAAGATTTGTTTAAATATGTTCAAGTCTTATCTAAAAACATAAAATACGAACTCAGTATTTCCGACATTAGAGACGTCTCCCGCATTGCTAATAAGCCGAATAAAAATACTTCAACAATATTGATCGAATTGTCCAATACACTTGCCAAGAATAAAATACTTCAAGCAGCAAATAATTATAATAAAACAAATCGTCAAAATCAACTTTGCTGTATACATCTCGGCCTGTCAGAGGACACAACTCGCATTTACATATCCGAATCTTTAACGTCCAAATCACGACGCTTATTCTTCTTGGCTAGAGAACTAGCAAAGACTAATAACTACAAATTCTGCTGGACCTCACGTGGCAACGTATTACTTCGAAAACAAGAGGGGTTACCCTGCGTCGTAGTGAAGAATGAACAAATACTGAATAGTCTAAAACAACACAATATATAAACGTTATAATTGCATTTTACTTAAGTATAAAGTATGTGTATAGGGTAGTAAGGGTTCATATGCACAAATAGCATTTATTTACGTGCATTAAATCATATAACATTTTTATTGTAATCATTATAACATTTTTATTTACTCACTTTTTCACATTGTTCAGTACCTAAATAAATATGGTTTAAGCACCTATGGTTTAAAATATCTACATCACAGATCTAAATACATTAAGATGTACTAGTTTATCTACACTTTATACACTTCTTATCTAATCTTAAATAAGTAAATAATATTTAGTAATCTACTAAAAAAAAAAAAAAAGTTATTATTAGTACCTAGTAATTAATAATAGTTGTAATTAGTAGTACTAGTAGTAGTTAGTAGTAGTAGTAATTAAGTGGAAGTGTTTTACCTAAATTTCCAATTCACTTTTCCATTTATTAATTGCTGTAATATCCCATTTACACAATGGAACAAATAAATACTCTATTGGACAGCATTGACCAAGTATCCTACTGTGAGAAATACACCTGCGAACCAGAAAACTGTCAATATTTAATGTATGATACACCTAACTCAATCACTATTCTTACTCAAAACATACGGAGCATTAAAGCTAATTTCGAAGGTCTCCTATTACTTCTAGAAAGAATTAACACATCTGTTAATTTATTGGTGCTTACCGAATGCTGGCTCTCTCGTAACCAAGTTATTCCTACCTTGGATGGTTATCACAGTCACGTTACCACAAAATCACACAACCAAAATGATGGCGTGGTCATATACGTTCATCATGACACTCATAATATAACCGTAGAAGAGCCTGATGTAGCAGACTGTACCTGCCTTGTCTTAAAAATCGGTTATGACCTGGTTGTTATTGCCATCTATAGGCCTCACGCATTTAATAACCCAAGTAACTTCATAAACTCTTTGAACAACTTGCTCCATAGTTTACGATCATTTAAACATATTTATCTCACCGGCGACATTAACATAGACATTTCAGAGTCTAACTCTGATCCCTATTACCTTGATTACATGGATCTGACTTCCTATCATGGCCTTTTTTCTGGACACACGTACCCTACCCATGGTAACACTTGTTTAGATCATCTTTTTTTCAAGTCTACGTATCTTACAAAAATCTTAGTATTACAAACTACTCTTACGGACCATTTTTCTCTCCTAACAAATATAAAGTTAAATGTATCATCATTGTCTGCCAAAAATTCATATACAAAAATTAATTTTGACAATCTCGCCCACGACCTAATTCAAATTGACTTCAATCCAGTTCTCAACACTGATGATGCAAATCTAGCAGCCAGTCGCTTGATAGAACTTCTTCAGAAGGCTATTAAAGCTAATACAATCACACTTATGTTACCACACAGACGTAGACCTTTAAAACCCTGGATCACTCCTGGACTGTTAAGGTGTATGCGGCACAGAGACCGTCTTTACGTAAAAGTTAGAAAGAATCCTAATAACGAGAATCTTAAAATCTCCTATAAAAGATATCGCAATTTTTGTATAAATATCTTAAGAAAAGCCAAAATAGAATACGAAAAGTTTGAATTTAAAAAGGCGGGTAACAATTCAAAACGCGTATGGAATGTTATACGTGATGTAACGGATATTAAAAAGAGTAAGTCTTCTCCCTTAGAACTTTTAAAATTGACACATAGTCCTGTCGATTCATTAGAACATGTCAGTAAATTTTTTTCCAGTGTTGGCGAATCCATTACGCACAATGTCACCAACATGGAACCTTTACTTAATTATAATTTATGTAAAGACTCATTTGTGCTCCTTGAAACAGACGAGGCAGAGGTTTTGGCACTTATTGATTCAATCCGCAATGACAGTGCCGCGGGATGGGATGGTATCTGCCCCAGCTTCCTTAAAAGATATAAGTATATTATAACTAAGCCACTTACACATCTATGTAATCTTAGTCTCAAATCTGGTGTATTCCCTGAATCCTTTAAAAGGGCAGTTATCCACCCGATATATAAGTCTGGCGATCGAAACCAAGTCAATAACTACCGTCCTATATCTGTACTGCCAGCCATGTCTAAGATTTTAGAACGCGTCTTAAATACAAGACTTGTAACTTATCTGGAAAGTAAATATCTCTTATCGCCCAATCAATTTGGCTTTAGAAAAAATCGTTCGACAGCTGATGCCGTTCATGCCTTGGTTGGGGATGTGGTTCAGAGCATGGAATGTGGGGATAAATGCCTTGCCATATTCTTGGATCTTGCAAAGGCATTCGACACGGTCTCGATCCAAATCCTAATTAAAAAACTTGAAGCTCTTGGTGTTAGAGATATTCAACTATCACTGTTTCAATCTTACCTCACAGACAGAAGCCAGTGTGTAAAGATAGGACCGCATACGAGCTCTTACAGAGAAATAAAATATGGCGTTCCACAGGGAAGCATTCTTGGCCCTAGTTTATTCTTGGTCTACATAAACGAACTCTGCAATCTCACCTTAGAATCTGGTAAAATTTACTCATATGCTGATGACACGGCACTAATTTTTTCTTCAAAAGACTGGTGTACTACTTTTGCTTTAGCTCAAAAAGGATTTGATGCAGTTAGTAAATGGCTACAATTAAATCGGTTATCTCTAAATGTAAATAAAACTAAGCTTATCACATTTGCCATCCGTAATTCCTCTCATCCCCCTGACACGCCGGATCTTAAAATTGTCGCGCACATTAATAAAGATACGCATACATCTAATTACACACTAGAACATTCCGACTCAATGAAATACCTCGGCGTTACACTGGATAAGAACCTGAATTTTCGCTGTCATATCAATGATATCTCATCGAAAGTTCGTAAACTGTTATACATCTTCTCACGACTACGTGCCTCTGCCACTGTTGACGTAATGAGGATGGTATATAAGGCTTTATGCGAATCTATTTTAGCATATTGTATTACAACGTGGGGCGGTGCACCCAAAACATTGTTAATACAGCTTGAAAGGGCTCAAAGGGCCATCCTCAAAGTCAGTTTATGTAAGCCTTTCCGATTCCCAACAGATACTCTTTATAGTAGTGCTAAAGTTTTAACTGTCCGACAACTATTTATACTTAATACCATACTCAAACAACACCGGCTTGCTCCATATTATCCTCAACTACTTCGCCGCAGCCACCCAGTCGTTAAATACGTACCTACCAAAAAATCTTTCACTCAACGATTCTTCATTTATATGGGCCCACATCTTTACAACTTGCTACATAAAAAACTAAATCTTTATCCGTTAACCTCGTATAAATGCAAAGAAATAACTTTAAACTTTCTCTTAAACATTAATTATGACACAACTGAATCTCTCCTTAAGATGGCAATATGAGACAATACAGCACAAATATAGGTAAGCATACTGACCAACATTTTCAGGCACATACTTTCATTCACAAACACAGACACACACACACACAGACACAGACACACACACAGACAAACACAGACACACACAGAGACATACACACACAGAGACATACACACACAGAGACATACACACACAGAGACATACACACACAGAGACACACACACACACACACACACACACACACACACACACACGCAAACACACACATCAGCGTATATAAATGTAAAATTTGTACTTTTTTTTTTTTTCGCTATGTTTGTTTAATTCAAAGTTATTTAAGTCCCTTCGTTTTTACCTCGTTACAATATATTCCATGTTACATGTCAAAATATATACCTGTTGAATGATTTATAAGGCTATTGTAGCGGTGGGCCTGGTTTCCTGTGACACAGGTTTTAAACCTAATATAGGGACCAGCTTCCACAAATACTATAGTATTATAACTTAGTTTAGTAAGTATCTATATAGTAACACTGATTGTATTTGTGGTAGAAATAAACGATTTTATTATTATTATTATTATTATTATTTTGACGCGGTTAAACTAAATCAACTATGTTATTTTCCAGGTTCTCGTCTAGGCAAGATGCAGTCCCTCGCTGGGCTTGCAGCTGTGTTACAGAAGTTCACATTAGAGCCGAGCACCACAACCCGTCGTAAGCTGGTTTTGAACCGCAGAATGAACGTCGTTCAAGGAATCGAAGACGGCATTCCATTAAAACTCACATTGAGGAAATCCTAGTCTGTAAATTCTGTCCGGTTTGAGGTATTAACAACCATAATGGGTGAGGTGGAAGATGAGATTATGACTGAAAGAAATCATCGTCATCATCCTGTTTTCCTCTTCCACACTTCCCTATCAGCCGTCATCTTTACACTAACTCTATTATCTTTATGACTGAAAGATAATGATAATGATAATAATAATTCCTATTTATATCATAACGCCATAAAAGAGTATGCAGCAAATTAAAGAGTATTATATTCTAAGTATTTCCCTTTTCCTCTCGTTTTCCTACAAAAAAATTTTAGAGAGTAGTATGTAGTAGGTATGTATAACAAATCACTTTACGTCGTTACGTGATGATATATCATTGTCTTTTCCTAGATAGCCTATACCCCAGGGTATAGTATTACCACACTTATTACTTTATATCCCGGAAAAGTGCAAGGTTCCCGTGGGATTTCTAAAAAATCGATATCCACGCGCGCGAAGCCACCGGCATCATCTAATATCTAATTTTTATTAAAAAAATAACTTAATTGTGAATTAAATAATTAATTAATCATCTAATATCAATTTTTTATTAAAAAATAATGAATTATGAATTAACTAATTTGAAATTTCGTTTTGAAATCACTCTACCGCGGGCGAAGCCGCGGGCAAAAGCTAGTAGGTACCTATGTGATAACACTGACATAATTTTATTCTAACTAATGCATAGTTAATTGCGTGTTAGGGCACAGTAGTTTTATTGCGCAGTTGTTGACGAGGAAATTAAACACTGCGATCAATGATGTATGATGCCGTTATAAAATGCCATTGCCTAAAGTAGTAGTATGCAGGGCTTAATAATCCAAGAGGGTCAAAAAAATGTCGAAATGTCTGCGATGTCACAAAAATTATGCGTTTAGTAAGTTTAATAATGTTATTGATTGTGTTGTTGACGACCCGTGTGGCGCAATGGTCACCATGCCGGATCGCCGCGCCAAGGGTCCTGGGTTCGATTCCCAGCGAGGCAGAAATTTGAATGATGAGTTTGAATTTCTGTTCTTGGTCTGGGTGTGAATGTCCTTGTCTTGTGTGTTGTCCATGGCACCCACGACACAGGGAATCCTAGTGTGGGGCTATGAGTGTGAAGCGTTATTTATTTATTTATTTATTTTATGCCTTCAGCAGGCAAATGAGCAGACGGAGACGATGGTAAGTGATCACCGCCGCCCATGGACATTAGTAACATCAAGGGCGTCAGCAATGCGTTGAAGGCCTCGAAGAAAACAACAGACCCGCTTCTTGAAGGACCCCATGTCATAGTATGGAGGGAACACCGATACAGGAAGTTCGATCTACAGTTTAACACGTGCAGGGTAGAAAGAATACTTACTGTGATAAAAATGTGTAATAAAATGTAAATAATCGGATTTATTGTGCCAACCTAATTCTAACGTTTTACTTTGCGCGTGTTCACCCAAGGATAATTTCTTTAAGTATTATTTGTGATTTTATCGTAATTAACTATACCTATATTATGATGAAAATTAAAAATCCACTTGCAAGGGGAAAGCACTGCTTAAAGTATTTAAGACTTCTTCGCATAAATCTACTTATTAACTTTTCAATGTTTTCCTCCCCACAGATTAAACCATTGAAGTAAAAATCATTATTGATTACTCTTGCGACATCGACATTGCTCCAATCGCATGACCTAGAACGTGCCTAGAACTTAAAAATGGCGTAGACGCTGTCCCGTATGTCACGGTATTTAATTGACAGATGCCAAGTTCCTCAGACGGCTGTCTCGCCATAGAATCAGCTGCAAGGGACCTTGTTCAGGGTCGATCCGTACCTGCATGTAGGTACATTTTTTCGACATCGTCGGCGTAGTGGCGTAGGCGACGTATCAACTTTCACGAAATCTGAGCAAAATAGAAATTAAATCTCTCTGTAATGGTTCCCCTATGAGATGTAAATCGTTAAGCGGAATATCTGTTTGACGTCGCCGCCCTGGCGTCAAATGGGTGAATATCAGAAACGTGAATTTTTTTTTAAATTTTGGTGGCGAAATTTTCTCTTCAGTTTTAATGAAAAATGAGGATCTGGTATAAGTATAAGACCAGGTCCTCGTTTTTCATGAAAACCTGGGTATAAGTACCAGTCCTCATTTTTCACGAAAATGAAGAGAAAATTTCGCCACCAAAATTGAAAAAAATGCACGTTTCTGATCTTCACTCAAATACTACTCTTAAGCGCGTCGTGGTACTTTGCTCGCGGAATACCTACAGCATGGTGTGGTATAAAGTGGTGAGGGCTACCATGCTGTGATGCGACTCATGCGCCCCATCTATACATATTCGTGCATAAAATCGCGGTAAAGCTAAGCAGAGTTGCTTTATAGACATGTGTAGTTTATTTTTATCATTAATTGTGAAAGTTGGTAAATTAACAGAGTAGGTTAATAGTCACATTATCTTAGTATAAATATTGAGGATACATTACATAATATTCTTATTTTTGCAACAATAATAAGCAATTATTATAATGGTTTATCGACCGATTTAAATCAGCTGTTGGTTGATTTTAAATATCCTCGTTTACTATAAAATTATATATTTTTATTATCTAAGAACGTGACTATTTCATTTACTTATATTACTTTGGTGTCATGCATTATAAAAATAAAGTGAATGTATCTTTATTGCATTCTTTGAATGTTCCGTTTCACGGAAAGTAATTAAGGGGGGTGATAAATATAGTAAATTATCACAAACAATAAAATAATAACAAACAATAAAACTTTGCAACTACTTACTGCTTTATATTATAAATCATAGTTAAGCGCATAGATGACTAATATATTAAATACTACTCGTAAATTCATTAATGCACAAGTTGGTACCACTTTGGTGGATCTCTTTTCATTTTAATCGGTTCGTGAGTCTTGGGGCCACTCAAATGTAAAGCTTAAATTACATGTTCTTGTGACTTTTTAGGCTTTTCTACACAGAACTTGGCACCCATTTACATCTCAGTTAGGTATTAGTCATTTAGAGGTCAGTGAATCAGTCACCAAAATGCGGATTTTTAAACTTTAATGTAGCAATAACTGTTTGAGCTACATTGATGAAAGAACCTGCACTCCATTATTAGTTATTTATAAGTAATGGTCTTCCACTATTGATGTCCGCTGAATATTTAAATAACATTTGTTAGGGTTTATAATTACCAATAAACTATTTGATTAATACTACGAACAAAGACGCCATTATTTTTGTAATTCGCCGAACACCATGGCGCCGGCATCAGTCAACACACCTTAGCGACGCATACGTTGTCAGGATGGTTGATTGTTAGGGTTTAGAATAACCAATAAACTATTTGATTAATATTACGAACAAAGACGCCATTATTTTTGTAATTTACCGAACTCCATGGCGCCGGCATCAGTCAACACACTTGAGTTGGCTGGCTTCGGGTTTCGGGTGAAATATTACTGTGAGAAATTCGAACAACGAACAAGGGATTGATGTTGGTCGGTTGAGGTTTTTAAGCCGATGTGGCTTCCCGAAGGGGATATAGCGTCTTAGACTGCAAAGGCACTAACACGTGTGGTTGTAATAAAATAAGTATTTGTAAGATTTTGAATATTGTAAAGTCAAGGAGTGAGATTTTGCTCAAATACATATTATAACATGAAAATGGAATAAATATTGTACATCAAGACATATGTTTTTGAATTATACAACAAAGGAGGAAAGTCTGGAGATTAATCTAAAATCTCAGAAGTGGGATTGAACCAAGACGTAAGTACACGCCTATTTATTTATTTTTACAGTACCAATTGTTTTTCTTTCTTTCGACAGTCAAATTGCACATAAAAAAAATGTGTTGTGTGATCGAATCAATTAATTCAATAGAATTTTAAGCAATGTTTCTGCAAATAGTATTTGTTTTTTATTGGCAATCATATTAAAAATATTAATAATTTAGAAACCGATAATTTATTTAAAACCAGATTAAAATCATTCCTCGTAAGCAAGGCTTATTACTCCATTAATGAATTTTTGTATGAAAAAGCCAGTAGGAATTTTATAATAAATGTATAAAAATTGTTTTCTATTAAAGATGTTTTATAATGATATAATTAAATCAAATTTCATTCTTATTTATTAAATGATACTTGTTTTAAATATTTTTCCAAAAAATTTACATATTGAACAGCGTTTATAATTTTATTACTTTAATTGTGTTTATTCATTACTGTTATTTAAAATTATGAACATTTAAAATTGTGTTTCAAGGAATATTATGTTTTTGCCGTGCCCAGCCTGGGTTGTGTACACTAAGTGGCAAAAACTCGCGTTGCTCATAAGTGGAGTGTGGAGTCACAGTCTTTGTAATTCGTTCGTTTTAAGTTTTTTTTTATAAACATTTTTATTTTATTACTTGCATTCCCCGGCTATCTACTAGCTGGTTGAGTTTTAGATATTTAAAGTTAGACACTGTTTTAAAGAACGTATTTTATATATATCTACACGATACTTAGTAATCATGTCTGTTATGTGTATTATTTGAAATAATGATTTAAAGACAACTACTGGTTATTATTTATATGATACTAGTTTTTGCCCGTGGCTTCGCCCGCGGTAGAGTGGTTTCGAAAGGAACTTTTTAATCAAGTAATTTAGATTTAAATACCCGTTGTTTTGCGCCCGTGGATATCGTTTTAAATAAATCCCAAATCAATTTACTAATACAACCTTTTTATTATCGTTTGCTTCTTAATGCAAACATTTCCAGCTAATGGATAACACGAACCGGCCGAGCCGGGACCGGATTAGCCGAAGGCGGGACACACCTGACCCAAGGAATTTCCGCACTGTCTCTAGAAGTCCAAGACGCAATAGCAGGCGCTCTGTGTGCAGCAGAAGTGACCAAGAACGAAAAAGGGCTCGTATGAGAGTCCAACTGTTAGAAGATGAGCTTCACCGAGAACGTGAAAGACTTTTGATGGAGGAAAGACGACGTTACTCTTCGCCGAGGGTGAGTGAATCTCGTTTTCGGAGTCGCAGCCGTCTGGAGTCAACTGCAACAGTACGAAGCCCAGACGACGAGCTTCGGACCCCAGAGCCACGGGTACACGCCGAAAAATATGAAAGGTCACGTAGTCCTTCTTTATCTAAAAATAATCTCATAGAAATCTTAAAATGTATGAGAAATGGTTTAACGTCACAGCCTAACGAGAACGCACAATCCTCACAAAAAGTTGATTGTAAAAATATACTACCAAATTTTGATCCATCCACTAAAAATCAGCGTATTGATGTTTGGTTAAAAAAGGTGAATGAGTGCGCTTCAGTATATGGTTGGGATGATAAAACTACAATTTACTTTGCCATGCAAAAACTCCAAGGTCTGGCTAAAACTTGGTACGAAGGTCTGAACTCGATTCTTTTTACTTGGCAAGAATGGCAAGAAAAACTTGTTTGTGCATTTCCTTTCGATCAAAATTATGGCCAGGCTTTGGAAGAAATGTTAAAGCGAAGATCTAGATTTAATGAGCCAATCGAATTGTACTATTATGAGAAATTAACACTTCTTAATCAATGCGATATTGAAGGTAAACGCGCTGTTGACTGTATTATTCATGGGTTGAACGATCGAACGCTACGATCCGGTGCTCTAGCATTACGTTGCTCACATCCTGATCAACTATTACATTACTTATGCAATAATAGAGATGTAAATTATACACAACAAGAAAAATTTGCGTTCAAAACCTATCGAACAACATTTAAACCTAAAAACTCTGATTATTCCACTGTTAGTCACGGTTCGCAACAGAAATACGTACCTAAGGAACCCAACCGAAAAAGGGGCGGTTGTTATAACTGTAATGAAATGGGCCATAGTTATTTGTATTGTACAAAGCCAGTATTACGGTGTCTAAATTGTAATAGGATCGGACATACAAGTGAAAATTGCAATAGAAAGGTTGACGATAAAACTAATATTCTACCACAAACGACCATGTGCATAAATTCTAATTACAATAAAAATAAACCCCACTCGAAATTCACTAAAGAAGCACGTGTAAACGGTGTACGCTTTATGGCATTCGTGGATTTCGGCAGTGATGTTACATTGATAAAAGAAACTGTTGTCCGTTCTTTAGGATTGTACCACAATAACGTCGCTACTATGTTGAAGGGTTTTGGTAACGGTGTGGTAAAATCGATGGGAGAAGTGGTTCTTGAAATAAGTATAGATGAAACAAAAGCGGAAGTTTTATGCAAAGTCGTAGGGGATGAATTTTTAGATAAACCCGTATTAATAGGACAGTCTTACACTGAACAACCACATATAATTGCATTTAAGAATGTGGATATGTTACAGTTTTTCGATATTGGCAAAGAGTTACCATCCTCTGATATTAATGTTACTGAACAAAGTTCATTCAAAGTTATCGCGCTTAGTACATTTGAATTATATGGTCCAGCTACTATTAGAACTCAAGTGGAAAACTTATTTACTGGTAGTGTTCTTGTAAATAATATTATTGCAGGAGAGCCAAATCGACAGTATATTGTCCATGGAGGTCTGTATTATGCTAAAGGCGGACGTATCCATATAGTAATTACACCGTATCCGGGTCCATGTAGAATTATGAAGGGCTTAGTAATTTGTCGAGTGGAACGTGTAGAATTTGTTAACAGGGTAATAGAACAATTGTCCCCGAATATTACTGCTACAGAATATGATTTCGATATTAGTCAAGTTCGTGTTGGTAATACAACATCCGAGAATGATAAGCAATGTCTCATAGACTTATTAAGAAAATATAAACACTGTTTTACGACATCTCTCAAAGACCTAGGTTGTAGCAACACTACGGAAATGCATATAAAATTGAATAGCGATCGTCCAGTAGTATATCGGCCATATAGGTTATCCCACCATGAACGAGAAAAGGTGCGAGATATGGTCGAGGAAATGTTAGATGCAGGGATAGTGAGGGAGTCTCATTCTCAGTATGCTAGCCCAATTATACTTGTAAAAAAAAAGGACGGGTCCTTAAGGATGTGTATAGATTACAGAAAATTAAATTCCGTGACAATAAAAGAGAGATATCCTATGCCTATTATAGAAGATGAGATAGCGCGACTAACTGATCAGGCTTGTTTTATTACCCTCGATCTCGCTTCGGGTTATTATCAAATACCGATATCTGAACAGAGCAAACATCTCACTTCTTTTGTTACTCCAGACGGTCAGTATGAATTCAATAGGATGCCGTTTGGTTTGGCGAACGCACCAGCTATTTTTCAGCGAATGATGAATACTCTTTTAGGATCAGCTCATTCTGGAAAAACCACTGCTTATATAGATGACATCCTAATATTTGGGAAAAACCCTACTGAATGTCTCGCACATCTCGAGGAAGTATTGCAAATAATTGCAGATGCAAATTTGACTTTAAACTTATCAAAATGTGAATTTCTTTGTGACAAGATTAATTATCTCGGGTATGAAATAAGTTCTGATGGAGTAAGGCCGGGGATGAACAAAATTTTAAGTGTTAAAAATTTTCCTAAACCGGAAAATGTACATAATGTTCGACAATTTCTTGGCTTAGCGAGTTATTTCCGTAAATTTGTAAAGAATTTTGCCTCAATCGCTTCACCACTGAATAAGTTACTAAAGAAAGGCGAACCTTGGGAGTGGAATGCTAACCAGGAAGAAGCTTTCGAGACACTTAAATCTATTCTTATCGATAGACCGATTCTAGCAATATATAACCCCAAAGCGGAGACAGAATTACATACAGACGCGAGCAAATTAGGTATTGGAGGCATTCTACTCCAACGTAAGTCAGCTAACGAGCCTTTTCATCCGGTCGCCTACTACAGTAGGCAAACTTCACCAGAAGAAAAGAATTTCCATTCGTATGAGTTAGAAACACTAGCTGTAGTTTTCTCACTGAGGAAGTTTAGGGTTTATCTGTTAGGCAGAGAATTTAAAATTGTCACAGATTGCAGTGCTTTACGTTCAACTTTTCTAAAACGAGATTTAATTCCTAGAATCGCACGTTGGTGGTTGTCGTTGCAAGAATACGATTGCACTATTGAATATAAGGCTGGTGTGAAAATGAGTCACGTTGATGCACTATCTCGAAATCCTACTAATGATTCCGAGGAAACGATGTTAGACCAATTTCCAACTGTCATGTCAATTAGTGATCATGATTGGTTACATACACTTCAACTCGGTGATTCTGAGCTTTGTAGGATTCGCAATATTTTAAGTAGCAATGTTGATGAAAAGGGACTTCAATATATAAAAGAAAATTACGTTGTCAGAAATAATAAACTATTTCGTTGTTTAAATGGAAAACAAGACCAAATTAGATGGGTGGTACCAAAGGGGGCTAGGTGGCAGGTTTGCCGTATGAATCATGATGAAATTGGACATTTTGGCTTTGAAAAAACATTGGACAGAATTAAAAAAAATTATTGGTTTGCCAAAATGTCTAGATTCGTCAAGAAGTATGTGAATGCATGTGTAGAATGCGCTTACGCAAAAAATAACTCAAATAAACGCGAGGGTCTTCTTCATCCTATTGAGAAGATAGAAATACCATTTCATACCATACATATTGACCATCTAGGACCTTTTGTAAAGTCTAACAAAGGGCATACTCACCTGCTAATAATCGTAGATGCGTTCACTAAGTATTGTATCATTAAGCCAGTAAGGAACACAAAAGCTCAAAGTGTAATTAAAGCTTTAGATGACGTGATATACACATTTAGAGTTCCCGACCGGGTCATAAGTGACAGAGGTAGCTGTTTTACTTCACATGTTTTCAAAAAGTTTGCTCTTGATCGAGGTTTCAAGCACATACTTAATGCCGTTGCTAGTCCAAGATCTAACGGCCAAGTCGAGCGGTATAATCGCACTATACTTGATTCGTTAAAAACGCTCAATGTTAAACATAGTGAAAAAGAATGGGATATAAATTTAGGAAAGATTCAATGGGGACTTAACAACACCATTCAAAAAACTACTGGTAGAACCCCATCAGAGATATTATTTGGAACCTGTATTAATGCAGGAATCACCCCAATTCTTACCGAAATTATTGATGAGACTCGTGAACATAGGGACGTTTCCGATGTACGTGCAGAAGTTAAAGATAGGATAGACAATGAACAGATTAAGCAAAAACTGAGCTATGATAAAAGCAGAAAACCAGCGCGGATATACAAGAAAAATGAACTAATTAAAATCACTAAAATTAACTTCCACAATGATGGACAAAGCAAAAAACTTTTGCCAACCTATTTGGGGCCATATCGCGTTGTTGAAGTCTTAGGTAAAGACCGCTATAAAGTAGCCCCTGTTCAAGGATTAATTAGCACACAAAATAAACGCCCCACTGTAGTTGCGGCGGATCGTATGCGACCATGGATTCACGTAGCTGCTTTAGAATTACATGATTCTGAACACGAAGCTTCTAGTGATAGCGATTAATTATTGGCGAACTGTTATGTTTAACTTAGTATATCTTTATAATTATCCTTGGATGAGCCTAGAGCTAAATTATTGTTACTTTTTGTATTTTGTGTCTATCAGATAATTGTGATTTTATGTAATGTATAATGTAATAATATGAAATCAATGGGGTCGCATTCCTAAATAAAATTGTGTACAAAATTCAGCACCGTTCCGTTCTTATCGTATGTATTTATGTTCATTATGAAGCAATATCATAATGTTTCATTCTTTTCCATCAGCCAAGTATTGCACATCGAGTCGATATAATATTTATATGCTAGTTCAGACAGTGCCAATATTTCTTCAACATAAGTAATCGATCGTCTTATGTTGGACAATGAAGGAAACTATTAGTCGAAGTTTCGCAATAGTAGTTCGTCGATCATGCATTGTACCGAACCGATCGGTGCTTGTCTTGATACGTCGAATGCTAGTGCTGATAACACAGGGCCGCAAGTAATCGATCGTCTTGCGGATGGCCAGTATTAGTAAAGTTAGTGATTTCCTGATTAAATGTCGACTCGATCGTTCAAACTGTAATGCGCCACAGTTAAAAGCTAAACTAATGTCGATAACAATTACTATCTATCTAATCTTAGCACCATGAGTAAAAGTCAAAGGAAATTGAGTTATTTTACATTTCATTGATTTCATGTTACCGACTTTCGATTCAAATTTTAACATTTTATATTAAGATATAATTTCATCTTAGTCATAAGAGACTTATGTGTGTACTAATATTAGTAAATCGACAACCATAAAGGACTATAATAGAATTAAAAGTGACACCATTGCTGTGTATAGTATAACCTTCATAATTAACAATATTGCAAATAATAAATGAAAAATTTTTTTTGAATGTCATTAAGTTTAAGTTTGAGTTAAGTTAAGACTTTGGTTATGAAGAAATATTTTTTTTTTATCTTATTATAAAGTATTTTAATTTTATTTTATTGTTCAAATGATAATATTATAATTGTATAACCGACCAACATTTTCGACTATTAGGCCCGATTGTTAGGGTTACCACCTGGTGTCGTATGCGGGGACGCATACGTTGTCAGGATGGTCGATTGTTAGGGTTTATAATTACCAATAAACTATTTGATTAATACTACGAACAAAGACGCCATTATTTTTGTAATTCGCCGAACACCATGGCGCCGGCATCAGTCAACACACCTTAGCGACGCATACGTTGTCAGGATGGTTGATTGTTAGGGTTTAGAATAACCAATAAACTATTTGATTAATATTACGAACAAAGACGCCATTATTTTTGTAATTTACCGAACTCCATGGCGCCGGCATCAGTCAACACACTTGAGTTGGCTGGCTTCGGGTTTCGGGTGAAATATTACTGTGAGAAATTCGAACAACGAACAAGGGATTGATGTTGGTCGGTTGAGGTTTTTAAGCCGATGTGGCTTCCCGAAGGGGATATAGCGTCTTAGACTGCAAAGGCACTAACACGTGTGGTTGTAATAAAATAAGTATTTGTAAGATTTTGAATATTGTAAAGTCAAGGAGTGAGATTTTGCTCAAATACATATTATAACATGAAAATGGAATAAATATTGTACATCAAGACATATGTTTTTGAATTATACAACAAAGGAGGAAAGTCTGGAGATTAATCTAAAACATAATATAATTATTACTAAATCTAAATAATAAATACGATAATCGACACTACTCTTATTAGTTATAAGTACTAAAACTGATATGTTTGGATTAAAAAAATTAAGGGTGCTATTCCACTCGTTGAAATCCACATAATGACTAGCTGTAATCAATTTTGATTGCTATTATTAAATTACAAGCACTTTAATTGAGTGTTTCTAGTATAATTAATACTTATTTAATTATTATTATTATTAATACTTATTTATAAATGATAAAAATTTACTACTTTCTGATTTATTCCTTTGTATTCACCCGACTACCTATCTGGATGCCAAATTTTAACTTTCTAGGTAATCTGGAACTGGGTTAGTTTTGATCTATTGGTTAGTCAGTGATAAAAATGACGATTTTTGGACGTTAATATCTAAATACCTAACCGTAAATTTGAGGTATGTTTATGAAATTTGGAGCACATAGGTATGTATTTCGCAAGTCTCAATAAATGAGCCAAATTTGGCAGGTTTATGTGGAATAGTTTTAAATTATGAGGGGTCAAAAGTGGCTCCAAATGGTTCGTGTTAGACAGGGTGAACTTGGCTTGACACGCTATCGCGTGTCTATATTGGAGCAATCACTACTTATATGTATTATTATGATAATTAGGTTATTAATAATACTTATTATTTTATACGATACTGTACCGGAAGAAAGTTTATTGAACCTCCGTACTTTGTGCTCCATTCCAGATAACCTACAGTATATTTTCTAATCTGACGTACCTAACACTCAACAATGCCGAATAGTATGAATCATAGAGTAACTTGGTATGAATACTGATATTGTCAATTTATGACTATGACTTATTAAGTGATTAAGTACTCTGTGTACCTATTCACGAAGTACATAAACATTTTAACCCGAACGATGAAAATTTTTAATGTTTTTAATGTTCATCGTTTCTAATTTTTCTGTATCTTTTTCTTTTTTAAATTCCTAAAATAATGGCAGTGCAATACACAAGAATATATTATGGACCATACGAGGCGTTTTACACATTGTCCCACAAACCTCAAAAGCTAAGGGGCTTAAAAGGTAAAAAAATTTACCTACCTATCTCAGATCTCAGTTTAAATATGTAAGTATGAAGAATTAGTTTATGTACCTAACAAATTTTAACACATTTAACTATTATTGCTACGTATATAAGATACAGTGACCATACAGGGCGATGTGAGCCGATGTGGCGATGGCTCCATCTTATTTTATTATTATATTATATGTATAAATAAATAAAATAAACGCTACACTCATAGCCCCTAGGATTCCCTTAATCGTGGGTGCCATGGACAACACTCGAAGACAAGAACAGACATACCCAGACCGAGAATAGAAATTCAAACACATCATTCAAGTGTCTCGCTGGGAATCGAACCCTTTGAATAGGACCTTTGAACGGCTGATAAGGCATGGTATCCATAATGCCATGACGCCACGCTGGTCGTTATCTATGTGCCTACCATATCAAACTAGCAACCTGGTTTTGACATTTCTGTGGTTTTGGTCGCAGTGTCAGAGAACCAGAAATAATATGGGGCCAACTCTGTGCTTCTTTTTTGGCTCGCTGACGCCTTTGGCCGATCGTATAACAATTTAAACAAGGCTCAACAGCTCGATTTCAATTGCCAGCAGTTTATAATTATATGAAAAAAAAACATAATTTAAAAAGCATTTCTAACTACAGACCATCTACAAAAACTTGGGTTTCGAGTGGATCTGGTACCGGTCGAATTTATTAACTATTGCATGATTGAAATGTGCGGTTATGAGGTATGATAACAATCGTCGTTATTTTTAAAAGGTGATCTTTAGTTACACCCAATGGTGTTTAGATAAATATAGATACGTTATGCCCTTACAAATCAACCGAAAAAATGTTCCGATGTCCGCAAGGCACGGTTTATTGCTTTATCGCACGTCTTTATCGCTCTCGCGTCAAAACTACATCGCTGTCTCTTTTTTCATGAAAATCATGAAAATCCGTTCAGTAGTTTTTGCGTGAAAGAGTAGCAAACATACATCCTCAGAAACAAATATTCACATTTTTTTAATAATTTTAATTGAAAAATAGGAAGCTATGAGCAGGAATTAACAGTGCCTATGGAAGTAGGTATAATACAACCCAGTTATAGTTTGAAAACACAGGTGGTGGTGGCCCTAGCACTCTGCCACTCATCAACTCATGTATAACTTCTATAAGATTCCGTAAGATATGAGTCTCTTCCCAAGCGAACCTGTTGGTTCCGTTGCTTAAATCCCTGAAGATTCCAGAATCTCTTTCGCAAATATTTTTCTCTCCATCACAGGTAGACTGACGAAGGGTAAAGTGAGAAAAAGAGAATACTCTTAGGTCAACTCTTCAAAGATGAGTGCTATAAGGTAGATAAAAAGGAAAACCTTTTAGTTCTAATGTAGTACCTATAGATATGCTGTTGGAGACAATTATAGATCTTTCTCATTAAAAACAGAAGTGTCTTCCAGGTATTCAGATGCAACATCAAGAACCTATCATTCAACACTCCAGCAGAACTGGACCCAGTATGCCAGCGGGCCATTAATGCCGTAGTGACTTCCTCAGCCAAGCTGGCTAGAGCACGACTGTATCTATGGTTCTGGTCTTTGCTGGAAGACCAGACCTTCAGACGGGAAGAGTTCGCGCCCAAAGACAAATGGATCGCCGACTTAGATATCCAGAAAAACATCAAACCCTTGGAATGTTTTATTTGCTGTGCGTCGCTAAGACCGTGTAAGGATGATTTGTAATTATATACAAGAACTGGCCAAAAATTGACTGTATTCTGTGTTTAATGCGATTTTTATAATGTGTTTACTTTTTTATAAACTTTACATACTTTAGAGAATTTATTTTATAACCATTTTGATTAGTTAATATATTATTAGATTTGTATCTTCTCGGCTTTTTTATCATTTATCATTATCATATTTCCTTAGTTTTACCAACAAATAGCATACACCTAATTAGTAAGTTTTAACAAACAATAAAATCTGGAAATTTAAATTAATTCGATCCATTAGTCCCAGAATTTAGTATACAAAGACGATATTTTATTATTACTTTGTTTCTTAGGAACATTTTTGTTTCGGTAAGAATAAGTAAATGGGACGTTCCACATAATATAACCAGCTTAAATAATGGTAATACTACGCCCACTGCGATGTTTCACCAAATACATGAGACGTAAAATAAAACAACAATGATTTTAGATCCTTTATATTGAAACAAGTCACAAGGCTCCCGAGGTCAGTCCGCTAACAATCATTTAAATACTATTTTCATGAATATAATCTGTTTAAATTCTCAGTCAATACAGCTTTCTCTTTACAATACAACTCATGTAACTACTGGCAACAATCCTTTTTTTAATTTACTTCATAATTACCATCACTACATAGAACTTAGATTCCTTTTGGTAAACCGTTTTGAATGCGGTTTTCTAATGCATTGTAGTAAGTTTTGGATAACTTTAGTATTTGTTTTATTTCAGTCGCTTCATAAATTTAAAAATAAAATAATACATAAATTCAAAGAATACGTATCAAGGTTCATGATTATTGAATTCTTCATCAAATCGTATTTGGAGGTGAATGTTCGTAGAGTAATTAGATATTGTCATCCCTGTAGCGCAGTTGGTAGTCTCTCACCACTCAACAAAATACCCGGTTCGATTCCCGGCTGATGTAAATAACCACCTAAGTAACATGAGATGGCACAAAGTCGTCATGTCATATGCTACGCGCGAATGAGCACTACTCCATATAGTTACACAGAATATTGATACTATAATGAGTTTTTCACACCAATCTTCATTTCACTATTATTTTGTTACGAGATAATAAATAACATTACATTATAATATGTAACATTAGTAATTTGGTAAAACTTACTTCAATGCTACCAACATAAAAACGAAGTGCAGGCTTATGTGAAACGCACTTTAGTTGCAAGCTGCAGGCCAGATCACACGTTACATCACAAGTCATATTGCTGTGGTGGACACAAACCTTAAAGTGACACTTAAATTCACTTCTTCTCAGGTTTTGTTTGTGATGGTTCATTTATGTTGATCTTTGCCAAATAAAAAATGAATCCTATGAGAGCGTAAAAAGGAAATCTATGAGAGCGTCTATTTTAATCATTATTTTTTTATTTTCATATAATGCACTTTTATATAAAGCCCTACTGAATCACATATAATTATCTCACTACACGAATTTCAGTCGTATATTCAACAAAATTAAGTTGAATTTCATAGATTCATCTGTGTATTATATTTAATTCTTCAAATGGTGTCGATACGTTAAAACAATAAACTTAGTGGACCAGTTAAGTGGTCTAGGGGTTTATACAAAGTTTATTTTATTAGTACAAACGAAATGTGATATTTTTAAAGTATAATAGGATTTATTATACACAGGCCAGGGTTCAAAACTATCCAGCATAATATTTCCAATAGCTTTATTCATTTACAATGTATATATCAATTCATACATATATCGTATATCGTATCTCCAATCTAATAACTTAATAGTATGTAAAAAATACGATAAAAGTTAATACTATCGGAATTCTAGCATGAACCCTGATAATAACCTTATACTATCGGAAATTTTCTTAATAACATTTTACCACATAAATTACAATTGAATATTGTGGTTTCAGGACATATTTTAAACACATGCTAAATTATGTAGCTTATATGACTTCATTTTAAATGCATCACTTAACTAAATTAGGCATTGATTGCAAAAACTTATAAAACTCAGCAGTTATTTGTCTATTGAAATAAATGAAGAAAAGAATTTTGTTTTTCAGTATTTTCAACCAATTATATCTCTAAACTGCAAGTAGATGCATCCGTATCAAACTAGCAAAAATTGTCTACAAAGGAATGAGGTATAGAGAAGAAAAAAACATTCCAAGATTTTTAAAGCGATTGCAACATATAATTAGCTACAACATACAGACAAGTACCTTGTCATAAACAAAGAGAATGATTACTAATGCCTAAAACATTATAAATATAACATATTCACTCGTATTGTTGGAATATATCTTGTTTATTTACATATCCGTCTGAACCAAGCCTTTCCAATATAAAACCGTCTAGCTAAAATTTCATAAATTACTCTAATTTATTTTACAATCAAGATAATAATGAGTAAACATAAATAAATGTATAATATTTAAAATTATCATTAGTTACATGTACACCTAATACCGAGAGACAATAACAAAAATTATTGCATATCTTTATATTTAGTAGTGTTCCTTCGATTGATTAACAACAAGCCCTAATTGTGGTCAAGGGAAAAAGAAAATTATATGGGTTTAGTAAAAGAGAAATGTGGATCGGAATTGTCATCACAAGCATTCAAAAATATCAACAAACCTCTAGAACCTCCCCTTAATTGCTATCAAAAGCCTTTACTGCAACAATTTATGGTTAGTTAAAAAAAAACATAAAAACTGACATAAATTTATATTTTTGGTAATATTTCATAAGTCATTACATACATATCACATACTGAATAATAATTTACGTTATTGAATTTGTTCTTTAATCAAATAAAATGATATGGTTTTATTCAAATTCCATTATTATTTGGGATTAACGGCCGCACTCAGAGTGACTTAATGGTTACTTAAATCCCTCCTTAGTACAGAATTTATATTGCGTTTCTGTACTAAGGAGTGATTTAAGTAACCATTGTTTTTATGTATGTATAAACGATACTATATTAATAATACATTAATTAGATAAGAAATAATTTACCTTACAGTCAAGGCTATGGTGGAGTAAATATTTGCAGAGGTTAAACCAACTTCAACTCCCATTTGATTCTATCAATTTTTGAGTGAAATGTATGAAAATGGCAATAGCAGCTTGCAGACAAATAATTTTCTATAGGTTTCCCTACTTTAGTATATTATTCTCTATGAATTAGACATTATTAATGTAAAAAATCTATCACCCCGGATTATCACCATTAATATTTATATGTCCTAAGGGCCGATTCAACCAAATACGAGTATCATAATAAGTAAATCAATGTAAAAAAATATAAATCGCAACTGAAGATTTTATGTGCATTTAATTATTAGTACAAATTATATTGATAAATCAATAGCACAACAACATTTAATTGGAGGATCATTGAGATTATAACAATCAAATATATTTTATTGAGTTTGGTCTAAAACGCCATGAGTATACTATTGCTTTTATGATATACCTACTTCAATATATTTATATGTTGCCAAATAAATTGAAATTCTGTAAATATAAAGCCATACCTTATCTAATTTTACACACATACACATACATACAATACTCTCACTCACCTCAAATATGTTAGTTAATTTATTCGCAGCCAATTTCCTTTTTTGATTGAATGTAATCTAATAAAATAAAAGTAATTTTCATATCTTTATAATATGGTCACTATTATAATTACACTTTTATTTGAACACCAAAAATTTTATGAGGTAACTTTAAAGCATAGTGGAGTACAAATATTATTATAGCGGGGGAAGTAACACTGAATGAGATGTGTAGTTGTATGTATGATCGGAGATGTTAGATGGTAAAAGGTTCAATGGTGGCTTCAAAGGTTAGATGGTAAATTGATTTAAAACTTTGCCAACTTCTTATAAACATGTCACAACACTATACCTACCCATAGGTAGGTATAAGTCATAACTTGCCTCTGACCTTTTAACTTTGAATGAGTGATAAAGAATTATGCTGGCTATACACGATCAAGTATACTTGTCAAGTTTGCAGCGGACTTGACGCGGCATCCAGTAAACTTGACGGTGTATGGCCACGGTATGGCTATCTGACCATATAGCTATCTCATGCACACTGGATGCCGCATCAAGTCAAACTGCAAACTTGACAAGTACACTTGATGGCCAGCTTTAAAAGAGTAATAAAAGTGTACACAAACTGTTATATATAAGATACATATTATTATTATTTATTATATTAGTAGGATTTATTGAGGGAGGTGGTTGTCTTTGCTTCTAGGCGGCACTTATAGATTTCTGACAACATGTAGTGGTGTTATTTAATTAATTATCATAAAGATCAAGGATAATTCCTTGATCAGTTAGTTAATTTTCACATTTTATATAAAGATGGATAATTACTTTCAAAATTGATTACACATTTCACTTCACCATAAAAACAGTATGTCGTAAGTGCATTTCATTGTTAAAAATTAGGCACATAATTTTAAACCAGAATCTCAAATATCAAGAATGGAAATTTACATTAAAAAAAGTGTGCCACAAAACATGTAAGACTGGATCAAACCTGACTTCAAAACAGATGGTATCTAAACATCTAAAAGAGGTGTCTTAAGTTCCAGAAGCGCCATCTATTTAGAACTTTACATCTTTCCATTAGTAAGGCGGCATGTTAAACAATATTCATGTAATCCAAAATTACCTGTGTACTTCCATATAACCTTCAAAACCAGTCAAAAGTACTAGTAACCAAAGGAGCACTTTAACAGAATCTTGACCAGAAACAGGGCAATGTCACACACTCGAGTCCTTGCTAACACACAACGCACTATCGTCAAGCGGTAACAACGCGTCGCCGGCGTCCATAAAGTCCTCTCGCGTGATCGCGAGTCGCTCACTCATTTCACTTGAGTCTTCACGTGTTGTAAGAACTCGTAGTAGGAGAATGCGGACTCGACTCGATCGTCCACTAATCGATCGGTGAACATCTGCCGGGACGGTGAGTTATCCCTGGAAAAAAATAAAAAAATGAGTAACTTTGCAATGCTACTATGACGTAGGTGCACGTAAATGATGGGAATACATTGAAACGATTCTGCTACCGATTCCATTCTATTTATTATATAATACGAGTAACCGCCCTCGCTTTGCTTCGGTTTTCTTATTTTTAAACGCTTTTATTTAGCTTCACTTCGGAGCATCAAAGCATCAAAGCATCAAATCTTGTAACGTTAATTTGAATGACTTCCCTTTAATGAAAATTGATGAAATTTGGCAGACATGTGTATTTCCGATGACAATACACGAAAATCATATTTTAAACTAATTTTCATTGTTTATTTGTTGTTAAATTAAAAAAAACGATTTTCAGACTTTAGACGCATAATTCTCTATGTTCTATTTTACGTAGAGACTTGAAATTTTCACAACTTGTAGCTAATTTTATAAACTAAACATTATTGAAATAAAAGCGTTTAAAAAAAAAATTTTTTTAGGATTCAACTTATTTACACCTTGGGTTACATTATTGGAGTTTTATTAAGGATCCCTATTTTTTTTGAAAATATAATATAGCAAAATATAATATGTCATCCGGCGATAGTGTAGCTTCCCAACAGTGAAAGAATTTTTCAAATCGGATCGGTAGTTTCGGAGTCTATTCAATGCAAACAAACAATCAAAATTTTCCTCTTTATAATATTAGTATAGATTATTACTCTCCTTAATAACAAATAACTTTTTCTATAATTACAGTTAAAACATAAAAAAACCGACTGCGTAATAAAAACCAAAAAGAAAAAAACAAGCCTATTAGTTTAGAATGTTGTTAAAAGTAATACTGAACAACTACACTATAGAAGGATTAACAATCGGGACTCATTCTTCGACCAATCAAATCTTGTTTGTTTTTCCCAAGCAGCCTGTAATATTTAAATCGGTCTTTTGCTATGTGTACACTATGGCCGATGTAATATCTTGGCGCGTCTGAACATAGGCTTTGCGAACTTTAGCGCATGTAAGACAGAGATAGCGACACGAACATGCTAACGTGTGACTGAGACATAATACGCCGCGTACCGAGCATTGCCGAATTATGTTACTGCACAGCCTTTTGCGCGAAGTTCAGACGCGCCAAGATATATCGGCCGTACTGATACCTATATTAATAATCTAAAATTTTAACAAAAAAATAACCGACTTCAAATGAAGTACATCCAGTAAAAAAAGAATAGTCGAAATCGGTTGTATATTGAGTTATTCGTCCATTGATCACGCACATACTTAATGCAAATTTAAGACATATGATTTTGACATGGATGCCATTGTCAGATCTCGATCAAATTTATGTGGGACCACACGACAAGCACCAGCTTTCGATTAAAAAAAGAATCACCAAAATCGGTTCACCCAGTCCAAAGTTCTGAGGTAACAAACATAAAAAAACAGTCGAATTGAGAACCTCCTCCTTTTTTTGAAGTCGGTTAAAAATTTAAGTCACACTCACTTCAAAATAAGTATATTAGCAGCATACGGCTTCTCATCATTGAGTTTCTCGACGAACGCGTGCAGCAACTCGTTGCCAGGCGACTCTATCTTGGGCAACGAGCGCGCCTCGTCCGGCAGCTGACTGAACGCGGTCACACCGAAGCAGTCTGACAGGAACGCCGGAGAGACTCCATGACAGATGTATATCGTTAATGTTTCTTCGTCGTCTAAGAGGTAAGCGCCGTTGATGCTCAGTCTAAAATCGAAAGACAAGTAATCAAATAAGTGAGTTTTTTTTTTATGGAAACGAGCTGACGATCCACCTGATGGTAAGTGGCTATCGTCGCCCATGGACATCAGCGAAACCAAAGGCATCACTGATCCGTCGCCGGCCAAGACAGAAAGAAGAAAAAGAAAGAAAGTAATCAAGAAATTTAATTGGACTTGTGCATATGTCTTTAACGCCCCAAAGAGTCACTAACGGTCACTTTAATCGCTCCTTAATAAAGAATCACAATACAAATTCTGTACCAAGGAGCGATTTATGTAACCGTTATTGACTCTGAGTTGGGGTGTTAGAAAGGCTTTTTTTAATAGTTACAGTTCTCGTACTCAGGAGTCACTATCAAACAAATAGGGTAGTTATTTAAAAAAGATTATTATCTTACTTTTCTCTGTAAAACGAACAGAATATTACAAGCTAAGAAATGTTAAATGAACGAGAAAAAAATCACGCCTTTCCATCAATGCAAACTAAGTTCCAAGAATGGTAAATATTTACTTTCTTTTCATTTAATTCGAAATCCTCCCAAAACGGTATAATAGGCTAACGCCCCAACTCATAGTCACTAACGGTTACTTTAATCGCTCCTTAGTAAAGAATCACCATACAAATTCTGTACTAAAGAACGATTTAAGTAACCGTTACTGACTCTGAGATGGGGCGTTAGTCATACAATCAATTTTAAAAGCTATTTTACAAAACCTCATTTTAAGAAACACGACTGACTTGATTGACTAACAGACTGGCCGACTGATTGACTGACCGATTGATTGACTAACGGATTGATTGATTGACTAACTGACCGATTGATTGATTGACTGATTGATCGATTAACTGACTGATTCATTTCCCGACTCATTGACCAATCAAACCTTCCATTACCTCTCCGCACTAAGATGCATCCTCGGCGGGTGCGGCACCAGTATCTCCTCCCCGCCATTGTTGACAGCGTGGGCGTGGTCTCGCAGCGCGTGTATCGGGTACAGGTCGGGGTACACGAGCCGCATCAGCTGCGACAGCGGCAGACACTTCATAGCGCACATGTCCGCTACACGCTCGTCGAGACGCGTCGATGTGCCGGTTCGGAATGCTTTCTGTGACGGAGAAAAAAATATTTTTATTAAGTGGGTACAAGTTGTACCCGCTTCGAAAACCAACGGCAGCCATCTGCCGTACAAAGATAGTCATTTTATCACTAGGTAACACGGCCCTTAGTTAAACCAAGCCAGACGCACTCCGCACTTTTGGTATGATGTTACAAGTACGTGCCGGGTTCGACGTGTCAGACCAATGTCAGAAGGGCTGCCATGTGTGTCATACATCCGTAATGTATCACACATGTCATCACAAAAAAAGAAGACAACCCTGACAACGTCAAGTGAAAAGAAAAGAAAGGATAAGTGTTATGATTAGAAAGAGAGGCAGCGTCTAGATGTCGTCTGTTGACGATTAGCGCTGTGCGACCTGAATTACACTTTATTGTGTTGCAGCAAGAGTCGCTATTTATTTAAATGATTTTGGGAAGTGGGTCTTCTGTACCAATAGGTACTATTAAGTATTCTGTGATTAAACTGAACTTATAGTATGCAGATAAACTGTGCTAATTTTAACGGCTGTGCCGAAATGAGCTTAAGTTAGCGCCAAACAAGTAATAGCATTAACCGCCCTTTTTTACCGCGCTAACTGTTTTCCACACTTGCGATTAGAGCGTACGGCCGTAATATTACACGTCACCGACCACACAACAGTGACGTCACATACCCGTTTCAACAACGCCAGTAGATAGAGCGGCAGTAGCTTGAGCGAGGTGGGCGCGTGCAGGGCGCTGCTGACGGCGCCCGCGGGCAGGTTCTGGGCGAGCCGGTGGGCGGAGAGGGCGTCTATCGCCACGTTGATCAAAGCCTCGCGCGCTTCGGACATTGACGCTGACGCTGCTCGGTCTACGGCTGGGGGGTGAGAAATAAGTAGGTAAGTTAATAATAAGTAGGGAAGTTAATAATAAGTAGGTATGTTAATAAGAAGTCGATGGAGATGTAATAATTAATTTACTGAAGAGAGATAAAACACTATCGATAAAAACAGTGATAGATATAAATGTCAGGTGGTTGGAACCTGCACACAATTCTTTTTATACTCAGTTTTTTCAAATGAGACTTATTTGGTAAATAATCTTAGCACTACTTTTTATGCAAATATAATATTAATTTAAATTAGTTTAAAAATGATGTAATAGTAAACAGAACAAACGACTGACTTAGTCGTAGCATTAAATGAATATTTACTTGTCACTCAATTATTAATCTGCCTTCAAATTATTTTCATTTTATGTCAGCCTTTTTTTAAATTTAAAAATTACGATAAATAGCGGTTAAAACGTTGGTCTCCCGAACGCAGGGGCCCGAGTTCAAATCCTGACACGCACCTCTACCAGTCCGAAGTCTACCAATCCGCACATGGCCAGCGTGGTAGACAGTGGTCTGTACCCCTCACACTGTGAGAGGAGACCTCTTTACTTTACGATAAAAAGTCTCGACTCGTCTACAAAAATGGAGTATACTTCATCAGTGTGTGAGCATTTATAATTTATGATACCGTTGACGACGATAATACTGCGGTCGTAAGAAAAAAGGGCACAACTAACATTAAAAAAAAAATTGAGTTATATACATATTTAGAATCAGAAAAAAAGGCAAATCTGCTCAATTTTTGGAGAATTTTATCTTCAAGGAATTCGGAGATACAGCAGGCTCAAAAGGCACAAATGAGACTAATATTTATGTTTTATAGAATGAAAAGGCACATTTATTTACCATTATATTGAAAAGTCTATATACGTAGATGTGACTATTTACATTTTTACTGTAAAAAATATTTTAAAAATATCACTTACTACAAAGAAAAGGCATAGTTAACCAAATGTGACCTTTCTTTTCAACATAATGGTATAATTTTATATAATTTCAATACAATATAATAGTACTAATCTTCAGGCATATATCATCAATATTTTCTTTTAAACAATAGGTTTCCACACTATGAAGCAGAATATGGTAAAAACTTTAATCCCAATTATCTCAGTTTGACCAAAATGATAGATGTGCCCTTCCCTGGTACGACGGCAGAATATTATGGTGATGTAAAGGACGTACCCATCTTGCTGAGCAGTCCCACGATGCAGTGCGTGTCGGCCGCGTGCAGCACGTCCGTGAGGTTACTCGCGATCGGTAACGCCAGCGTGTGCACACGTATCCGACGCTCGCCTGAAACGACCTTAGTACCTTAGTATCTGGAGACATACACCAATACTTCAATAATATAATATAGTATGGATAGCCTCAGGGATCTCAGTTTATTTACAATAAAAATACAATTATATTTCCTGTTTAAATTTTCAATATTTCCAATAATACAATATTTTGCTATTTTCTAGCTTGACAATGAATGACAATCGCGTTATTCTCAAACACTATGGTAACCAAAACAGAGTGGCTCATCTACAATACACAAATATAGGGTCACTACACATTCATTTATAAAAATAGGCTTACAATAGGTAGCATTTTACAATGATAATAACACAAACATTCTGCAATATTATTATAATAATTATGGAACGTTTTTGTTACATTGTACCTAATTATTTTGCCGACTGCACATTATACTTCAATGATTAGGTAGTAATAATAAAAAAAACCTCTTACCTTTACTGCTCGTATACAACAAGGCGGCCTGGAAGCACACCTGCTGCAGATCAGACAACGACTCGTCGATGGTCAGCTGGAGGCCGAAGCCGGCGTCGGGTGACACGTTGGGCAAGGACAGCAGGTCCGTGGAGCGAACGAACAGATTTCCGTGGAACGTGTGGATTGTTATACCCCTACGGATTGGATGTACATACAGACTTTAAAAAAATGTACAATTCAGAAATAAAATCATTAAAATAATGAATATTTCGAAGACATTTCATTAGTCATCTTATCTGTATCACTCTTTTAACGTTGGTACTACTATGGGTGGCTCACTGAATTTCTTTCTGAGAATCCGTCTGGTTCTTTTTTTAAGTCTGTAAATGTACACGATGTACTTATTGCCATGATAGTAAAATTGTATAAGTTACACAGACATCCCAAAATTCCCAAGGTACTTAAAAATCAACGAAAATTAAATTAAACTGGCAATAATGTTTATATGGTTTGTTTTTAGGGTTCAGTAGGTCGATCACGAATATTTGCGAAAAAGTATTCGTATCGTTGACGTAAGCAATTTGTATGACATTTTGCAAAAGCGCCCCTATCGTGCGTAAATGGTACTAAAATCGGCATCACGAATATTTGCGTTACAACTTGCGTATCGCCGCGTAATCGGCGTAAAGCTGCGTAACGCTACGTGAGAATTTTGTATGGAAAACGGTGGAAAACGGCAGCACGAATATTTTTTTGACATACGGACGCTAGCTGGCTATCGTCATCTTACGAATGTTTTTTCACGGAGAATTGTTGCGTGAGAAATCTTTCGTATCACTTTTAAGCAGTGAATTTCTGTGTTTTAATTGTTTTTAAAACTATATTGAAGTAAAAATGCAAGAAAAACGTATAATTGAACGTATCACATTTTATTATTACCTATTATTATTTTACTATCACGCAGCGGAGTAATGAAATATAGAGTAGTTTCTAAGGGAAAAATATTTGTTTATATGAAAATAAGCTTAACATTGTGTGAGTGTGATTACTAAAATAATAATAATATATTAATATGTTGTCATATGATGATTGTCTTATTTAATATGGTCCCAGCCAAATAAATTGCAAAGCAGATTATAATCACTAATTTGCTAAGTGCAATGAAATAGTATTTAAAATTGATATCTTCTTAGCAAGGCAGGTTTTAAAATCTAGTGCAATTAACTTAATCGTCTTTAAAATCAAACCAAAGAATTATCCTCAAAGTCAAGCTTGTGTGCATACCTGCTACTTAAGTGAAGTGAGAAATAGGTTTATGCGAAATAAAAATGCATTTCCTAATTAATAATTCTTCCATTAGTATCACAACAAATATTAGTTTTCTTTTAGTAGTAAAATACCTAGAAACGACTAAAATATACACCATATAGGTAATTAAATAACACATAATACTTGAGGCGCCAAATAAAAGAAGATAATAAATAATTATATCTTTATTTCAGGCAACGAGGTCATAAATAAATACCTTACAAAATGCAGGCTAACATACTTAAACTACTATTACACGTCTTTTATAACTAAATCACTCATTTTATCACTATTATTATTATTATTATATCACTATAACTTCAGGAATGTAGACAAGAGCTCCGTTGTAAAGAGCACAATAAATACTATGTAATAGGTTGAAGTTCACTGCATTACGCGAATCCAACTTATGATGGAGGAACAACCGGTACTTCGTCTTCTTCACCAACTACTCCACGACATTGGAGACCTTCGCGATGTAATGGAGATGAAGTCGAGAAACTTTGTATATCTTATAGGTCATTGGGTCATTGTATAAATGTATATACAAATAAGTCCTCAATAATATATGGGTACTTTTCCATAAACGCCGCAATCACTATTAAGTATTACATTGTGAATTTTGTTATTTACTTTAGTTTATATAAAATTATAAAATTCACAAAATATTAGTTTGACAACAATTAACAAACGCAGTACGGCAGACCGCTAAGGGCGCCAAACCACAGGCTAGGTTACAGGCACAGAGTACTTAAACGGTAGAGATTCACCTTGACAATGTACGCGTTCGAATACCAAGGTCAAAGAGACACGAAAATATTTTTATTTTTGTAAAATATATCATTAAGTACCTAAATGTTTCTTAATGTAAGGTTTATTTTTATTGAAAAGTTAATACAAGCTGTATTAACTGTGTTAAAAGTGTGATTTCATAGTTTTAATGAAATTTCTTTGCATAATTATTGTTTTTTCAATTTACATGTAACTTTTGAACGCACCATTCATTCGTTCATTCATTCACTTGGACCCCTCTCTTATTTACGATAGGATGACGTCACTTGCGTTGAACTTGCGAGTTGACGCTAGCGTGACGCAAGTAACTCGTGATGCCAACTAACGTCTACGTAAACTACGTATCGTCAATTCGATACGGTGACGCTACGAATGTTTTAAAAACTCGTGATCGAGGTACTGTAGTCAAAAAAGGGGAGAGTAGTCAAAAAGACGTGTCTGTTTGTCTGTGGCATCGTAGCTCCCAAACCGATGAACCGATTTTGATCTAGTTTTTTTGTTCAAAGGTTACATAATCGAGAATGTTCTTAGCATTGTTAACTACGAGTATGTATAATGTAAATAAAACTGTCGGTTTTTTTTTCAATTTTAATTTAAGATTTTTTTCACACAGCAACACAGTCCACTAACCTGGTACACCGCACCCTCATGACGGCCTCGAAGCCGATCTTCCTGGTGAGATACCGGGTCAGCATCCTCGTCAGCTGGTCAGCTTGCCACGCGCGAGCCGCGCGGAACAACGGAATGTGGTATACTGTGCCCGCGCTGAACTTACTGATGCCGCCTGGAGAATATTAATTTTTTCAAGACAAGGTTTACAATAGTACATACAATATATAATTTTAGTAAGTCGCAATCCAACACCGTTAACCACAAATTACTAGTAAGTAGTAAAAAAATTATTACCTCTCGCTCTAATCTCTTCTTTTCGATTTCCTACCCTTAATAGTGTTCTAAATCATTCCTTACTCTTCCTTTTAGTCTCCATAATTAAGTACTAGCTGCTGACAAATATTTGTCCTTAATTGTGCACCCTACCCTGTTTCCAAAATTGTTCACTTTATTAATAGGTTGCCTATGCTTAATAGGTTGTCTGGAAGAGATTGCTATTTAAGTAATAAGACCGCCTATTGTACTAGTTCCTGTATAATAAAATGTATTTGGCTATCATTTTGGTGTACAATAAACAGGATTTTGTTGTTGTTGTTGTAGGTACAGAATAAAATATTGAAAATGGGTGGCTAAAGTTATCGAAAAGAAGTTGAATAATACAATATTACAATGGTTGAGGCTATAGTAAGTACTAAATAATATGAGTACTTATTAAGTTGATTAACTTTATAAAAAACAAGACTTAATGGAGAATATTAAACTTATAGATGCTGTCTCAAACGTAGTAACGCCTACAGAATAATAGTGATCTATAGATTATGATCCATATGTAACACTAACTGAAATGAGATATAGCTTGGGAGTTGACCTACCAGATGTCAAAAAATGATCTTAGTAAGTGTCACCGTTTAGAGATTTTGACCTTTGTTTATTTGTTCTGAAATTCAGCTCCTTTACCCTACTTCTTATTACAGACTACAATGAACAGGTGTTTCGATAAAATAAATCCAGGTACTCTGAGATAGTTGCACTACACTACACTTTTAACCGAAAAAAAAAATCGGTAAACAAACCGTAAAAGGGTATACCTCTGTTCATTCTTACGCCCCAACTCAGAGTCACTAACGTTTACTTTACCTTAGTAAAGAATCACCATACAAATTGTACTAAGGAGTGATTTACGCCCCGAAACGATTACTTTAATCGCTGCTTAGTAAAGAATCACCATACAAATTGTACTAAGGAGTGATTTACGCCCCGAAACGATTACTATAATCGCTCCTTAGTAAAGAATCACCATACAAATTGTACTAAGGAGTGATTTACGCCCCGAAACGATTACTTTAATCGCTGCTTAGTAAAGAATCACCATACAAATTGTACTAAGGAGTGATTTACGCCCCGAAACGATTACTATAATCGCTCCTTAGTAAAGAATCACCATACAAATTGTACTAAGGAGTGATTTACGCCCCGAAACGATTACTTTAATCGCTGCTTAGTAAAGAATCACCATACAAATTGTACTAAGGAGTGATTTACGCCCCGAAACGATTACTATAATCGCTCCTTAGTAAAGAATCACCAACGCCCCAACTCAAAGTCACTAATGGTTACATAAATCGCTCCTTAGTATAGAATTTGTATGGTGATTCTTTACTAAGGAGCGATTTAAGTAACCGTTAGTGACTCTGGGTTGGGGAGTTAGTCTATTAATACAAGATATTACAAACTCACTGAGTGTAGCCAGGTCACAGTACTGCGAGCTGAGTAAAAACAGGTCTACGGAGACCTGGGCACCGCTGCAGTCCAACGCCAGCCGCTTGTAGAAGTCAGTCGCTGGGTTGAGATGGGCTACCTCCTTTGATGACCGGGCGTTCGGGTCTTCTCTGTAACGAGTAATTATCGATGCTTGAAAGGAAACATTGACTAAGCGACATTGAGCTAACTTTACAGGAGAGCAGTTTAAAGTTGGAATTTTAAGAAAAAAATCTTTTTTTTTGTAATCCTCCTACCGACGTTATTCTTACTGTTTTTGAATCCTTATTTTCTGTGTTTTATCATCTATATCGTGGCATATACAACAACTTTTCTAAAAATTCAACTTTAAACTGCTCTCCTGTAAAGTTAGCTCAATGTCGCTTAGTCAATTTTTCCTTTCAAACGTCGTTATATTTACCTACATATTCAGTAAAATTTGTAGGTTTTTTAAGGGTATACGTGTAAAAACTTCCCTCTTGCCTTGAAGACACCCACATCATTATGGAACGAAATAAACCGACGCGGGCAATTCATTCCAATCCTTCGCAGTACGCATAATAAATGCGAGCGAGCGCGTCGTACATACAGAACGGACATTAACGACGAAAGGATGGATGCTGGTTTCAATCCATTAATGGCCCACTACTGGGCACGGGTCTCTCCCCTTGAGGAAGCCTAGAGCATACTCCACCACGCTGCTCCAGTGCGGATTGGTGGAGGGGTTAGTGGCCAACCCGAGTGTCGAAAGTTTTCAAACCACCCGAGGGCCTCCGACATGGCTTAACGACTGTAATCATATGATAACAACCGGGACCTACGGCTTTACGTGCCCTCCGAAGCACGGAAACGCTCAAGAATTTTTGCCACTAGCGGTCACCCAAAGGGATGGATACATGCCAATAAAAAAATTATAAAGCACAACTAAAGATTTGTACATAAAATCTATACATTATGCAAATACTAACCTCGATTGTAGAGCTCCCGGTCCCACATTCGGTAAACACGTCTGGAATACGGTAACGCGGCCGCCGGTAGCTGACTGAAATAATAAAGTATGTGCTTATACAAAAGCTAATATTGCATTGTTACTAATGGATAGTAAATTTAAGAAGTGCAAGCTTTTTAACTAACAGAATTCTAGAAAATTAATCTCCTATTGGGGCAAAAAGGGGGTTAAATCACGAAATCACAAGCACCGGCTAGTAAAATAATCTAAATTTTACCAAAGAACAATAACGGACGGGCAATGCTCGGTACGCGGCGTATTATGTCTCAGTCACACGTTAGCATGTTCGTGTCGCTATCTCTGTCTGACATGCGCTAAAGTTCGCAAAGCCTATGTTCAGACGCGCCAAGATACGTCAGCATCAACTTACAAGTATAATAGCGGCCAAATACTCACAATAAGTTTATACGCGGCCTGTAGCGCAGCGCCGAGAGCGGACGCGGGCACCCCTGGAGTTGAGTACCTCTGGGGCAGCACATTCAATAGTTCCTTGATCATCTCCCGGTACTCGCCCAGATTAACTAGCAGCGACTCCGGCGATGGCAGGAAAATATCTGGATGGAGGTTCATGATGAAGTTAAAAAGGTATTATTATTATTATGATGAAATGTGTGAACCTTTAGTATGGTTTCGTTTATTTTAGGGTAAACGATAAAACGGATTATGTGGTGGTAAGTGGTCACCGTCGGTCATACACATTGGTAACACTAAAGACAACGCCGATGCGTTGTTGGCCAAGAAAGAGAGAGAAGAGAAACAAAAAGTACTACTGTTTTTAGTCGTACTGAATTGCATGTGTTTATAATGTTCATGTTAGTATGAAATATTTAAGAGTTCCCTCGTTTGGAACCAGTGTCGTGTTTTGCTCGGCATAGTGAATTGCTATAGTACTTTATTTCTTTCTCGTTCTCTTATCGATATACAGTCGACATAAGAAGTATGCAGGGCACGATTCTAAAATCCTCTGTAATGTTTAAAATTACATACTGTTTACGTTATTATCCATGTCTGCGCTGGTTCGAAGGATTGATATGCTAGACCTGGGAGGGCTTGGAAGGTAGAAAATAAGGAGACTCACCGAAGTTTGATGATATCTTCTTCTTGACGCCACGTGCCGGCCGGCACTTTTATTTGTTCGAAGTTAGAATTCTAGATAGGTACCTATTGTTTTGAGTGGCCACTCTCACTGACACAACACTGATCACAGGCTTATGGGTATTTTAGTGCACTAAACTTATAAACCCAGTAGTATCGGGTTATTTGCAAAGAAGATGATGTTCACTATACGCCGTTTTGAAAAATACTGTCTTTGAGGTCTGTCGCTCCGCCAATCGCGTGCGCCACTCGGTGAGGGGTGAGGGGGCGGGGACGGGATCGAAAGGAGTGAAACCGCGCCACAGAATTATGACAGATTAAGTAAATTTAATTATTCTACTAGGCTGTTTCCTTGTTCATTCGATATTATTAAATGGCCTAAACATGCCCCCCAGCTTGACAGAACCCCGTTCTTTCAACATAACATTAAATTGAAGCAGAATTACGCATTTTTGTAATATCAAAGGTAATTTTAAATTGTGTTAATAAATAAAATATATTAATAATAAATATTGAGTAAGTTAGTAAGTAAGTTAGTGGACTGTATAATATGAATTTATTGGGTTGGTAATGGGTATATTTTTACCACCGGTCTACGATATACGCCGGACTTTGTGCGTACATCTACAACCCGCACTACTCCATCCTTGCCTGGAATAACCCTATCGATAATGCCTAAAGGCCAATCCAGTGGGGGACTATTCTCATTCTGAAGCAGTACAATGGTGCCCTCTTTAATTTCGGAGGAATTTTTCAACGATTTGCTACGAGACTGTAAGGTATTCAAATATTCCAGCCTCCAGCGTCGCCAAAACGACAATATAAGACTATCAACCATTTGTTTCCTGTCGATAATGTTGACACCTTCTGAAGCAGTTTCAGAGGGAAATGATCGTAGCGGAGTCAAAGTTAAAAAGTGAGCTGGAGTTAGAGCCAGTGGTTCAGACGGGTCTGAACTCAGCACGGATAAAGGTCTCGTGTTTAACACAGCTTCGATCTGAGTTAAAAGAGTAGTCATCTCTTCAACGGTAAGCAGTTGATTACCAACTACTTTTTGTAAATGCATTTTGACACTGCGGATATTACTTTCCCAAATCCCGCCAAAATGTGGACAGGAGGGCGGGTTCAGCTTCCACTCAATCGAATTAGTCGATAATTCAGAGGCTAACTCCTCGCGATAATTTTTAGACGATGTTAATTTATAAATTTCGTTGAGATACGATTTCGCGCCGATAAAATTCGTACCGCAATCGGTATAAACGTATTTAATAGGACCACGCCGAGAAATGAAACGCTTAAATGAATTTAAAAATGATTCCGTACTTAAGTCGCTAGATAATTCAATATGTACCGCTTTAGTGACAAGGCACACAAAGAAACAAATATACGCTTTCAAACTACGTACACCACGCTTACGAAAAGGAATCACGCGCAGCGGACCCGCGTAATCTATTCCAGTGTGAAAGAACGCCTTAGCTTCTTGCACCCGGGCGGTAGGTAAATCCGCCATTATAGGGTATTCATTTTTAGGTTTATATTTGAAGCAAATATTACACAACTGCACTCTTTTACGAACAATATTACGCGCTGACAGAATCCAATATTTTTGACGTAATAATGACATCAAAAGCTGCGGTCCAGTATGCAAGTATTTTCGATGGTAATAATCAATTATCAAATTAACAATATGATCTCGCGACGGGAGCAATATTGGATGTTGGCTATCGTAAGGCAAATCTGAATTACTTAGACGTCCGCCGACGCGAAATATACCGTTATGCAAAAAAGCTTTTAATTTTTGAAAAGCGGGAGACAAAGGTTTGTTATCTTTTATTTTTGTAAATTCGTCACTAAAGTAAAAATATTGCAACTGTTTAATTATTAACAACTCGGCGTATTCTAAATGAGATAATTCAAACCTTTTAGGTAATTTCTTACAAAACCGTAAAATGTAAATCACAATTCTAATTAATTTTGTCCAAGATGAAATTCTCAAAGCGACTGAAACTAGCAAAGGGAGTTCAGTCTTCTCCACTGTAACTAACACCTGCGATTTCCTTTCAGGGGCTTCATTAATGGTAGTGGGGTCGCATTTATGCATGGGCCACTGAGACACCGGCAGTCGAGCGAAATGAGGTCCGTGAAACCAAAGTGGGTGCGACCTTAGTTGCTCAGGCGTTAAGCCACGTGACAGACAATCGGCAGGGTTTTCTTTGCCAGATATAAAATAAAAATTATTAGGAGGTATTTGTTCCTGAATTTTGGCAACCCTATTAGCGACAAAAGTTTGCCACCGGGACGCAGGCGCATTGATCCATGCCAGTGCCACTGTACTATCGGTAAATGCATAAACACCATTAATTTTGACGCGTTGAGAATAAGTGTCAATGACTAAACGCATTAATTTTGCCAAAATTAAATTGCCACAAAGCTCTAATCTCGCTAATGAAACGGTACGTATTGGAGCGACTCGCGATTTAGCGCATATTAAATTAATAATTAATTTATTTTCATTCGGAAAATAAATATGCAAGTAAACGACGCCACCGTAAGCCTTTTCGGAGGCATCTGCGAAACCCAGAATAGTTACCACACACTGAGAATTGAATCCTACATGTCTGGGTATTCTAATACCTTGCAAGACAGGTAATTCAGTTTCGATTTGACGCCACAATGTTATTATATCTTGAGGCGGTTTATCATTCCAATCAATGTGATTCGCCCACAACGACTGGATTATAACTTTTATTAATAAAGTGACCGGGGCTACGAATCCCATTAAATCCCACAATCGGGCAACAGCAGACAAAATATTACGCTTAGTACATTCGCATTCGCGTACGTTTACTGTGAAGGCAAATGAATCTTCGGCCGGCAACCACCGAAGACCCAATATTTTCAATGAATCGTCAGGACTAAAGTCCACGTCGTTAGATACACGAGCAGACGGCGGAATATTTTTCATAACCTCCAAGGAATTACTCGAAAACTTTACTAAATCGAACCCCCCAGCATGAAACATGTCGATCAACTCGCGCGATAGTCGAATCCCCTCAGATGAAGTCCTACAGGAGGTGGCGAGATCGTCCATGTATAAATCGCGCTCAGCCACGGGAGCGGCGACCGGGAACCGCGCCGCTTCGTCTGCGATCAGCTGACGGACCGTTCTGATAGCGAGAAACGGGCTACTACACAAGCCAAATGGTACTCTCGTCATCTGATACAGTCGAAGCGGCTGGTCAATTCCTTTTCGGTATAAAACCATCTGAAAACGTCTATCTTCGTTCCTCACTAATATTTGTAAGTACATCTGTCGGATGTCCGCACTAATCGCAACAGGAAATAATCTAAAGTTTAGTATAATTTTAAATAAATCATTTTGTAAGTTAGGGCCGACATGTAATAAATCATTGAGTGACAACCCTGACTGACTTTTCATACTTGCGTCAAGTACCACACGTAATTTGGTGGTGCTCTTATCAAGCCGCATAACGACGTGATGTGGAATTACATATTGACAATTAAAGTCCGTATTATTATTATTTACGGGAACTAAATAGCCCTTTTCTAAATATTCGGTGAAAACTTTATGATATTCTGAATTAGTATCCGAGTTTAATAATAATTTACGTTCCAAAGACAAATACCTACGCGTGGCAGCCTGCATGGAGTCTCCTAATTGAATAGGGTCGTCCTTGAAAGGCAGTGCAACGATGTACCGACCGTCATTATCACGCACAGTTGTCTCAGCGTAAAACTTCTCGCATTCCTGCTCATTCGGAGTAAGAATATTCGCGGATGGTACGTCCTCCAATTCGAAAAACCGAGCGAGTGAGGTTTCTAATGAGCTTGTACTATCGAGTGTGCAGTAAGTATGCACATCGGTATCAGGGTACACGACCGGCGCCTGACCATAGACTATAAAACCTAATAAGGTTTCTATAGCCACAGGTTCGGTAATTTTTCGGGCGATAATATTCGGCCGTATAATACGAGCGAAGAAATCCGAACCAACTAATAAGTCGATATCACTAGGTTCCGAGTACGAGGTATCCGCTAGTGGAATTTCATTTAAATATTCCAGTTGTTCGCTATTAATTTTAGCGGAAGGTAATTCGCTTGTGATGCGACGAGTCACCAAAGGTTCAATCGTAAAACATATCGAATCATCCAATCGAGAACGCAACGTTATTCGCGTAAAACCCTCGACGGGATTAGTATGATCACCTACACCATATACGTATTTAGTCGGAGAATGAAATAATTGTAGATTTAATTTCTTACAACATTTAACAGTTATTAGATCCCGCTGTGACGCGCTGTCGACTAGTATACGAACGACATGTATGTTCCCCGCACTATCGATTACATTACATTGCGCGGTGCCCAAGAGGACAGTATGACCGGACGAAGCCGAGCGCGCAGTCGACACGCCGTCGCAGATAATATCGCGTGAGGCGCTCGCGCTCATTTGTGGCGTGGTAGCGTTGATAGCACACAATGACACGGCGGCGGGTTCTTGCGTCGCTGAAGATTTTGCATTCGCCTGTGACGTCACAGCTTGTCCAGCTGAACTAGCTCGCTGCGTGCGTTGATCGCTCGCCGAGTTGGAACGCGGGTTCGGGTTCGACTCCGTGCGAAAATGAAGTAATGGATGGTGACTACGCAAACATGTAGTACATCTAGATTCAGAAGTACATTGACGAACTGTGTGGTCTTTACTGAGACAATTGACACAGCCATTATTTAATTTAATTAAATTATAACGCTCCGTGGGCGATAAAGAATTGAATTTCTTACATAACCGCAACTGAAAATGGTCAGCATTACCACAGCAAACGCATTTCTTTTGATCATGAATAACAAAAGTTTTAGTTACTTTATTACTATTATAATCGGGACGAGAAGCTGGAACAGATGAATAACTTTTAGAAGGACGCGATCCGCTGCTAGACTGCTTTGTACTTACGACATTATTAGCGCGTTGTAAAATATGTGATTGATTTTGAATAAATTCAATGAATGTCGACAGTTTTACTGAACAACCCTGTTGGTTATGTAATTCAAATGCCTTAACCATATTTATACCGACCTTTTTGGAACCAATATGAATTAAAATAAAATCTTCTAAGCTGTCTAATTTTAATTGTTTTAATGAATTTACTAAAGAAGAGTATTTATCAATAAATGAGTCTAAGCTATTCGAAACATTTTCGTTAACAGAAGGTAAATTTAATAACTTCTCAAAGTATGAAGCAGCCAGCACGCGTTTATCATTGTACTTGTTCACTAATGTCTGCCAGAGAACAGAATAGTTTTCTGCAGTAGGTATGAAACCTTGACAGATCGTCTGGGCCTTCCCGGTAAGTCGACCCATTAGGTATTGAATTTTTTCGATATCTGTCAAGTCTTCATTTTCATGTATAGTGCTTTTGAATGTCTCATAAAATATTGGCCAATTTTCGAGTTCGCCATTAAAAGGCATTAATTCAAGCCGCGGTAGTTTCGGGCTTTGCTTTTGAGAGGCTATTTTGCTCTCAATGGTTGTCGTATTTTGCGTATTGAGACGCGACGACGAAGACAATTGCGAGTATTTATATTTTACGCGCGCGTATAGATCTTCGAAGGATAGCATTGATGCGTAGTCTGGATCACCTGCGTCACCTTGCGATAACATCAAGTCATTGCGTTCGTCTAATGCACACACAAAGTCCGATCGTATGATATCAATAGTACTGGCGTTAGACAGAAATGTGTCTATTTGAGCCGCTGTATTAATGTTTAATGAACTATCGAAAGTATGTTGCATTCTAGCAAAGTAGGTATTAATTTTAGCTTGCAATCTACGCATTTTGCGTTCAAATGTTTGGTCTAGTGATTTAGAGGTAGCCATGATAAATAAGTTAAGATTTTAAACACTGAAACAGCCAAGTATTATTACGCAATTACAATATGGCGGCCGGCAAATGGTCGCAATTTAATTATTTTCAAGCTATCCGGCTCGAAGGACCAAATAAAACTGTCTGCGCTGGTTCGAAGGATTGATATGCTAGACCTGGGAGGGCTTGGAAGGTAGAAAATAAGGAGACTCACCGAAGTTTGATGATATCTTCTTCTTGACGCCACGTGCCGGCCGGCACTTTTATTTGTTCGAAGTTAGAATTCTAGATAGGTACCTATTGTTTTGAGTGGCCACTCTCACTGACACAACACTGATCACAGGCTTATGGGTATTTTAGTGCACTAAACTTATAAACCCAGTAGTATCGGGTTATTTGCAAAGAAGATGATGTTCACTATACGCCGTTTTGAAAAATACTGTCTTTGAGGTCTGTCGCTCCGCCAATCGCGTGCGCCACTCGGTGAGGGGTGAGGGGGCGGGGACGGGATCGAAAGGAGTGAAACCGCGCCACAGAATTATGACAGATTAAGTAAATTTAATTATTCTACTAGGCTGTTTCCTTGTTCATTCGATATTATTAAATGGCCTAAACAATCCATGTTAAATCATACCTTACGTATACAAGTATCATTTAACATTGATAATAACACAAACATCTGTAACATCAATAATTACAGAAGGTTTTAGAAGCATGGCCTGCATACTTAATTCTTTTGCGGACTGTACATGTGATACAATAACACTTAACCATCAGCAAGCTCGTCCATTCGTTTGACAGCGAATCACAATAAATAAAGCCGCTCTCACCATCAATATCCAAGACCGTCATCTCCTTGGGCCGCGTGAGTCCGTCGCTCATGAGGTAATAGTGCACGTGCGCGTCGTAACAGATGAACCCGAGCTGAGTGCGCGCGTCGCCCGGCAGCTGGTCCAAACAGTTCTTCAGCGTATCGCATACCACCTGTAGAATAATACAATTTTAACAAAAAAAAACCGACCGTTTCCAATAAGGGGCCATCCTTAAATTACGTCACACTGATTTCATGACTTTTTGATCCCTCCCCCGTCCTTGTCACAGCTGGTCACATTTGTGAGCCCTCACCCCTAGTGTGACGTCACATATTATGAAATTTTACACCTAGAAATTATTAAATTAAAACAGCAGTTCAGAAATAAATTTTATTTTTATGAATTGTTTTTTAATACTTTCCTATACATACCAATTATTCGATTTTGAAATGTGACGTCACGAAATTTAGGACCCCTCCCAACCCTTGTCATACAATGTCACACTACCTCGACCCCACTCCCTCCCCCTAACGTGTGACGTAATTTATGGATGGCCCCTAAAAAAGAATCATCGAAATAGGTTGGCGTGATTTTTATTTATTTATTTATTTAATTCACATGCTTAAACTAACATTACAGGTATTCCCAATTGGTTAGTGTACCTAATTGTATTTAAATTTACATTACAATTTAAAAAAGTAGGTATATTCAGTCAGCAATCCTTAAATAAAATATTCATCATTAAAATCCTTAAAAATAATAATTATACAAGTGCATTAAAATAATAATTATACAATTCATTCATAATAATGTTAGAACCACTTAAAATAATTACTCAATGTCAACCAATGAAAATAGTAATAGGTATAGTAGTACGATATTGAGTTATTCGTCCATTTGTCGCGCATATACTTAATGCAAATTTAATAATTATATGGTTGTCTCACGAATGCCATTGTCAGATCTCGCTCAGATCTCTCAGATCGCTCAGATCTCGATCAGCTCTCGCTGTCAGATTTAAATGCAACCACGTGCAAGCACCAGCTTTCGATTAAAAAATAATCATCAAAATCGGTTCACCCAGTCGAAAGTTCTGAGATAACAAACATAAAAAAATACAGTCGAATTAAGAACCTTCTTCTAATCCTAATAAATTCATTTCAAAAAGGTATATCATGATATATTTTTTGACAGCAAGCGGGTTTTTCTTTAATTTTTAAATTTATACTATTATAGTTTAATCAATCGAATAAAATTAACGACGATTCGATTTATTCGATTCATTTTAATATGTATTTATATGACCGCCTTCGTTGTTCTCTCACTACCCAAAGGTTGACTGGCAGAGAATGCTTTTAGCAATAAGTCTGCCTTTTGTACCACATTGTATATGATATGGTATAATAAAGTTTAAATAAATAAATAAATAAAACATGAGAGGTGTCAAGGGACACCCAGATGGAACGAAGTTCCTTTCGATTGAGTATTGTTTTGTTGTACAGCGCCATCTCTGTAATACTTAATTAATCACGCTAGCGTGATTCAGAAAGTTGTACAGTACAGCGCCATGAGTTTTACAGAGATGGCGCTGTACTGTAAAACTCACTGAATCACTTCAAAAAAAGTGTCGTCATTCGTAAAATCAAAAAGTGTCGTAATTTTCCGTCTAGCCCCCTTTCACAACGCGCGATAAGGAACTTCGTTCCAAAAAACGGCAAACTTCATCACAAACCCACCTGCAAATAGCCCGAGTCCCGTGCGATCTGCGACACGTCAAACAGGAAGAGATAGACCGCGGGCTGCGGCGGGCGCAGCATGTACTCCGCGGGCGCTATGAACTCGATAGTCGCCGACCTGATCTCCGGCCGGCGCGCTGGGTCACCGTACGACTGACTCACTGGGTCGTATTGGAACTCTTCTGGTACTGCATGGGAATTTGAGGAGTCATGTCATTTCAAAATCATAATCATTTATTTGCTGTAAATGTGGTACTACAAAGGTGGTATTTTAATATAATATAGTTTTCACACATTTAGCTTGTCCAAACATGCAAATATTTAAAGTATTATATTATAATTTTCACATAACTAACAATATTAATTAATGATTTTCGTTAAATAATAGTCTAAATAAAATTAAAATCAATGTCAATAGATGTAGTAGATGTCAAAATTAATAGTCAATTGAATAGTATTCGATGTCATTCTGTAAATAATAAGCTTAAATGATAATAATACTGCAATTAACATGAAATTGGAACAAGTTCATTTACAGAATAGAAACATCTATCAAGTAGCCATGTGCTTAATGCTTTCTTAAATTTTATATAAGGTTTATCTTTTAATTCATTAGGTAATTTGTTATAAACTTTAACTGCCATGCAATAACAATTTTTACTATATTTGGCAGTTTTTGTTGGTGGTATAGGGTAAAAGCCGGATACTTGCCTCACTGGGATACTTGCCCCGGTTTCGAATACACTATGTTAGGGATGTTGGTGACATTAACACTTTACTACAATAAGAAGTGCCCCTCCCGCAGGCTTCAGTGCCATGTAAGCCGTGAGAGTATATGCATTTGTTTTGTCCGTGTGAGCAAATATCTTCCAAGACGAAACTTTGACGGGCGTCGAAATTATTTTGGTATGTAATTTCTATTGAATATTTTTTAATTCTGATTGGGTTTTAGTCGACTTCTTGTTTCTATGGATGCATTATAGTTTAAATTATAGTATTTAGTACGTTTTACTGTTAATTTCTTACTATTTACTTAGAAAATATAAAGGGCAAGTATCCGTATCAAAAAGGATAGTCGCCCCATTTACTTTTGCGGATAGTCGCCTTTGGGAAAATTTTCCGCAAAAGTAATAATATAACTATAAATTCTTTAACAAGCTAGTCAAATATTTTCTTTTGATGTTGTCTCCAACTTATTGGCTCTCTCGCCCAGCGCTACTGCAGGTACATAGTGTACCTGCCGAATGAGGGGTCCAGAGTGCGAGTCCCATTCGGGGCCGACGTTATTTGTTATGTCTACTGTGTATGCCCACCTATCTTCCTATCCTAATCCTAGCATTTATTATGATTGCTGTAACCTATTTATTAAAAAATAAATACCTACTTAGGTAAGTTTTTCATGCGTTTATTCTAGGTATCTAACCAAAATGCCTCGCAAGTATAAGTGTAAATCAGGCGTGATGCTGCGCCATATTACCTGGTCAGAAGATAGTTTAGTACTAGCATTCGAAGAATTAAAAAAACAAAAAGGAATCAACGATCCAGTTCTGAGGGTCTTCCGCCTTGTTCCAAAGTTTACATGCAAAAGAAATTGGCATATATTTCTTCAGATCTTTTTTATAAATGGCTGACTGAACATTTTATTTCAACATTATTGCAACATCCGAAATGTTGAAAAGTGAAAAGCCTAGCATCTGGTGTAAAATAATGCTACTGCCAAAGATTGCCATATTGTTCTCTTTGCGATAAATAATAGTAATTTTACTAATAACTTACGTAACTTTTAAGTTTCCAGGCTATTTTTGTTTTATTTTTATAGTTTAAAATGAGAAAACAACACTATTTTTACGTTCTATTATATTGTAATTTTTACTTAATAAAGAATCTCAGTAAATAAAAAAGACCAAGTACTTAAATTGATTGTTTCTGTCTAAAAATCATATTGAGGCCTCTGTCCTTGCACGAGGCTAGTATCCCCCGAAGCATTTTTAACGTTAGGCTAGTATCCGCCGCAGTAGGCAAGTATCCGCTTTTTGAGAGGTCAAATAAAACGTGATTTACTCAAAACCAATATTAATTATGTTTACAAAAATAGGCTAATATAAAAGATAAAAGACCTATGTTTTGATATACATGTTGCATTATTCTTAGTAATTGCATATTTTCATATAATAGAGCTTATATGAAAAGTGGGGGAACTATCCGGCTTTTACCCTATAAGCATGGTAGTTTGGTAGTGGTAGTAATTTATTTAAGTTACTTGTTAAATTAATTGCCTGTCTGTAAGATACAGTTTAAGGACATTAAGGAATAAGTTTAGTAAACTAAGGAGGGTATAAAAATATTTATAGATTGAAGTCGAGTTAAATCGTAACTATGAACCGGGATAATAAGTATTATACCCTACATCCTATTCGGTCCTATATGTCAAAGGTCTTCGGACGGCATAAAAACTTCCGACACTTAGTATGGGCACTGATCCTCCCACCAATCCGCACTGAAGCAGCGAAACTTGCTAAGGCCGATAATGGATAGTCATATGAAACTTACACTCGTTGACCCGATAGCAAAGGTTGCATTTCCACCGCTTGGCGTCCACGAAGTACACGAACGGGTTTATGTACGTGCGGCACGCTCGACACCGCACTATCGACGAGCATTGTATCACGGGCAAGTGCTGGAAATACAAACAAAAATATAAGTGCCAGCTCACAATAACTTCATTCAGCTCACATGAATGAGGGTGATTCTTCAGTTTAGACAATATTTACGCATTTTTTTCGATAAACGATAAATTTCATTTTTATTTGGATTTCATCGCGTTATGGTTTTTGGCGTAACTTTATTTAGTAGATTACCAAAAGGCACGTTTGTACTCAAAACATTCAAAGAGTTATAGCTAATTAAAATATGTGACGAGCTACGGTAATGAACCCTATACTTGGTAATGAATCTTTGAGTGTACGGTGATGAAATATTAAGATAAGGTAATGATATAAAAAAATGTATTAATTAAAAAAAATAAACATATTGTAAATAATCCTTTTTTATATTGTTAAATTAAAAAGAAGTTAATTAATAAGAAATTATTCTACCTTAATTAAATATTTTTTATGACACATCCTGCCTTCCAATTTACAATTCAAAATCAATATCAATGATATGCTTGACATCGGGGATATCCATTACTATGCTGATGACAGTGTGGGTGATGCTCGTTATACAGGCCGAGCAAATCTTTCTCGGGTGCAGATTGAAGAGAAGATGATAAAACTTGTGTCTGAAGTCGAGATTTCGAGACATCTCTGGAGCGGGTCTCGAAATGGAGTAGACTAAATTTAGTCCATTTCAACACCGAGAAGACACAAGTTTGCGCATTAACCGCTAAAAAAGCCCCATTCATCATAGCACCACAGTTCCAGAACATTCTTCTTAACTTCTCTAAAAGTATTGGGATCCTTGGTGTCGACATTTCGAATAAAGTTCAGTTTCGGGACCACTTGGTTAGTAAGGCCAAACTAGCTGCAAGAAAATTGGGAGTGCTCAACGAGCTAAGCAGTACTTCACGCTTAAGCACAGGCTAATGCTCTATAAGGCGCAAAGGCCGCACATAGAGCACCCACCTACTGCCTACACCAAAGGTCCGGAACGGAAGGAACGGAAAGGAACCTTTGGGCCAGAGCCCTAGCTGGCCAAGTGGATCCGTTCAACCGAATTCAACTGTGAGCCATTCGTCTTTATCGACGATTCCAAGCTTACAGACGGACTAGAGTCGCTTGAGTTGTGGAGAGATGTAAGCTCTCTTTGCGTAGTCTATCGTCTGTACAATGGGGACTGTTCTGAAAAACTGCTTGATTTAATCCCTGCGGTTAATTTTCGTCACCGTACATCACGGTGTACCAGGTTCTATCAACACCACCTTCCATTCTCGCATAGTTTTCTACCCCGCAGTGTAAACTGTGGCCTCCAAACTATAACATGGGGTCCTTCAAGAAGAGGGTATATTGTTTTCTTCGAGCCGGCAACGCATTGATGACGCCCCCGGTATTAATAATATCCATGGGTGGCGGTGATCACTTACCATCAGGTGACCTCTCTGCTCGCTTCACCGAATTTTTTTCTACCATTCTTTTCCTTTTTTTTGTGTTAAATTGTTTCTTGGCCATTTCCTGTATTTATTTTTCCTGTGTCTTATCAAAAGTTCCTTCCCAGTGTTAATTTTAGTATCTGTTATTTTGTTTTTATATGTGTTTAAAAGTATCTTATAAGTGAAGGTATCTTTAACTTCTTGCATTCTCTTTTTAAACTGCTAAGTTCGTTTTTCAGTCTTTTTACTTCTTGATCTCTTTGATATCGTAAATGTCTTATTTTTGACCTTAATTTAAAAATGTTATGTTTCGTTTTCGTTACAAAACTGGTACTGGTACAATCAGTACCAGTTCCTTTTACAGCAAAATTTAACGGAACTGATCCAAGAGCATACTATCTTCCACTATCTTCTCTAGGCTCATCATGGATTTTTTCAATATTCACTGCAACCTTTTTAATTTCTTTATTACAAGTCTTCATTTTCTTTTAAAGCAGCATAGCATGACGTGACCAAAAAATGACGTGCATAAGTGTATCAGTGATACCTATATGAATAAAATATTTTGACTTTGACTTTGACTTTAGCGTTTACGTTTTCTATTCTTCTTCTAGCTAAAATTTCCTCTTTTGTCTTTTTAGGGCGTGCCATTTTATTTGAAATATAAAGCATTTATATATTCCTAAGCTTACAAAGGCAGTCAAGTGAAACTTATTTTAGGCGCATTATGTTTTTTTATCAATGAGCTATAGCTGTTTCGCTAAAAGCTTAGAGAACAAATGAGATAAAACAATAGCATAGCATCTGTTACTATGACTACTATTATGTTTTGTTACTATGACGACCTATTACCAAACAATGCGTTTCACTTGTCTAACATCGCACACGTCAAAATACCTCCACTCGAATGGTTACATTCAATGTTGACTAAAAAGTTCACGTAAACGATATTTTGAAACTCACACTCGCAGTGTAGTTGTTTTAACTGTCCGCTAGAGGCGCTGATTATTAGCACGATGTTAACTGTAATTTCCTGACCGACATAAAAACAATTAGTTTTAAATAGTATTAAATAGTTAATACATAAAGTCATTACCGTTATTTTTCATTCATTACCGTGACGTCTAAAAGGTTACGGTAAACGACGGTAATGAAGTACACGGCAATGACAAATTCATACATTTGGGTTATTATACATTTTTCTGTAAGCAGTATATACTTCGAACACATTTAAAATTTAAATTGAACCAAAATAAAATGGATTGATGTAATAACAAGCTATAAATTTTAAATACGAACCCAACTGTAAGTGGACTTGTAGGTAATGAAACACAAACTGGACCAAACATGGTCAACACTCAGAATAATCGAAATTTTTGGCGCGAAATTTTTCGTGAGAATTACCACTGCTACTTTTTTCGGTCGACTGAAGTACGGGGAAGCAGCGACTTACTATGTGGCGGTATAATCAAGGGTATTTGCTGCGTAAAATCGAATTTAAGTGATGGTTCTGGTGATGAGTTTTGCAGCGTGACAAAAGTTTGAAAACGTATTTGTTTATATTTTATACCTTAAATTACGTTTTTGTTTATAATGAAGTAATAAATGATAACCAATTTATTGGACACAGTTGGCAAATGTATGTTATTTACGCTAGATTTACTGAAATTCTGTTAAATATGTAAGGTCTAAGAGTTTAATAGGTCCCTGTAATGAGTTTTGATGTCATTTTCTTTAAAAATATACATAATTTACACAAAAATTGTATCAAATAAACGATGCGCAAACTAAAGTACATACGTATATATTATATAAAATTATTGAAAGGAGTCTCAAACTAAGTTTAAATTTTTTATTCACTAGAAATTGCAAATTTGGTGTAGTTTGAATATTCACCCATGAATCCGTATCGATTTATTGTGAACGCACATATATCCGCACCGTGCGCGCCGAATGAAATCCGCATCGGGCTCTCATATGATTTCATACAAATGTGGCGCGTTAAGTACGTACGGTGCGGACATATTATGTGCGTTCAACATTATTCAATTAAATCGATGTTTTTAAGCAGGTCATCTCACTATGAAGCTAGAATCAGCTAGCTTCATGAACTTCCTACTGGCTTTTAACACCTGACTGATATTATTAAGAAAAAGCAATGAGTAACAATAAATACATTATGATATTTTTATTTATCTTCTTGACTTGTCCGTCTTGAAATTTGAGATATGTATGTTCATATTCAGTAGGAAGGCAGGCGTGACGTGTAAACCGTGAAACTTACAATAGGATGAGTCATACTTAATTCTAGTGATAACCCACCTTAAAAATCAAACTAACGAACAGTTGTAATACAACTATGTACCTTAGTACCTATTTTTATTTTCTTTTACTTCAGGTAAGTTTTATTAGTATTGGTATTATTATTGGTAGAGAAGCCAATCTCCCTACCAGTTTCGTATTACGCGGATAATGTAGATCTCACACTTCAGATGAAATAACGCCTTTCAAAACGGACTCTAACAATATTTAAAAGAACAATTACATATAGTCAAACAAGAATTAACATTACAAATATGAGAAACGTTTACTAAGTACCATTATATTATAACAAGCTTGACTCAAGTTAATATTATTGTCCACAAATCCCTACAATACATGAATGGCCAATGACCCAGACGCTCTCAGAGGCGAGCAATATTGTCATTGGCGTGATGACGCTACTAAATACACAATCGTGAGACAATGCACTTGTGATAGTCATATTGTACTTGGCGTTTGTGTGAACTACGCACAATAATTTAAACTATTTAACACAATCGCCAGTGTTCGTTTATCAATTGTAGTTCATTAATTATAGTCCATTGAAATGTTACATTTTTTAGGCCTTACCTTGCGTTTTTTAGAGGACGCAATTTTATTTTTTTGATGTGTAGGGGGGGTCAGTGTAAAGCTAAAACCAAGTTTGTGGGGTCGCCACCCTTGTCCCACGGCCGCCATCTTGAAAATAGGGGTTGGAATGGTTTTTACGGTATATCTCTTAAACTATTTATTTGAGAAAAAAAATTTGTTAACATTTTTTGTTGCAAATTAAATTCTCTACAACTTTGGTCCAGTAACTTTTTATCGTAGAACTATAAATAAAAAAGTTATAAGCGAAAATCTTCAGAAACTAAAAACTAAAAGATATAGGTTAAGCGACAACTTCAACACAAAGTTTTGAGAGCTATTCTTACAATAACAGAGGTTAGGAATAATAATAACAATAGCAGGCAGCTGTTCTTTTATTCCCTCATGCTCACTTGGGTATTTTCTACCTGAACAGTATTCTCGGTAACGGCTATCAGATTTAAAATTATTTTAAAAATCAATAATTGTTAAATTTTGTTATGGAGTGAAAAAGAGTCAATAATTAATTATTAATAATATTGCAAAATTTGTAATTAAAAAAGTTATAATAACAAAATAAAAAAAATAACTGATGACATATTATTAGTACACACGTATAATATAGGTATAGTTAAGAGTACTAAAAAATAGTACTCACTTCGGAGCGCTGTAAAACCTTAGCTATTGACTTAATGAAAAAATGATGCAAATAAAAGTTGTTCCTCAAAAAACGATCTACAAAAGTGGTCAGATATCATTTTTTCGTAAAATGATAAAAAAAAGTTACATCGAAAAATATAAATTTTTTTCTCGAATTTCTGAAGATTTTCGCTTATAACTTTTTTATTTATAGTTCTACGATAAAAAGTTACTGGACCAAAGTTGTAGAGAATTTAATTTGCTACAACAAATGTTAACAAATTTTTTTTCTCAAATAAATAGTTTAAGAGATATACCGTAAAAACCATTCCAACCCCTATTTTCAAGATGGCGGCCGTGGGACAAGGGTGGCGACCCCACAAACTTGGTTTTAGCTTTACACTGACCCCCCCTACACATCAAAAAAATAAAATTGCGTCCTCTAAAAAACGCAACCCCAAATGTAACTTTTCAATGGACTATTAGTATTGTAAGTTCAATCTTTATTCAACTTTCTTTGTTGCTAATCATTGTTCACATAATTATGTGCTCGACATTGATGATAATTATATAAACGCAAACAATTTAATGCTATATTAAACTTAAACTATTTATAAAATATAATTAGTAATTACATATTACTTTTAGGTATCTACCTAATACAATATGAGATATTCACGGACGTGAAAATAACCCAGACGTCACCTTGTCTTATCGAGAGTGACGCTGCCCGCTTACCATGTGTGCGTAATTTTTAGTGCAGTCCGACGCGGTCATGGCGGCCGATTAATAATAGCATGATGTCAATGTGTACGTGAGATACTTGTACGAATAGAGGAGTTGGTATTACTATGGGTGCCTCACTGAATTTGTTGCTGAGAATCCGTCTGGTTCTTTTTTTAAGTCTGTAGTGACATGGATATGATCAAAATTTTTGCTATCCACACTCCTTCCCTGTGTCATATTTTGTGTGTGTATGTGTGTGTGCATGCATGCACTCCTTTATGTGTGTTGAATTTTATCTTAATGTGTAAATCTTTAAATACTCACATTGAGATCCTTAAATGGATGGATTAGAATTCCAAGAGGCAGCCTGGATTTCTGTAGCAAGGAGCTGGTGTCTGGAATGCGATTGATCGTACATCGGAATATTCTGGAATGACGAAAAAAATATTGAATTATTATTGTATTAAACAAACTTTTTGTTTACAGAATTATTATAATAATAAAATAAATATCTTGATATTATATTGGTGCAATCGAATAGCTCAATTATTATGTATCGGGGATTAGCTAAGTGTCTAATAAAAATATAAATCACGTGCTATTAATACATGTGCACTGCATAGGATCCTTTTTTTAAGTGCATTTTTTAATGGAGTGAAAAGGTATCTGGCCGCGGTGCATACAGTTTTGATGAGGTCGCATATTCGGCAGTACATGGTATACACAAAGCAAAACTGATACAAAAACGTATCGTAATGTTTAATGTATGTAAAACGTTTTTGTGTTATGCTCTGCATGGCACTCTTTTGCTGAGTGTACACCCTACAACACGGATTGTTGATTTTTGTCCCGGACCGATACATCCCCGTGTATAAATCGTTAAAAATCGGTACGTGATTTAATATAGCGTGCGATAAACTACTTATATTTGTGAAATTCTACGGACTTTCTTTTGGCTCCATTCCTAATCCAAAATAAACCATACCCCCAAAAGAATCATCAATTTTTTACAAGCTTAGCAAGACTAGCAATCTTATAAGTTGCAATTATTTACTGTTATCTGCTGTATGTTAGCAAATCTATTGTAGGGTTCTGATAATAACAGTTAAAACGTAGTGACATTTCAAATTCAGTCTCAATGTAAACGATAAGAGATCTGTTATCAATGATAGTATCATAAACTCAACGAATATGAATGTGAGATTATTCTTTGATAGACTCATAAGCCCATAAGATAGGAATGTGAGTTTAAGCTGTGACGACTACATATCCCAATGATAGTAACCGTGCTTGTGAATCGAGGGAATCAGAGTTCGATTCCAGCAATAGACTTTAGATAGACTTTTTGACAGAGTGTTTTGTGATATATGCGACTCGTGAGTCGTCGTGATACAGACAATCCTAGAGCGGGGACTTGAGATGAGAGAGATCGTTTTATTCAATTGCTGAATTATTACATTTGTGTTAATATATAAAAAAATCCCCTAAATAATTATTAAAGTCTTATTATATTTATTTATATTATAAGTAGTATTTATTTACAACGCCTAGAAGCAGTAGTAGCCTAGTGTTCTGTACCTCTACGCCCTACATGCGTCATGCACTACTAATTTACATGCTCTAATCTATTTAAGAAAGTCAGAAAACAGAAGGCTTTCTGTGTGCCATTTCTAATGATTGTAAATTCTATAATGGCACCAATAAAACACTTATCGTGAGGCGTCTGTGTAGAATCAATTGTGAAGATTGAGCAACCCTAGCCAGGCCCTGACCTTGCTCCAAAACCGCTCATAACCTTGGTTTAGTTACAGACATTGCAATTGAAACCTAACTAGTACGAATGACATTTAAAGACACTATTTAAAAGAAATTTATTCATCTTGTCTTTTTTATCCCGTAAATTGGACGGATTAAATAAGTTACTAAATAATTAAAATAAAATAGATTAAAAAATTACGTTGATAAGTGTATCAGTGATACCTATATGAATAAATTATTTTGAATTTTTAATAATTCAATTCAATGATTTGTTTTGACGGTTGTCATTTGTTTTGACGATTGTCATTTGTTTTGACGATTGTCATTTGTTTTGACGATTGTCATTTGTTTTGACGATTGTCATTTGTTTTAATGGTTGTCATTTGATTTGACGATTGTAATTTTTTACGTTTGTCATTTATTTTCACGTTAGTCATTTGTTTTGACAATTGTCATTTTGTTTGGATTTTTTTGACGATTGTTGTTTGTTTTACACTTGTCATTTGTTTTGACGGTTGTCGTTTATTTTGATGCTTGTCATTTTATAAGTTCTATATCTGAGAGGGAGAGGAAGGCACGCACACTCTCATCGTTAAAAGTAACATGACATTGATTTGTTAGGCGGTACAAAGTTCGCCGGAACAGCTAGTACATAATATTAATCTAAATTCAGTCTAATCACATTTATATCTAGCTTAATCTTTTATCTTTAAATCTATAATAAGATTACGTATGTATTTATAAGTATAGTATACATCCATATTGTAACCTCAGAATCCATATTGTTACCTCGCTGATTTAATCTATCGTCAATACAATATTTTAGTTTCTCTGTTCTATACTTATTCTGATATTCTCTTTCTATATGTATATATATCTTTCTATTTTCTTTTATACGACCTACAATATAAATATTATATTTAGTTATTATTTATGCTTTATCTATCATCTCTTTACTATATACCGCCTTAGATGTATCTGTTTTCCCAAAGGTCGGCTGGCAGAGAATGCTTCTAGCATTAAGCCCACCTTTTGTACCATTTTGATTAAAGGTATAATAAAGTTATAAATAAATAAATAAATAAATGCCATTGTCAGTAAATGATCTATAACTTTTATATTATGAGTTGTACCAAAGTACAACATATTTACAATATTTATACAATGGGATGCAAATTTTATTGAAGAGTGTTTTCTGAAAGGACACTTGTACAAATAAGTGTATGACGTTACTATTGAATGAATGTATGGATTTCTTTAATCAATTACAAGCTTCCTGCTTTCATACAAGGACCTCACCCTCTTTGTTATACGAAACTAGTAGAAACAACAACCGGTGTTAAGTGGCCAATATAGCCCAAAGAACAACTTCAGTAATCAACCTCAAAGTTACTACTAACTGACCAAATAGGTACTGTATTCTTGAGGAATGAGACGATGAATTATTACAAATCTTGACCAAATATGTTCCAGTCAATACATAATTTTTACTCAACTGCGCGATGCAAAGGAGGGTAATGCATTTATCAGTCTATGTATGTATATGTGTTTTTATGTGGGGTTTTAGAGACCAAACGGGTTGACCGATTTTGATGATTCTTATGTCAATCGATTCGCCTTAATTTCAGGTAACTTGTTTTAAATCAACATGTTTTGAATAATCTAAACAACAAGGGTCTACAAGTTATTAATCAACACTCACCTTTAATTTAGGCTAACGGTTAAAACAATCTGATATTCTAATACTTGTATCTGTTTACCAAACACAAAAACTACTTAACCTACTTGTGCAGAATGGTGCTGTGATAAGTTGACCTGTGAGTTGTTAACCAAGCAAATGTTGAAAGAATATGTATTTTGCATGAGAAATGGGCTATCTACAATACAGAGGGCTCATAGAAATGGGGCTGAGCACAAACAAATTAGGAAATCATAGCCTCTACTGTTTAAGCATAAATTCTCTATTTAAAAAATGTTAGTAACATAATTTTATTATTATTTAAAACCATGCAATAGCTGGTATGGTGTGCAATGAGCTGTTTTAGTTTTGATAATATTGTTAATCCTCTTCACAATATTATATGAGGAATATTTCTTTTTCGGTATATACCTTATTATTGTCGTTACATTTAATTTTTCCATTAAAACAACCTATTAGAGCACATATCAGTTCTATTGTGCTTGAATGACCCATTAAATTTTGTTATCAGTGCCAACAATACATTACACACACAATCGGCTCAAATGATTAATGCACCTTCATTTTATTTTTAGGCTGTGTGAGGATGCAGTTTTCTCTGACTTTCTTTCTTCCCTTTCTCCTTTTCTGGCAACACATTAGTGATGCCTAAGGTTTTACTCATTTCCACTTTCAATAGGTGTTTTGTTTGCTTGTTTGCCAACCATTTATCTATACTAATATTATAAAGAGGAAAGATTTGATTGTTTGCATTGAATAGGCTCCGAAACTACTAAACCGATTTGAAAAATTCTTTTACTGTTGGGAAGCTACACTATCCCCAGGTGACATAGGCTATATTATATATTTTTTTACTATTTTTTCCGAAGCGAAGCGAGGGCGATTTCCTAGTATAAAATAAAAATAATAAATAGGAGTAGACCAGGTATAGTATACTATTTATTATAAAGAATTGACCTTTACAAGGTGTATAGGAATAAAAAACTAATACTCACTCAGGGCTGCAATTTGATGCCTCAGCAAATTGATGACCAAGCTTTATTTCCGGTGGATCCTCAGGAAATTCTGGAAGGATGTGCTTGCATTGCAACAGGTCAATCATGTGATGACCCCACAGTTGATCAAATCCTTGTTTGGTAACACTGAGTTGACCCATTTGCTGTTGTATTCCTTGGGTGGTGTACTGCTGCTGGTATTGCATCCCTAACCCTGGTGCCTGATTGACGTAATTTGGTTGTTGCATTTGTGGGTACCTGTTCTGCATATTTGTTTTTGGTGGTCCACTCGGAGGACCAGGCGGCATACTAGGAGGCTGCTGAGGCGGTAAGTTCTGTATCGGTTGAACCGTAGGCATCATTGCTTGATTTTGCTTTCCTTGAATTGGAGGCGGCATCGAACTAGGAGGATATGCAGGGCCCATCCCGCTTACTGGTGGGCCATTTGTTTGATTCAGATAACCTTGGCTTGTTGGTGGACCGGCAACTCTTTGGCCCATTTGTGGACCTACTCCAGGACCGGAAACTACTGGACCTACTCCTGGACCAGGGACAAGGGTTCCTGGTACATTATTTACTGGTCCATTTACTGCGCTCGGTGGCCCCAATGGTGGAGCAGATGTTGGTACTCCCAAATTAGGCCCAGGCCCTAAGCTTCCACTTGTTGGAGGCATCATTGGATTATTTCTAGGTATTCCCATTGGAGGACCATTCAGTGGGACAGGTTGATTCATCATAGGCGCAGGCCTCATAGTAGATGGTGGAAGAGGAGGCCTCTGATTGAATGGAACATTCATTCCAGTTGATGCAGGAAGAGGAGGTTTATTAGGTAAAGTTGAACTGCTAAATGAGCTTGAAGATACTGGGAATTGATTTGCTAGGGAAGTACCTGAATTTACTGACATTGTACTCGGTGGTCCATTTACAAATTGGTTGTAGTGACTAGAAGGGACAAGGGGAGGAGCATTATCGTTAATTTGAGATTGTTGATAACCAGGAGGGTACATTCCAGAGGATGGGGTTATGTTAGGGACATTTCGAGGGCTTGGTGAGCTATGAGGAATGTTTTGCATAGGAATTTGATTTGGATTGGATGCGGTGGGCTTAGTGAGATGAATGGGAGAAGGTTGTGAGCTCGTAGGAGGCATCATTCCGGGATGATTGAATGCTGGCGAGCTACTAGCGCTTTGATTGAAGTGGTTTGCCAGAGCTCCAGTGCTGTACCCTCCCATTGGCACAGGGCTATTCGAATTGGCATCTTGTTTTAGTCCTGGAGGCAGGTGGCTTGGCGGCACTGTTCCATACTGGTACTGCGACCCTGGGTTCGCGTTTTGTTGACCCGGAACATTGTTAAACGGATTGGGTTGAAGGTTTGACATGGCTTGACAATCTGAAATCGTTAAACCCGTGTTATTTTAATGTCACTCCGCGAACACTAGCAGATCGGACCGTCTCGCACGTTGTTTGTATTGTGATAATAATAGAGATATCGACTAAGATGTTTAATTAATAATAATTCACTGAGTGACGGAAAGATGAATGCATTCGTCTACTTACCGCTCACGGGATGCAGTGGAGGCACACAAAACTGAATATAAACGTTTTATATTGTTATACCATTCTCACATATTAACACAGCAGGTAAAAATAACGTAAGAAACTATTACAATGATGAAAAATACGACCCTGACTTACGTGGCCGAGCGATTAAAAGCGCCCTCTGGAAGACAGACAGATGAAAGATCGAGATTGATTTTTGACTTGTCATGTCAAAAACGTTTCGTTTTACTTCTCTATTTTTTGTTTTCTATTTTATCATACTTTCAAGTTTTAGCAGCGACATCTAGTATCGACATCCAAAATATCTAAAACTATTTATTTATGGTTAAGTTTTTCTGACTTCTGTGGGCTTAGTGCGAGTTTTACGTGACATAACGGGCTCGCTCGCTACGTAAATGCGAGTCAGCTACGCTATTGGCTACCGATTTGGCGGCAGTGAAAAGAATTTAAAAGAAATGCATCTGTAGCCAATTTAGCATTTACCCGTTATGTCATGTAAAACTCGCACTAAGCCCACTGTTGTGCTTGTACTTTTACAGCGAAATGGGTGGGTCGCAAATGACGTGGCGAGGCGCGAGTCGCGAGTAGCGACTCGTGTGTTGGTATCGCAGCATCGGAAAATTTTACAATACTTTTTCTCCCTTTTCTTTCTTGGTTGGCAACGCATCGGTGATTAGTATTGAACTTTTTATGTTGCTGATGTCCATAGGTACAGTTGAGTGGCCACTTACCATAAGGTGGATCGTCAACTCGTTTGTCAACTAGGTAATTACCTCCTTCCCTACTTCCCTGATCTTTCATTTTCCAAATTACAATCGAAAATGTTTTTTCTTACCTAATTCTGTTTCCCGTATTTTACTTGTCTTTGGCTGATGCCTTTGATTGACGCCAATGCCATGAATGGAGAAAAAACAAACTAGGTAAAAATAAATAAAAAACGTAGCCTTATCTATACTAATATGTCGGAGATCATAAAATGGAACATCAAGCCGGGCCAGGCTTAGGTGTATTCGGATTGTGAAGATGGCAACACTATGTGAATTGACTACTGTCATTTGGTCACGCGGTGACGTGGCGGGAGAACCGAGGAAAGCTATTAACTTGCCAGCGACGAACGGGATTCTGGATATACAGCCTTCGAGCTGAGCAGACGCCTAGACAAGAACGTTGTTACTTTTAAGACGGAACGCGACGTGTGAATTGTATTGTGAGATCAGATTGACGAGTAACAGGATCAGACGATTATGCGAGGCATTGGGGTGGCTGTAAGGGGTGATGGGAGGCCACTGGGCCGTCGTGCCCTATTATTTGTTGGCTGTTACTCGGATAATTGAAGACAATCAGTTCTAATGGCGTGTTTAATTATAACCAGTGTAAAACCTGTGTTAAAATGAGTTTCTGACTAAAGTGATGTAAACGCCCACTGTTGTTATTATTTCCCGAACCACCACCCAACCAAATCTTTATTCTCTACATCGGAAGTGGAATGGACCCACATGGTGAGAAAATTTCGCCCACATATGTCAGAAAATAAATGAAGAATGACGGTGGTTCGGATGATATTTGAAATGAATTGGTTGCAATGAGAAACGTAACGACAGTAAACGCGAGTAAATGAGAACCGTGGAATTTTACAAAGAAAATATGTGAACCTACCCCCAGATACTCGCCTCACGCAAGATGTCGATATTCAGTCGAGAAGCAATTATGGTGGAAGTGAACGGTGGAACGGAGTGCGTTACTATTTGAACATAGAACACGAGGACGTGTTCAGTTTGTCAGAGATGGCCGAAGGAAGTAATAGCATCCAAGACACCAAACCAACACAAGACAACAAACCAAATAAAACAAAAAAAAAAAAAAAAATTCATAAGACGTGTCTTTTAGGGAAAAGTACTGTCTTTTCGTTCGGATTGCAAGAATCCGCATTTCAGGTTTTTCAGATATGATGTTACAAGCGGTGGACGGCAAGCATGTGAAGTGGGGATTCTAGATTTCGAATACAAAGGATCGGAAAAATGTCATTAAGGTTTGAGGTTATAGGACAGCGATTTGGTATGGCATATTTTTTCATTGTTCTTGGCAAGATTGGATAATCCGATAGTGTGTAATATCTTGTGTAAATGGTGCCGTCATCTTGAACTGTCAAAAACCACCTGACAGAATGTTCAAGGTTAAGATTTCATGAATTTGTGTTTAAGTAATTGTGCTTCGAGTAAGTTCAAGGATTTCCTTAAAATAAGATTGACTAGGAAGAACTGATTAGAATGGTGGTTTGCCTAAACTAAAAATCGTTTCGTTGTATTTGTGCTTGATTCAACGAAGTATTATAAAGTCATTGTACAGTATCTTTCAAAGTAGTTATGATTAACAAAGTTATTCAAAGTCAGTGCAAAAGTATATTGTTTTGTGACACCAGAAGCGTTCTGTAAATGATATCAAGAGTTTCCAATTTTAAACATCTTGTTAGTCTTTATTTATCGTCTACCTTCAGTTCAGAAAAATAACAACTAGACATTTCGTGTTTTTGTCTTTTGTTTTTTTGTGTGTGTTTCAGATAAACTAAGTGACAATGTCAGTGCTATGGACATGCAACCTGTGAATATCAAAACGTTTCTGAGAACCCAAATGCTGTGACCTGCTACACGCGCGGACAAAAGGGGCACGTGACAACTAACTGTCCTAACAGGAAGAATGGAAGCAAGACTGCGGTCAAGGAGGTTCATCATTGTTAGCACCGCCCTTCTAGGGGTACTCTGGTAACATCATCCGGTGAGTCTGTTGCTTTTTTATTCGATAGTGGATCATCTTGATTACTTTTGAAGGAAAGCTTCCGCGATAAGCTCTCGGGTATTGTGTGTAAAGATATTGTTTATCTTAGTGCTATTGGAGGTAGACGAAATGTGTCGTCCAAGTTACACCCGCGGATCGGGTTGACTTGTCACAGCGGTTTGTTTAGCACCATCAGACGAAATGTGTCGTCCGAGTTACACCCGCGGGTCGGGTTGACTTGTCACGGTGGTTTGTTTAGCATCATCTGACAAAATATGTCGTCCAAGTCTGGTCCCTCGAAAGGGCTGACTTGTCCTGGATGACTGCTTGTTATTAGAAAGACGAATTGTGTCGTCCGGGTCAATTCCTGGCTAGGATTGGCTCGTCTAGAAGTTTATAAAGATGAAAATGTGTCGTCTGCGTTGTCACTAAAGTTCTGGCTGCTACATGTGTTATCATTATGAAGCCTTGGGGCTTGAGGTCAGGGAGGCCGAGTGGGAAACTTTTACTTTGCGAAGGTTATGTCTTTTCCAGATGGACCCCTGCTGCCTCACCGAGGACGGTGAGATTGTCACGATGGCCGTGTCGGAGATCATAAAATGGAACATCAAGCCGGGCCAGGCTTAGGTGTATTCGGATTGTGAAGATGGCAACACTATGTGAATTGACTACTGTCATTTGGTCACGCGGTGACGTGGCGGGAGAACCGAGGAAAGCTATTAACTTGCCAGCGACGAACGGGATTCTGGATACAGCCTTCGAGCTGAGCAGACGCCTAGACAAGAACGTTGTTACTTTTAAGACGGAACGCGACGTGTGAATTGTATTGTGAGATCAGATTGACGAGCAGTGGCGGCCTTAGTCATTGCGAGGCCCCGGGCGGCAGATCCTTGCGAGGCCCTTGTCCGTTCCGTAAAATGTGTGTGTTTAGATTTTATTTGAGAATTTTTTTATTTTGGCCAACCACAATGACTCCATCACCTGATAGAAAGCGGACAGTGCATTCCAAGCATGGGTGAACGCCACGAGTACCTAATGCCGCGATATTCGCCCACATTACTACTGCATGTGCACATGACAGTTGTCATGCTTTTTCGAACCCCGCACGCCCGTGGATTTAAAGAGGATTGGATTGCAATATGTCACTTTTAGTCTGTGTTAGGTTTTTAAAGGTTTCCCGATCAACATTTTTCAGATATTAAAACGCGGATTCACGTTGGTCATGTTCAAGCTGTTTTCTTTTGAGATATTATTAATCGGGTTAATAATAAAAAAAATGGGCAATTCTTAAAGGTAGGTTATATAATAATATGTATACTCAGCCAAGCGGGGAAATTATGTATTTGCGAAAAAATATCTTAACTGGCGATAGTGAATATTCGGTCGTAAACACTACAAAAAAGAAAATTCACTTCTGAGTGCGAAAAAATTACTGTAAACCATTGAAGTAGGGGAGACCGGGGGCAAAAGTAACAGTTTTTAGTTCGTGGCCGATTGTGCCAAAACTATTGATATCTAACAAAATACTGTTATTCTCCAAGAAACTTAATTTAAGTGTCTACCAACTTGTCTAGTCAACGTTAGAGTACTAAACGTAATTATGTTGCAATCCCACTTTTAAAAAGGAGTGTCGAATGTTACAATTGACCCATAGTGCGGGGTCGTTTGTAACATTGTTTTGATGAACAATAAAATGACAATGTTAATTAATTTACCCATATTTTAATTTTAAAAATAATCACAATCTTAAATACAATCTGTCTTTTAATTGGTAACTAAAATAAATGCTTTTACTTCTTCAAGCCACTTCGAAACAAAAAAGTATACACTTCTATTTATAGCTGATCAAAAGCGAATATATTACTACCTAAAATTACAATTTTAGACAAGTTATAAGCACTACGTCATTTAATAACATTTAAATCGTATATTTCTTTATGAATTCAACAATAATCAACAACAACAAATTTGTATGAAAACGTGTGTGTTACTAACAACCCCCTGTTACATTTAACCCCTGTCATATTTCCACGAACAAAAAGATTACAAGCACCACACGAACCAACAATACGAATAGCCCATCTCTGAATAAGCTTAAGGGGATCCACTTGAGTAGTCGGTGCTCCAGCCCAAAGATGGAATGGATGAATTTCCGTGTGCGAAGCTGCGGGCAATAGCTAGTGTAAAAATAAAAGAAAAAAGGGCAAATAAATGTAGCTATTTAAAATTTCCAAAATGCGCTTCCGGACGAATATTTTTGTCCTAGATTTGCGATTGATAACACTTTAATTATTAATAAAGATCACTTATTAAGATTTAATAAAATATGATGTTTAATATGTTATCTCCAATACAAATTAAGCGTTTTTGTATTTTCGACCTAGAACGCGTTGAAGAGGTGACGGAACAATGATATTAAAAAAACAAAAAAAGAATAAAATTCTGACTAGATAGAAATGACGTAATGATTGCCCAGCCATCTCGTGAAGATTCATTAATATAATATTTTATTCGGGTTAAGGTGTGGGTGTCACTGGGTAGAGGTTTTCCCACGAAGAGGATAGCAACTAAGATATAATATAAACGAAACCTTTCGAAAACCACATTTTCTAATTCACGCGAGCGAAGCTGCGGGGCGTCAAATACTAAAGATTTCATAATGGCTCGAAACATATAAATTAGGTAAAACGATTATTTTCACCTCGGGGTCATTTGTGGCAAGGGGTCAATAGTACGTTACTATTGACCCCGAAAAAAATGGTACAATTGTTCCTGAAGACTGTTTTATTTAAAAACAAAAATAAATCAGAAACTCTGAACACTATTTTACTTTTGCGATAAGGTTTATATTGTGTGATATATATTGATTCTAATATTTGTTGTTAATTTACTTATACTTTGAAAATTAAAGAGTATTAACTGATTTTTCAAAGTACGAAAAATTACTTCGGGGCTGTCCAAATGGCAATAGTCAATTACACACGTCCACGCTGCTCGGAGCACATTGCTCAGTGGTTAGCCTACCCGAGCACGTTACGGCCTATGCCCCCGCGGCCGCACACTCTTCAGCGTTGCTTGCTAACCAAAATATCACCAACGTTACTATTGCCCCGTGGTACTTTTGCCCCCGGTCTCCCCTACTATTACTTCGTATAGAACAGACACCCCGAACATCGAGTCGGGGAAATGCATTGCAGCCAGGTGGCTTACTTCATTCACTCACTCGCTTGTCACTCGCCTCCGCTCATTGCAGCCGCATGCCAAAATTGCTTAGTAACAAACTGAAAAAATTCCGTCTTGCGTGATAAGAACCTGTCACAATAATTGCATGTAAAAAAACAAAAAAGAAAATGGTATTACTTATCATCAGTAAGAAAACAAAATATTAACTTAAATCAACTAAAACGAATTTATTCCAATTATTTATTTATTTATTTAATAATTTATGTACACATAGATACATTGTACAGAAAAAAACATCAAGTAAGGATTGATGGATTGATTGGATTATTGTGTAATGTTCCCGCCATTTTTGAATGAAAAAATCATGAGGCGGGCTTACACCCTTGGCAAGCCGTAAGCGTGTTAATGAACAAATAAATAAGCCCGATAAGAATGACTATAGTACCTACTCTTTGGTAAATAATAAATTTTGTGTATTACATTAATCAGTGAATTCAATTTAAATTAAATCAAACATTAAATCAAACATTTGGAAGAGTTAAAGATTTGGAGTCGTTGACTGTTTGTCGTGGTTCGGCAAGTGTCTTATTTATACAAAGTTACTCTATGGCAAGTGTGTAAATCGCCTTCTAGAGTTTGAAAAAAGAACGCGTCATCGCGGTTTCGGGACACACATTTTGTTCGAGATGTATGTTCTATGTCATTACACTTCAATGCTGTAAACTAGCATACAAAATTTAAAAGGGAGGCTTAGGGAGCGATGCCCCCTACCATGAAAAAACAGGGGGCTTACCATGACATCTTAAAACAGGCCAATATTAGCCAATAATTGAGCTGTCCTGCTATATCCTACCATGACCTAGCTAAAGCACAGGTCAGCCAGTGATCACGTGACCGTAACAGGACAGCGGTCACGTGACTTCGATAATCTTCTTCTGCCCTGCGATTTGTGTACCATGAAGCGATTGTTGACGTATTGATGTCGGAAAGCGGCCTATGTCAACGTCAAAATATTACAGCCTACCGAAAGTAACTTTAATTGTCCTGTTTTGGCTGTTTCGTTTATAATTTCTTTATACCGTAAGTTATTGTTATATAAAACAGTTTGAATATACATTTATGATATTGAAGAACATTAAGTATTTGGTAAATATTAGCTATTGACCAATCTGTTTTGCGTACAATCTAATCTCTACAAGCTGTTTACAGCTGTTGTTTGTTGTTGTTGTCTCGAGAAACGCCTTGCTAAATACACCGAAGAGCATCAGCCAATAGAGCAAGCAGGATTTATAAGTACGTATTCAACTATAGACCACATTCAAAAAGATTACATCATGGAAGGCAGCTATAGGCAAGAGAACCAGAGGCAGAACGGCCGGGTGGCCGCGGCGGAGAGATGGCTCGACGAAATTTTGTAAGCAGCGGGACAAGAATGGATTGATAAAGCGAGTGACAGAATTATGTGGAGAAAAATGGAGGAGCCTTTACTCTATAGAGAGAGTATAATATAAAAAAGTAATATAAACAAAGAAATATATAATAATGAGTATTGAATTAAATTTAGTCAAGAATTAAGAAAAAGGAAAGAATTAACGAACCCTAAAAATTGCTTTAACTTTAAGTTGAAGACTTTTTATATATTTAAATCATTTATTTCGAAATCACCGATAGATTCTCCAGTTTTATTATTTAGAACTAGCAATTGCCCTCGCTTCGCTTCGGAAAAATCTTAGGTGCTTTAGTTAACTTACATAACATACTTTCTCTTAAAGCAGCATGATCGCTCATTAGAACCACGTTACTATGAAAGGTCAATACGAAATAACGATTCGGTATTTTTAGGGTTCATTACCTCAAAAGAAAAAACACGGTACCCTTAAGATCACTTACTCCATTGCCCGTCTGTCTGTTTGTATTTCAAGACCTTTTTTCTCAGGAACGCGTGAAGGTAACAAATTAAAATTAATCCAACACTCAGGTCTGCAATCCCTAGGAGCTATGAAAACATATAATATTCTGTATCCTCAACGCAATTAAAAAACATTCGGCTAGAAGAAATGTCTTAGGTAAAACGTAGGTTAAATAAAAAATCTTAAAACTGTTAATTTGTAAGTATCACAAAAAAAAAATTAAACCTATTTGCAGAACTTGGTAATTTGATCGGGACCCATATCGATACATATATGGGGACAACAGTTTTTCAACGGCAAAGTTAAGATTGTTCCGTTTATCTTTTCATTACACAGCTATGTTAGGTTTTACTAAATAGCTAATGGCCGGTTTCTGAAGTCTCCAGTTAAACGATCAACAGCTATTGAATCAATAAAGTTAAACTTAAGTTATATATTCGATAACAGTCACTGGGTTTCTGAGCACGCGAGGAGCCTTTCAATAACTATGAATCTGTAGCTGCCCGACGCAGCTATCATATCCCTACCCACGAGTACCTCCTTCACATTATTGCGCAACAATTTCTAATGTTCCGACCTTGCTAATTTTATTACCTTTTACACGTGTTCGTCCCTATTGGTCCACGTCAACCAACCCTTTTTGTAAATCGATTTGGCATTTTCTTATTGGTCGTTCTTGCCGACACTGTATGTATATAAGCTGTGTATTTTTACAAATAAAATTATTCCTCTGATAACCAGCAGAAGAGTATCATTAGTACTACATTACTAAATCACCAAATTGGTGACTCTCCGAAGAACATTCTCCTCTGAAGAAACTCTGTCCGAAGAATCTCTGAAACGGAAGAATCCCTGCTGGAAGAACCTACGCCGGTGACTCTCAAGCAAGTCACCCGACACGAGGAATCCCTGCTCGACGAATCCCTCGTCGAATCACTGCGAGCGACACCCTGCTGATCCGTCCCGGCTGAAGAAGCGTTTCACACTAGGCCTACCTACCTACCGCAACCTGTCGTCAATCCATCGTCATGGAGAAACACGCACAGCACGCCGAAGCCACTTCCCAGCCACAGACCCAATCAGCAAGTCCACAGCCGCAGCAACCCGAAATCGCTGGAATAGCTCTTTCCATGCGTATCCCGCCATTCTGGAGAGACAAGCCACGTCTATGGTTCATTACTTTTGAGGCAGCGACCAGCGAACTCAAAAAAGGACAAAACCAACTCGCCCAGATGGTTATTGCACAGCTGGAGAAACAAGATATTGAGCAGATATCAGACCTGCTATACGACCCGCCAGCGTCAGAACAATACATCACATTGAAGAATCGACTCATATCGGCTTACGAGGAATCGGACAACCGCCAACTTCAAAAATTACTATCAGAAGTCGAGTTAGGTGACCAAAAGCCTACGCAACTCCTTCGACGAATGCGAAGCCTGGCTCGAGACAAAGTTCCAGATTCAACTCTCCGACTCATGTGGTCAAACCATTTGCCGCCACACGTTCGTTCAGTCCTTACCGTCAGCGAATCATTCTCCACGAAAACATCGCTCGACGAACAAGCACTTCTCGCCGACAAAATGATGGAGAACACGAGTAATCACATCGCAGCCGTCGATTCATCAAAAAATTCTGAAACGCAATTTCTAATCGAAGAAATCCGAAAACTATCAATTGAAGTTGCCGCTATCAAGAATTCACAGAATGCATTCCATTCATTCAAAAGTTACGACTCGTCACAAAATGGTATTACGCCGCACGCGTACAATAATAATAGTCGAAGACCATTCGCCCGCCAAAACCGACATCGATCTACGAGTCGCGATACGTCGATATCTACGCGCCAGCGAAGCGAGTCAAGATCAACCTACTGTTATTATCATCGCCGTTTTGGTTCAGAAGCCCGAAAATGTACGAAGCCATGTACTTATAAGCAAGAAAGTACCAAATCGGAAAACTGAAACATACGTTAGCCGCGGCGGATCCTAGCGTATCAGACATCAATTACCGCCTATTTATTACCGATAAGAAAAACAACATGACGTTTTTAATCGACACAGGAGCCAATATATCGGTTATACCTCCGTACAAAGGTCAACAACAAAACCCTTTGAATTTTCAACTTTACGCGGCGAATAACACAGTCATACCTACTTACGGAGAAAAAACCTTGGAACTCGATTTTAACTTACGTCGACCATTCAAATGGAAATTCATCGTAGCGAAAGTAAGCAAACCTATTATTGGAGCCGATTTCCTACGACATCACCAACTCATCGTTGACTTGAAGAATCAAAAATTAATAGATGGTATTACCAACCTATCATCGCAGTCATACGTCGAAGCATCAAACATACCTACTATCCGAAGCGTCGATATTCAAGATAAATACCACAACATTTTATCGGAATTCCCCGGTACTACAAGAATTTCATCAATGAAACTTACGTCCATTCATAACGTCGAACACTATATTGAAACTACGGGAGCCCCACTGCATTGTCGTGCACGCCCAATCGCCCCACATCGATATGAAATAGTGCGAAAAGAATTCGAGAATATGATTGAACAAGGTATTTGCCGTCCAAGCAAAAGTCCTTGGTCATCACCACTTCATATCGTACCCAAAAAGAACGGTGACATCAGAGTTTGCGGTGATTACAGAAGATTAAACGCAATCACAACGCCTGACAGATACCCAATACCACGTATCAAAGATTTCACGTATCAACTGTCACAGAAAAATATCTTTTCAACCATCGATCTCAACCGAGCATATCAACAGATCAATGTTCGCGAAGAAGATATACAGAAGACCGCTATCATCACTCCGATGGGACTATTCGAATTTCCCAAGATGCCACCTGGATTACGGAATGCAGCTCAAACGTTTCAACGTTTTATTCACGAAGTTTTACAAGGCCTGGATTTCGTGTACGCATTCATTGACGATCTTCTAATCGCAAGTTCCGACGAAAAAACGCACGAACAACATTTACGTACCGTGTTACGTCGACTGGAAGATAATGGAATCACCATTAATCCATCAAAATGCGTATTTGGACAACCTGAAGTGAAGTTTTTGGGTTACTCAGTCAACAGCCAAGGAATCAAACCGCCTGTTGAAAAGGTATTGGCAATATCACAGTTCCCGAAACCGCAAACAATCGAAGATCTTAGGCGATTCCTTGGAGTTATCAATTTCTACCGTGACCACATTCCAAAGGCCGCCGAACTTCAAGCCCCACTCCATGCCTACCTCCACAATTTAAAGAAGCGTGATAAAACTGTAATTCAATGGACCGAAGACTCAACTAAGTCATTTGAAGCGTGTAAAACTGCTATTTCAAACGCTACTTTACTCGCCCATCCATCGCATCACGCAAAGCTCGCTATTTTCACCGACGCATCTGACCTATCCGCTGGAGCCGTTTTACAGCAATACATAGATGACAAATGGCAACCACTGGGATATTTTTCGAAAAAATTTTCAAGCACGCAGCGAAACTATAGTACATTCGATCGAGAACTACTCGCCATCTACATGTCTATAAAGCATTTTCGAAAAACTTTTGAAGGACGAAGCCTGATCATCTACACTGATCACAAACCGATAACTTACGTACTTCAAAAACCTCCTTCAACGTCAGAGACACCGCGCCGAGCAAGACAACTAATCTTCATTAGCGAATTTACAACGGATATTCGACACGTCAGCGGAAAAGATAACGTTGTTGCCGACGCATTAAGCCGCATACCTATAGAGAGTATCACATGCCCTACCGCTATTGATTTCGAGAAGATCGCCGAAGCTCAACAGGAAGAGAAAAGTACCATAGAGCAACTTTCGAAACAGAGTAATCTATCACTCAAACTAGTTACTCTACCACATTCGCAAAAATCTATCTATTGCGAGACATCAACATCATTCATTCGACCATACCTACCAGAGAAGTACCGACAACTCGTTTTCAACGCGCTACATAATGTCAGCCACCCTGGTATACGAACTACTCGAAGACTGATAACGCAAAAATATTTTTGGCCGTCAATGAATACTGATGTCGCAACGTGGGCAAAACAGTGTATTCCATGTCAACAATGTAAAGTACAGCGCCATACAACAAGTAACATTACATCGTTTCCATCAGCTGATCGTTTTCAACACGTCCACATCGACGTAGTTGGACCGCTTCCATCATCACCCGAAGGCTACAGATACCTGGTTACAATGATCGACCGAGCAACCAGATGGCCCGAAGCGATACCTACAGACGACACATCAGCCGAATCAATCGCCAAAATATTTTACGAGCATTGGATTACACGTTTTGGTTCACCGAAGTTACTAACAACCGATCAAGGACGAAACTTTGAAAGTCGCCTTTTCAACAAGTTACTGAACATCATGGGAACTCAAAGAATACGTACAAGTCCGTATCACCCTCAGTCAAACGGTATGGTAGAAAGATGGCACCGCAGTTTGAAAACCGCACTGAAAACTCGTCTATCAGAACGTACTAAGTGGATAAACGAATTACCTACAGTTCTCATGGGTTTACGCGCAATACCTCGTTCAGACTCAGGTATTAGCGCAGCAGAACTTATCTACGGTTACAATTTACGTTTACCATCCGATTTCTTCACTGCAAGTATAGATGAGGAACAAAATCTCGACTACGATTACGTCACACAGCTACGTAATACTATAAACTCGATGAAACCATCTATACCTACAACTTCACACAGTAACAAGAAACCGATTTTCATTCATAAGGATTTACAAACCTGCGAGCAAGTTTTTATAAGGATTGACGCCGTAAAAACTCCTTTAATGCCTACGTACGAAGGTCCATACAAAGTATTGGAGCGCAATAGCAAAACTTTTAAAATTTTGTTGCCCGAGAGACGATCTGCAGTTATTTCGATCGACCGTCTCAAACCTGCCTACACAATCAGTACTCCAGAGAACTCAGATCCTGAAGCAATCACTCAAGATACCTCGGCTACATCACCACAGTCACTAGCGAAAACCAACGATGGAACAACAAGTACCTACACAAGCTACAGTACTTCGTCAAGCCCAGTTCAGTCATCAATTCTGAAGACCACTAGAATTGGACGCACCAGCAAGCTTCCGGTACGCTTTCGCTAGGGGGAGAGTCATGTAGCTGCCCGACGCAGCTATCATATCCCTACCCACGAGTACCTCCTTCACATTATTGCGCAACAATTTCTAATGTTCCGACCTTGCTAATTTTATTACCTTTTACACGTGTTCGTCCCTATTGGTCCACGTCAACCAACCCTTTTTGTAAATCGATTTGGCATTTTCTTATTGGTCGTTCTTGCCGACACTGTATGTATATAAGCTGTGTATTTTTACAAATAAAATTATTCCTCTGATAACCAGCAGAAGAGAAACATTATTACTGATCACTAAAAATCCAATAACGAGTATCTAAAACTGCCACTAGATGGCTCTCTTCAAAAGATAATAAAAAGATAAGTTTCAAATAGATATTATCATTTTATTTTGTCGTTTTGACTAATTGTATTTATTTTGTGGTAGTAAATATGTAAAAAATATTGAAATTTGGTATTTATTTGCGTCTGTTCATCAAAGTCAAATATCAACAATAAAATTTAAAAACGTCAATTTAACGTTTATTTTGGTTACCATTGGTTACCATTGGTTACTATGGTAACATAGTATTTGAGAATAACACCACCTCTAACACTGTCATTCATTGTCAATCTAGAAAAAATTGTTGATTTCTTGCAATTAATTGTATTTGTATTTTCAATAATCAGAGGTCCTTGAGGCTATCCATATACCTACGGCACACACAAATGACCTCAAAATAGTTGTAACTTGTAATTTGTCATATTCTGTCCACGAAATGTTAAAATGAAACGTCAAATAAAGTTATGGAACCGATAAACGGCCATCTATGCTTAGATAAGTTAATCTTAGATAAAACGGAATTTATCTATTGTCGCCGTGCTCAGAAACGCTTTTTCGGAAGTTATCGACCCGTTAGCGTTTTTGAATAGATAAACTCTCGAAAAAAGGATCTCAGAAACCGGGCATAAGTTAGATTCAACAACCCTAGGTCACACTGAGCCGGTTGCTTTTACTTATTATTATTATTTCATCATATTATTTTCTAAATTTTTTGTTTCCTACTTAGTACTTAAACAACATTGAATAAATAAATTGTACGATGACGTTTGCTGATCGATTAGTATTTCACATTAGGTACCCAGACTTTAAAAAAGAAATAGTCTTATATCGTTCTTCAAGGTACAATCTATGTCTATACGAAAACACATCAAGATTGGTTCAGCGATGAGAGAGAGTTAAGGTTAATTCGATGAGTTGTGTGAGAATGGTAAAAAGGAATAAGGAAGGTGGAATAAAGGAGCAACACATTTTCGCATTTATTACATTGTAGTTTTGGCAAATCAATAATTCGGCAAAGGGAAAATATTGCTTCACAGAAAATGAGAAAATTCAGCACTCTGCACTCTCAACACGATGTTCCTCAGGACTGCATTATAACATACAGACTTAATTTGCGTTTTTCTACAACATCACTACTACGGAACTCTAAAAATGACGGAACACTTAGATATTTCAAAAAATAATCCTAAGCTTGATTTAACACGCCGCAATAAGTTTTGTTTAGTGGAGTTATGTATTTTATTATCAATTATTCAATTTGTTCCATGTTTACTATTTGTACAACACTAAATTACGATTTTCAACCCCTTCCAGGGTGAAATATAAAAAATGCTTATTTTATGTTGGAGGCCATAATACGCAATTAATGATTTAAAAAAAAACTGAATATAAAAATAGATATTTAGTAAAAAAAATAATTCACTGCCATATTCTAGCTCCATCTTGCGAAATATAAATAAACTAAGAAATGTATGTATGGCTTATTTTGTGTGAAGAAAAGGTTTTTGTAAGTTTAAAACAAATTAAAAACTCGTTTCTCGCTTTGTTATGGAACCCTAAAAAATTGCCTATAATTTAAGTTGAAGACTCGATATTGTAGTAAAGTCCTATTGAAATCCGTTCAGTAGCTTCAGAGATTAATGAAGACAAATAAACAGACAAACAAAAATTAAAAAGCTCATATCGTGCTAGTAATGATTTAGGTATAACATGAAAAATGCAGTTATTTCGAAATCATAATTATATTATGTATTAAAGGTTTATTTTATATTAAAGTCGTTGGCTTGAATCAACAAATACAGAGCCATCTAGTTGCCAAGATAGTAATCGATTATTTATTGGATATCGGTTATTCATACAGACTTAATTTGCGTTTTTCTACCACTTCCCAGGTGAAATCCATAAAACGCTGAAATTATATTGGAGGACATAGATACGCAAACAATATGCTCTTAAAAACAAAATACAATAAGTTGAATCCAAAAAAAATTTTTTTTTTTAAACGCTTTTATTTCAATTTTTTTTTTGATTTTCGTGTATTGTCATCGGAAATACACATGTCTGCCAAATTTCATCAATTTTCATTAAAGGGAAGTCATTCAAATTAACGTTACAAGATTTGATAATTTGATGCGGGAAGCGTTTACCTTATTGCCGTGTAAATAGAGTAGCATTTTGATCATAATATTGAGTTTGATGCTTTGATGCTCCGAAGTGAAAGTAAATAAAAGCGTTTAAAAATAGATATCCACTCAGTAACAGGGATTTGAATTAATGAAAAAAATAACCTTTAAATGCATTTTATGGCCTTTCCATGCAATATAAGTAAAATCTAAGAAATGCATGTATAACTCTTTTTGTACGGAGAATACATTTTTAATAGTTTGAAACAAATCAGCTCATATTTTTTTATTTTTCCATACAAACCATCCCCAAGGAACCCTTTAGTATAGAACCCTAAAAAATTGCTTAGTTGTTAAGTTGAACACTTTGCAATATCCTAGTAAAATTGTTGTTAAAATACGTTCAGTGGTTTCGGAGATTAGCGGAGACAAACAAACAGACAGACAGACAAAAATTTTAAAAACTCATTTTTCGGTGTTGGTATCGTGCAAGTAACGATTTGCAACTTGAAAAAATCATTTATCTCGAAATCACAGACAGACTCTTCAATTTTATTAATATGTATAGATATAGATTGCATTGCATGCTTTTTAGTCGTTATGAAATTGTAAATTGAATTTTCTATTTAAGAAATAAAAAGGTCTAATTATTATTTTTATTACTATAGTATATTTTTATAAACATATACCATATATTTTTATATAATATGTGGAAGAAAAGTTATTATATGATAATAGTTATTCAATAATACTCCGTTTGCTTTGCACCAAGTTATGTATATTTACAGTTATCCTAACGTTCACATTGATAACAATCTCTACTACTCCGTGATCAATGATAGAATTAGAATATCCTACGTATTAGGTATAATGTTCTAAAAAAGTGACATATTCCATATTCTAAACATTTAGTTTTTCTTCATAACTCTTCTCGTATGACATCATCAGCATCTGTATCAATCGATCGATGTAGAACCAAAGAGGTCGCTCGCCGGCACGGCTATCCTGACGTGCGCTCGTCCTCGAGCGCCTCCGCCCTCATGTCTCCAGTGGACCCCTTTGATCGCTGGGTGCTCGTCATCGAACGCATTTACTTCTGATGTAGCCGTACACTGACACGGCTTCAACAGCTATCTTACTCAAGTTCCCATCTCCAATCCAATTCAACATAAATTACATATTATCACAGTAGGTAAATATCCGCCTCGACTTGTACATGACCTACAGGCATTCATGAAAATGAAAATGCACCACCATCACAAAATAAATATCTTTCATTTCTTTGAAAGTACGTTAAAACATTCAAAATTGCACTTAACAATTTTAAAATATCGCTCCTAAATCACACATTTTATATGACATTTGGACATGTCATGTCACTGTCACAGAGTACTTAATCACTACGTTTTAAGAGACGGCACTTAGAACATTGTCTATAGCTAAATTCGAACAGTTTTTTTACACCAACATTACAGGATAAGCGATGAGCCATAGATGCTTTTGATATCTGTGGTAAAACAGAAACAAGGCTGCCAACATAGCTATCAAATGACATTGACAACTGTCAACTAGTGATGTACTTAATATTATCGATAACTAGTGTTGTGCTTTTATATTGTTCATAGCTATTAGGCTTTAATACCTTTTTATCCTTAATTGTAAATTAAAATAAAAGCCACACTTGAATAATATTATAATTTTATTTAACAATTCTAAGTATGAATGAATACCAGTACATTTAATTATTTGTTAACACCTGCCTATGTATATGCGGAGCTCACAACAAGGTACAAGATCTATACCGGATCGACTACACGAAATAATTAATTGTTAACATATTCTTACTCAAAAAAATCATTAATTACAAATTCTTTACACATAACAAGGTTTCACCTTTTTATTTCGTAAGTTTACATTAAAAAGAATTAAAATAATCGGTATACATGTATACATTTAAGCAACTAGCCTTTCGGGAGGCCCATATATATTTTTATATGGTTTAGGTATAGTTGAATTTTATGATAAGTCTGCTTACCAGATGATACTTTTTCACTTCCTATTCTTAATGGGAAATTGGTAAATAGGTTGTCTGCTAGACGTGGACGCGTAAAGTTGATGGAAGGCACTGCATTTTTAAGTAATCTGCTTCTTTGGGTATTATATGCTGAAGGTGCGAAGTGGTGTCCGGACACAAATTGCAACTGGTGTAATTTTTCAATCGGCAAATATATCAAGTCTTCATCACCAATGGCTTTAACCCATTGTCGACATCTAAAAGAATATAAAAAGAATATAGCAATGTAAAGTTCTAATGAATAAAGTATAAATTCAATAATTGTAAGCTTCATACATAATTTTTCTTTAATATAGTATGCTTATTCATATACATAATAGTCATGAAACTTACCTATTAGGGTCTAAAGAAAGGGCCGCGAGAAATAAATTTGGTGTTGATGGGCGTCTACGACAAGAAATATTACATTTTTGTACAATTTTTACCAAATGAAATTTTTATTTATTCTGACTTTTTTTTGATTGACAACCGGAAATAGAAATTTGACATCATCACATTTGTCATACCAACATTTATGACGAAATTCTGTCTGTAATATTGGCCAGAAGTCGCCTTAAATCTTGATACAAGCTATGTATCAAAGTGAGTAGCCCCTGGTCACTGTGTCAAGTATCAAGTGTTGTAAGAATCAATCAATTGTTCAAAAATGTAGGCATCACATAGCGATTATTTTTTTGGTAATCTTAAAGAAAGAACGGTTTTTAAGCTTAATAAATAACGACCGTTAAGTTTCTATAACAAATCTCAAAATCTTCGATTGAGATTGTTATTTTAAATTTTTAATAACATCAATATTACTCATTGATTTGAAAACCGGTAAACCGATAAAACGCTCTATTTCCGAACTTAAGTAAAACAAATTTTGTACCGTGCACAGAGTACTTAAACACTACGTTGTACCGCGCAGGTCATAGACTAAGATGCCGGACAGAAGTAGAGGCACTGCAGGCTATCAGATGAACGTTCATGGTACGAAATACAATTCTGTCAGGTTTTAGCTACAAGCTGACCTGTCCTGAACATGACACGTTTTATTAGAGTTCATGGTAAGGCACCAGAACTCAAATGTTAGGTTATAGTTCAGTAAATAAAGTAGTTGTAGAGTGCGTGGATAGTTGTAGAGCGGGAACCTAAGCGATTTCTTCAGAAACTTATTCAGGGTGCTTAGGGAGATAACATACTAAAGTCCTGGCGTCTAGGAGGCGAGCCGGAGGGAGGGGGGGGGGCAAAGGTTCCGATTTTAGGTTTTTCAGCAATATCTCAAAAACGGTGCGTTGTAGCGAAAAATGTTCTAAGATGAAATGAAAGCTGTCCACTTAGAATTTCAGTAGTAATTAATAATAATTATTCAGTTTTTTAACGCCTTTAATTTGACCTTGAACTCGCTCGTATAAGTTTACCCTTTTCCTTTGAGAGCTAGTTTTCTTTTCGAACTGCCCTATTTAAATTTTCTTCCAGAATCACGATCACGTAAATAATCATTTTATTACTTTTAATGCGCACATACATTAAACACGCTTTTGTAATTTTAATACGTAAGATTCACAAAAAACCTTTTACGATCACGACAGAAAACCAGAGATAAACTAAAATGAATACTAGAGGTACGACTTAGGTGCATATTGTAAAGGTTTCGGTTTTGTTATATATACAGACAAATAACAAAAAATAAACATTGTTATGTATTTTTATTGTTATTTTGCTGTATACATCGATCTATAATACACCTGATCGAATACTGTATATCATAGTATTCCGTTCGTAGTTATACAATTATATTTTTGGTCTACAAAGTTTTTTTGAACTCGGATGATAGCGCGAGGCCCCTGCAAGCGCGAGGCCCCGGGCGGTGGCCCCGTTCGCCACCCCCTAAGGCCGCCACTGTTGACGAGTAACAGGATCAGACGATTATGCGAGGCATTGGGGTGGCTGTAAGGGGTGATGGGAGGCCACTGGGCCGTCGTGCCCTATTATTTGTTGGCTGTTACTCGGATAATTGAAGACAATCAGTTCTAATGGCGTGTTTAATTATAACCAGTGTAAAACCTGTGTTAAAATGAGTTTCTGACTAAAGTGATGTAAACGCCCACTGTTGTTATTATTTCCCGAACCACCACCCAACCAAATCTTTATTCTCTACAAATATTATAAAGAGGAAAGATTTGATTGTTTGCATTGAATAGGCTCCGAAACTACCGAACCGATTTGAAAAATTCTTTCAGTGTTAGGAAGCTACACTATCCCCGGGTGATATAGGCTATATTAAATTTTTTTTTTTTACTATTTTTCACGAAGCGAAGCGAGGGCGATTTCCTAGTTGTTATATAAAGGCAAGGAAGGTAACATATATCAATAGATGGCGCCACTTTGGGTGACCTTTACAACAAACAATGAACCACGGGCGTAGCCAGGTGGAGGGTTGGCGGTTCAAACTACAAGGTACTTTGCGGTCTCAACTCTCAACCATAGCCAACCATTTTTTAGTACATGGTACATACCTAACTTATATACATATGTAGGTACCTATGTATGTACTTTGTGTGATTCATACTAGCTTATATCAATAAAATCTAACTATTATGGTTATTTCTTTCTAAAATCGTTCTAACTACTGGTAAAACCATATTTAGCTGGAAATTAATTTGAAGGAGTAAATAAGAAAGTTCAAAGGTAGGACCTGTGGGTAGGACCAAATAAAACACATCATTAAATTCAAACATCTGTATTTCAATGATAGTTTAAATCATAGATTTAGTCGAAAACAAAATTTTAACAAATTACTGCGTAATTAAATTTAGAACTGATTGGATAAAGCCACCGGGTGTAAAATAATAATAAATTTCATATTAGGAAAATTATAAAATTTGCAAAGTAAAATTCTAAACGGCCAAATAGGTGGCGCTGATAGTATCTTTTCCCAATCAAGGTTCTACGCAGGAGTCTAGCAAGTCTATACTTAACATTATCTCAACATTTCATTCTTTCAGCAATATAAAAGTATTCAAACTGATCACAATATTATGGCAGTTCCATGGAACTCCACGCAATACTTAAACCAACACAGTTCAGGTCAGAAATATATGACATTTCATAAATTAGTTCACCAGTGCCCCTCGACAGTATACAATACAAAGCGAATCTTATTCTATCTCGTAACTTTACTATCGTGATGCGCTACGTAACACACTTGAACCTCACAGAAAAAATGTCACATATTGCCCTTAACAATCGTAAAAAACATACGGCCCGCGACAAAACTATAGCACACTATACATTTTTCAGTACAGCTTTTTAGACCAGGGTAGAAGCCTTTAAAAATAATGAAAAGTGAAAAAAAATTATAATAGAATGAAACCTATTGCAAAAGGAAGAGAATATAACAAAAAATAAAGGAAAAATAATTTACAGTAGAGATTTTAGCAAATAAAAAGCTCACAGATTTTTAAAAAAAAGCGGATATTTTGACAGGTGAATTTTCGATTGAAAATTAGGGTGATTTTTCGATATTAAGTCAAAATAAGGTGAAAAAATAAATATTTTAAATCAAAAAAAATACAGTATGTTTGGGACATAGAAAGGTAAGTTTTCACAAAATTTCGTTAAAAAAAAAAAATTTTGTAAAAGATAAAAATAAAAAACCAAAAACTTGGTTTTTTGAATTTTTCACATAAATTTTGAGGTTATGTGAAAAAAGTGTATATACAAAAATTGTAGACCTTTTTATTACCTATAACTTTGCCATTTAACTTTTTTCCATAGGACTTATAGTTTTGCTGGAAATTGAGATAAACCGTTTTTTACCCTTAAACCCCCCCTCCCCCCCACTTCCCGACCTCAGATCGCCCGTAAATTATTTTTCCTTTATTTTTTGTTATATTCTCTTCCTTTTGCAATAGGTTTCATCCTATTATAATTTTTTTTGTTTTCAAAAATTATCGACCCTGGACTATTTGTAATAAAAGTACCCTATAGCTATCTCTTTCTAACATTTATATGACTACCTTCACTAACTTTACCATACAACTTACAAGCTAATAGTTTCATTTTATTAAAAGTTACAATGAAAAATGTATAGTGTGCTATAGTTTTGTCGCGGGGTGTAACTTCATTCTTAATTAATGAGATGCGGTTTTTCCATCGTTGGTAAAATGCAAAAACAATCACATATACAGACTAGTATCCGAAAACTCTATCAAAAGTAACAAAATTGTTTTAATTTGTTGTAGCGGACGACACTTTAGTCGCGAGGCACCCTAATGCGACGAACATGCATTCATTTAAATGTTTTTTTTTTTCAATTAAAGAGTAGGATCGTTAGCTCGTTTGCAGACTATTTCAATTTAAAAAAAAGTAGTAAAAAGACCCAACGGGTAAAATTACCAATTAGATATATTTAACGATAGGTCCTTGTGTATCAATCAACAGGTATGACAATACATAATACAATAATTATGATAGCGAAAACAGTAATAACGATGATGATTCTGATGACAATAATAATGATAGTGACTAAAAAAGCAATGATGTTAATTAACTCAAATAAAAATTATTAAAGGAATACTGATTCGTCGATAAAGTCAATGTGAGAAGCGTACAAAATGTCGTCCGACTATTGTCACTGACTGCATAGGATAGGCCACGAACGAAAGGCAATCACACAAGTAGGTAAACTCAAAATTCAAATTACGGATTTCATAAATCCAAAAAACAATTAATATTTTTATAATGTAGTTGATTCATATAAAGGTATGTAGATCAGCACAACAGATTACTATCTCAATATAATACGATTTTATCGACCGCTGTCGATTGACGGCCGAATACCGCCACAACATAAACTCACAAATACTCTACATCGATAAAAACTATTCAGTCGTTTTTATTTATCCATAAAAATATATCTTTAAAAGGCTCAAATAAAACTGTATCAGCTATAAGTACCGTTCACAGTATCGCGATCGGATCTCTATCACTGGAGGAATATCCATTGGCACAGATCATCCCGGTGTTAAACATCTCGCTGTCACCATTTCGAACGGTGCTTTCTTTCAACCACTCACAACCTCTAACCGCCCAATCGTCCTTCAACTCTTAACACTACGTCATTACAACTGAAATTAACAGAGGACTCATAATCGCTTTAAGAAACAACATCAAAAACATCAAATCTGCTCATTAAGTAAATACAAGATTAAATTAAATATATGGCAACAGACGATTGTGCTTTTAGAAAGTTGCAAGTCAGGCCCTTAGGGCCATCAAGCTAAGATGGATCCATTGTACTGCGGCGCGCGGTGGAATGTGACGGGGCAACTCGAGGCCCTAATCACTAATATATATATGAGATACCCATCAAAACCGCCAGCCAACACCGATAGGGCGAACAATTTTGACAGATCTAAAGTTAGTTTGAGCGAGTCCGGACGTCACACGTGAGGGCCAAGTGAGGTCCAAATGAGGGCCAAGTGAGGCACATCCGCGCAATGTTGCAGCGCAAATCGGCGGGTGTCTGGAACTCCGGTTATACTATCATCTAAAACGGTGCAGGTCCATGCAAGATCCCTAATCACAAAACGAATCGAGAGGTCCACCGCGTATCTTCAGACCGTAGAACTGTTAAGATCACTCGTTCAACGGAATCAAATTTATAGTCTCTGAAGAATAAGATGCGATAATGATAATATAATCGGGGTTTGGCTAGTGCACGGGGAGAAGCTTCTCAGTTTGCATGCGGCGTCTGAGAAGTTGGGACTCGGTGGGCGGCGAGAGGCCGAGGGGAAGGCCGTCCTCGTCCAGGGTCATCCTGCCGAGATTGAGTCCGGCCCTCTCGAACTCGTCCTCTATGACGGGGCTCGGGTGGCAACTCTTGCTGCATCGCAGCGTGGTCACCGGCCGCTCCATGTACGAGTAGTTCATGGAGAAATGCTGCTGAATCACTCGGTTGACGGCCATCGCGGATTCCGCGAAGTTGGATAAGTTGCGCGCTGACATGTTGCTGTGGACAAATTTTATTTCGTTAGTACTTTATCGCCGTTAATAATCATGTTTAAATGTAACATGTTAACAAATAGCAGGCTGATAGACGCAAGATGGTGGTATGGTAAACTCATCTCATAAACTACTTATTTAATTCCGTAGTAATTAAGCTCAAAATTGTGTGTCAAAATTTATATTACATGCACAGGGCTCCACGTAGCCCACAGAACTCCGATGTAGCCCTTAAGTCAAATATCAAAGTCTTAAATAAGTAGCGTAATTAGATGACTTTACCCAGGCAGCCTTTACAAGTCTTCAATAAGATACCGTTTACCGTTTGCCGTATTGGGGCGGCTTAGAATACTAACCCCAATCCCACGCCGGATGGGTATCGCTCTCTTAGGCGACTAAATCTGACCCGCTGGGGGTAGGGCCCCTCGGAGAGATTATATTGGTAACATAGATTTTAATTGCTAATACCATTATTACAATTATTACCACCATTGAGCATGAGTCAGCCGCCAAACGACTCGTCGTGTTCCGACTGGGGTCTGGAGAGTCAGTTCTTTCTTTTTCTTCTCTCTTTCTCGACTGGCAACGATGCCTTTGGTGTTGCTGATATTCATGGGCGACATTAGCCACTTAGCATCAGGATCGTCAGCTCGAGCCGCTTTTTCCATAAAAAAAAACCACACCAATAATAACATTAACATGAATATATTATATAGCCGTAAACTCACCATTGTAATGGTGATAGCCTAGCGGTTACAATGTTGAACTCCCGAACGCAGAGACCAGAGTTCAAATCCTGGCACGCACCTCTAATTTTCTAATATTGTGTGCGTATTACAAGTTAATCACTTGCTTCGGAAAACATCGTGAGGAAACCTGCACACCGGAGAGTTCTCCATAAAGTTCTCAAAGGTGTGTGAAGTCTACCAATCCACACTTGGCCAGCGTGGTAGACCGTGGCCTGTGCCCCTCACATTGTGTGAGAAGACCCCGAGCTTAGCAGTGGGGTAATTATGGGTTGTTGCTTTGCTTTGTTTTTTTTAAACTCACCGTTTGATGTTAATAGGCGTGTGCAACGGTGGGTAGTGTGCGGTGGGGTCGGCACGGCGCAGCCATGGGTGCTGCAGCACGCGCTCAGCGCTCAGCCGGTGAGAGGCCTCGCGGACCAACAGCTGGCGGATGAGGCCCTTCGCCTCCGCCGAGATGTGCGCCCATTCCTCCTCCGGGAATGAGTAGCGGCCCTCCTGGGGATGGACGATTTGATCGGTTAAGGAACACCTTTTAAAGAATTTATAATCCATCAGATAGATTGACATTCTAATACAAAGGAGCCCTAAGCTCAAAGGCTAGCGTGCCAAATCCTTAATGGCCTTCGAGATGTCAAGGGAAACGGCAACAATGCCTCGAGAAAAATGTCTCAAACTCCCATTCCCCAGATGTGAGTGGCTAACAATAGAAAGTTTCCTGTTGACCGGTTCCGGTTACAGCGAAACCTATACTGACGGTCGCTGAAAAGATATCTTTCAGCTTAGCCTTTTCTTGACACGGGCTACACGTTGGCAAATTGTATACTATAATTATGTAGTTTGAAGTACCTGTATAGACGTGAACAGGAGGTCCTGACAAGCGCGACAATTCTCGCCGCGCTCCCAACCGCAATCCGCGCCGCAGTCCGCGCGGAACGGCGGATATCCGCACAGCAAGATGTACGCGATCACACCCAGCGACCACAGATCGCATCGCTTGTCATAGTGCGTCGCTGCGGAACCCGCGAACAGAGACACCACTTCCGGTGCCATGAACTCCGCACTGCCCACCTGTGGACAAGGAAAGGAAATTTCATACATGGGTGCTGTCAGCAGGGCGCATTGATGCAATTGCGGGAAGAAATAAATTGAAAAGATTAATGCCCCAACTCAGGAGTCACTAACGGTTATTTTAATCGTTCCTTAGTACAGAATCACTATACAAATTCTGTACTAAGGAGCGATTTAAGAAACCGTAACCATACAAATTCTGTACTAAGGAGCGATTTAAGTAACCGTTAGTGACTCTGGGTTGGGGCGTAAGCCTTTTCCGAAAAATTTTTGCGTGGATTCTAGAGGAACCCACTCTCTAGTGGAACACGATATTAGGGTTCCGAACTCTAGGTATACATGTCTGTGGTTCCGAAGTAAAATCGGAACTATTCGTCATGTCCGTCCGTCTGTCCGAGGCATAGCGCCAACACCCTTAGTGCTACAATGCTGTAATTTGGCATGGATATACATTTATTAATAGTCCAAAATCTAGAATGAAATATTGAAAAATATTTTTTAGGGTAGGTACCTTACAGGTAACGTGAGAATGATTTTTTTCGTTGCGTACCCCATACTGTGGGGTATCGTTAAAAAGGTCTTTTAAAAATATTATGGGTCTTGTAACATCATTTTTGGATTTAGGGGTTCATTTACAAAATATTTAGCTTTGAAGTGCTAATTTTGGTTAGAGCCAAGTGTCGTCGTCGTCCACCTACCGGTTAAACGGTTGGAGTCGGACAAGTGAAAAAATTCTCAAAAATAGTTTATATGATGAGTTTACAAGGAAGTTTACAAACTATCGCCGCTATGTTAGCATAAGTAGTTAATGATTAATAGTCGATAAACTTACTACTTCGGAAAGTTACATTGCGCATGGCCTGACACGTACTTGCCCCGTTTTTTTAATAACTCATTGCAACAAAATATTTACTGCAGTATCATGTTTTGGTAAACGTAACTAAATAGTAAAATAAACACAGCTGTTTTTAATGGAATATTTTTGACTTATTTAGAACTCAATACAAAAATAAATAGCTAATTAACATAATGTTACCTCATTATCAATTGATATTATTCCTGAAACGAAATTCAGTATGATATTGAAAAATCCAATTAAAATAACTTATGCTTTATCGATGAGTTAGCGTTTCGGTAGTTAATTATCATCGTGATAAAATAGACCATTTAAAGCAAATAGAATAGCCTTAGAATAAGCGAATAGCAACAGTTTGTTGAAAGATTAAGTCATTCGCGATATTGTTTAAAAAATTACCAAATAAACCGTGTCGCTATATGACCCTGGCCTTGATTCTCATTCAATAGGTATGCCATTGTTTGTCAACGTTGATACATAAAGTAATTTTTTAATAAAAAATCATAAGAAAATCTATTTATTGCCATATACTTCTATCATTATATAAGGTCACATGAATAAATAAATGGAACAAAATGAAAGCTTCCTAACACACATAAAAATTCTTACCTACGTTTATAGGGCTGTTACTTACAGAAAATAAGAATAAAACGGGCAAGTGCGTATCGAGCGAGAGTCAGCAATGAGTACCGACGGACAGACGTTTTCAAATTTTGGTAAGTATATTAAAAAACGTGTAGATTTGAAAGATGAAATGGTTGACAGGTTGGTTGGCTGGGCTCCCGTGTAGCGCTGATTTTCAGCCAGTCCTTCCTCCCTAGGATGTTGTGCGGGAGTTACCACAGTCAATCCCCCAGTTATCAGCGGATATATATACCGACCTATTGCCAAGTTGTTTTACATAATTAAATGTCGAAAAGAAAAATATATATAAATTAAATGAAATAAAAAATATAGGTACATTAACATTAAATAAAAAATAGATTAAAACAAAATTACATTAAATAAATAAAAGATAATATAAAAGAAAGTTACGTTACATTCAATTAAATTACATTGAGTTAAAAAAAATGAAATAAAAAATTTCGTTACATAAATTAATTCACGACTAGAATCCACAATGTACCTACTTATTTGTTCGGAATGTCATTGTCTCTCGGTAAAATATTATTAATCTTGCTCATAATAATACAATAAATGCGTGTTTTGTATTACATTATAAAATAAGGTTTCATAAATACATAATTTTAGTGATTTTTACTTACTGTCATCGTGTCTATTGCATAGCTTAAAAACAAAAGGTATGATAATGAACAAATTTCAATAGTAGATTCGTCATAGGTTGAATATGCTCTATGAATGTGAAAAACACATTGTTAAACCAATGACAATTAATGCACATGATTGAATCCAGGTTGAATCGATGTAAAATTAACACTTGAATTGCTTAAAGTCTTTACAAATGAATTACAAAGAGTAACAGGCTCTTGTTATGACAAAAGAAATTACGCTACTAATAAATAAGTAAAGTACCTATTATTACTATATGAACGTCTATAGAATAGAACTCAACTTAGGTAGCACATTATACAGTAATGTCATAATAAGAAATTTGCAATTTAAATCTAGTATTGTTATTGGTAAAATTACGTATTCTGGTATTTCCGCCTACTTATTCGACTTTTTGCCTTGATTAAATTGAAGTAGCATTGATTAGTGATTGGCAGAATTTCAAAAAATAATACCAACATCGTTTTAATTAGAAACTAAGTTAATTGTTGCTACTAACTTACTAGCTTCATTTAAGTTAGGAGGGTTACTAAATTACTTAAGCTTTCCCCGATTAAGGAAGGCAGTTGTATTTGAGTGTGTTACAACAGCTTGGTGGTAATTATCTATCAAATCCTATACAACTGCAACGTCCATTTAATCAAGTTAGCAATTTAAAATCCGATCGAAGAATTATTTTCATACATCATCTGAATCTCCACACATTCTACCCTCACTGACGCCACATTGTAGATTTCCTTTCTTATTTTTTATTTTACTGGCTACAGAGCTAACTAAGTAGATCAAGTGATGGCAAGCGGTCACTCCATTGACACCAGTAATACCAAAGGCATCACCGATGCCGAATAAGAAAGAAGAGAAAGAATTCTTCTTGGAAGACGTGAACTTACCGGCGTCATTAGTTGCGGTGTCGCCAGCGGGCTTGCAAGGCTCGAAGTGAAACTTATGCCACTCCCGAGGTCGAAGTCGCATATTTTCACCGGGCACAGACTCTCCCGGTTTACACAGAGAATATTCTCTGGCTTCAGGTCCCTGTGAGCGACCCCCTTGCCATGCAGGAAGTGTAAAGCGTTCGCGATCTCGCGTACTATCTGTGCGGCTTGTGGCTCTGAGAAGTATTGATGCTCCTGAATGCGAGAGAGGAGCTGACCGCCGTTGATCTGGAACAATTGAGAATATTATCATTAGTATTAATATTAAATCATAAAATATTATTAGAGGTTAATATGATTACTGGTATTATCTTCCCGTGAATTTGTTTGGGTGGCTACCACCCTCTTGCTTGACTTAGCCGGAAATCGATTTGTCGTTTTCCGGCTAGGCGATTCTTTCTTTGACAACATGTTAAGACTAGGTCACATGTCATGTAGCTTCTTCCAATAGCAATTTAGAAAATGATCCTAAGTAATACACGTATAGTACTAATGATTTTTGGTAGACATCTTAACAGCTGTGGTTCGACTAGCTAGGCTAACAATTCAAAGCCCCGCCTTTATCTTAACTTTTGTTTCCCTAAATAAATATTTATCGCTCCTTCTGTTTGTCTCTATCGTAAACATTATTTTCATATCGAAGTAATGTAAGTTAAAATACTTACTGCCTAGTTTAAAATACTTAATTATTTTACTGCGCTAATTATTTATTCAACCGTTCCTACCACCTACAGATCTTACAGTTCATTTACATTGGCAGGTCTATCACGTCAATGTTACTGGTCGCTTGCTTCCGTTCACATTGTTCTTTAACTTCCGTTGGCTCAATGTCGTTTTGATTGTAAATAAATTAAAATCAATCGAAAGTATTTTTTATTTTTCGAACTACCCACAATAACGATATTTTCATGTCTTTATTCAACAACGTTATTGTTTCCTTTAACGTAGTGCAATGTTTGTTAGTAAACAAAGACGCCCATTACCTTGAATTGTATCAACAAACAAGTACGGAAGATTACACATTTAGTATGTAGGTATATCGACGTCTTTAACAAAGAGGCTCTAACTGTTTTGCTACAAGGTACTACGAATTTGCTTTTTTGGAGAAACAAATTACAATATGCGATACATATATAAATACCTAATTCAAATTAAGTAAATAAAATTAAGTAACAAAATTAACCCTAAAATCTTGACTTCTTACATTTGACAAGATAAAAATAATATTAATTCCGACGTTTCTGAAATCAAAGTTTTAAATACCAATATAAAAAAAAATTGTAGGAGTAATTGTTGTTACATTAACATTTACCTACTTCGGCGAACATAAAATGAAGCGTGCAAGCGTGACGAATGAATGGAAACTAAACGAAAAAAGAATGAGTCATTTAAGTAACATTTTCTAATATTTAAAATATTATGGTAAGTGTTAAGTATGCTATATTAGGTTTTTCTTGTATATTTTAGTTTTTCTGACCCTATTAATTCAAAGTCAGCTAAAGAAAACAAAGTAATTTCCATGTATGATTTTTTAACTTTTAATTTTAAATTGAATACTATTAAAATTTAATTTTAAATTAATCAAATAATAAAAGCTCCAAAAAAATTAATGAACAATTGAGTAAATTATTGAACTTACATTTTTACTTACGAAAGTATATGTAACGTTAGATACTTTTTAAGTAAACAAAGAAAAGGTTGTCTTACATTATTCAACGAGATTTTCAAAGCTTGTGGTTGCGTTTTCCGTATGTATAGCGTATCGTCTTTAAGTAAGAAACCGCAATAGTACCGCTACGATTCGACATGTCACATCAATGGACATGACGGAATGATGTAACGCTTGTGCAACAAACCGAGGTCCTCGAAATGATTCAGCACTTGAAATAGACGCAGACCTAGGTTTACATTAAATAGCTCTGGCTAAATTATACATAAATATCGGCTTGAGAAATATTTGAAAACAATATCAAAATAATTTGCAAACAAGCTGTCTTCTATAACTTGCTAAAAGAATAATCTAACATTATACCTAACAAAAAAATAACCGACTTCAAATGAAGTACATCCAATAAAAAAAAGAATCATCGAAATCGGTTGGCGCGATATTGAGTTATTCGTCCATTTATCGCGCACATACTTAATGCTTTAAGACTTAAGTATATGCTTTTGACATGGATGCCATTGTCAAATCTCGCTCAAATTTATGTGGAACCACACGACAAGCATCAGCTTTCGATTAAAACAAGAATCATCCAAATCGGTTCACCCAGTCCAAAGTTCTGAGGTAACAAACATAAAAAAAATAACAAAAATAAAAAAAAATACAGTCGAATTGAGAACCTCCTCCTTTTTTTTGAATTCGGTTAAAAAGAAGAAAGATAAAGAATACAAATCAAATAGCAGCAAATCAATATAGCAAATCAAATCCTATCAATAGCAAATCACGATAGCTATTGCCCTCTAGAATCAACCATGAAGTGTTTTTAAGTGTTTCATTTCATTTGCAATGTTAGAGAACCAGTAATAGATCTCACTCTTACCAATCAGAGATGATGATGATGTTATTTAACTCACAGTAATAAACCCAAAGCTCACCTTTTCAAAGACAAGATAAAACTTGTCGGTGTCCTCGAAGAATTCAATGAGCTGGATTATGTTCGGGTGTCCCTGGCAATAATGGAAGGTCTCCACCTCGCGGAACACCCGGGCGCGGGCGTGCCCCGGCACTTTATCGATGATCTTCACTGCAAACTCCTGCCCCGTGTAAATGTTCACGCACGTTTGCACCGAGGCATACGCACCCTCGCCCAATACCTCGCCCGTTAGCTTGTACAGGTCTGTGGACAATAATACCAGGTTGACAATGATGTTATTTCAGCTGCAAATGATGAACCGTATCTAAAGAACGATAAGGTATAAAAAGAAGAAAAAATAAGAAGTAATCGTGACTGTTTCCAGGATTTAATAGATATGCAGTAGATAAGTGAAGCAAAACTGAAAGGATAAAAGAGATTGTGGGGAATTAAAATGAAATTGAAACTTTTGTACATTTTATACAAAGGTCAATAAAATTGTGTAATTTATTTCCAGACTATTAGTAACTTTTAGGCAAGAACAACGTTGTAACTGTACAACTTATCAACTAGACCACGGAAAAGTAATATTTACAGTGACTAGACCATTACAATGGTCGATGCAAGTGTTGAGGGACTGTTAATAAGTTGCTACCTTATTAATATGGGCAGTAAGCTTGATGTAAGAAAATCTTGTTTGGCATTGTTTATAAACCGTGCAATGGGCACCGTTGTTTCCAATTTAACTTCTCCGGACCATTGTTTCATAATGGATCCAAATATTCTTTTTGTTTGTTTTCCTTTTAATCACGCCCCATTACGTTGAAGAATTTAGCGCGATTTTACATGTGAAAACATGAAATGCGATCTGTTTAAATTGGTTTGTATGGTTCGTAATTTCGTTTTGATGATAGTGAAAGATTTTAAACAAACTCGTGCCCATCCATGTTTAACGTGCGTTAACCAGGAAACGGTTTAGTTTCAATAAACAGTTTTATCAATCTATATAATTTTATGTTTACTTATCGTGTATTCTCGAATTATTATGAGCTCGGTAAAATATCTGATAAGAAGCCCCATTTTGTACCTAAATATGAATATTTTGTTGTGATAAAAGTGATAAAATTGAAAATGCCTATATACCAATTTCTTATCCAGTATGAATAAATATAACAATAATACTGATAATGATTAGGTAAGCTTGCAAACTTTTTCTTGACAAAGAGTAGTTTTTTCTGACATTTTCAACGTAGATATGATTACAGATAAGACTATGCCTTGTTACGTACCTATTTATTAAAGATTTTGCATAAAAAACATTGTAACTAACTTATAGCTAACAGACTTTGGCACTTTGACAGGCAGGATACGGAAAATCAAGATTAATGTCGCGATTTAAATCGATGAAAAATTACCCTCTTAGGTATTAAGTACTTCTAGTTTTAATTCTTGTCTTATCGAGTTAGCGTTATCTAAGTTATCTTCGTGTGTTAATTTATGCTGAGATAACCAATGAACTAATTTAATTTCTGAACCTACATTTATAATAATATCACAAAAGGTACTACTTCCTTCATGCATAAATATTTGCTAGATAGATAAGTGTTACACGATAAAAATAGGTATATTCAGGTTGTCATTAGTAATAGTGTTGCGATCGATTTATTTATTGTTATCAGGGAAGAATGGCAGTTAGTACAGTAAAGCACTCTGTACATTACTCGCACTTCTTGCAAGGTTTTGCCCTAAGTGCTACGAGACTACAAGTATACAGGGTTTTAAACTTGCCTTTACATGTCGAAGTTTCTTAAACTTGCCAATCTTTACATGACATTTTACATGACAACTGACCTTGGAAACATGATGTGACCACGGAGCTGCCGGATCGCTTCTTCCTCCGGCGCTTCCTGCGCGCTTCTTCCTTGCGTCGCTGTAGCTCCTCGCTCTCGGGTATCGGGACCGGCGCGGAGGCCTCAGGCCCACGTGGTAACTCGTCGCACTCTCGTTCGCTACCCGATTGACTACTGCCACGGCCGACGCCTGTGGAAGAATAACGTAATAAGGCTCTTGTATTAACAGAACTATGTAAGAGAAAAAATCGAGTGATGCGGGTAGTTTTGTTAGAGGTGCAATAAAGCAACAATGCATTTAGGGTTGAAAGTGCAGACACTTACGTCCTTTATAACAAATGGACATCTGTACCTATGTGTTTTATACCCAGTATCAAGAAAAACGTTTTTAACAATCGTTTGGTGCATAATATGGAGTTTTAGTTTCTACAGATCTATAGACCTCGTAGGGACTCTGACTAAGTTGCTGAACATTTTACGAGTTTAATGAGCTTGTTAATAAATAATTTTAAGGCACCGCCTTCCCACACTCTTAGTGATAACCGTAAGCGGTCCAGATCCAAGTCTTAAGTCTCCGAACATAGTATTCCAGTGACCTCATGCATTCCTATTAGAAGCCGTTAGAAACAGACCTGTTCTGACGTGAAAAAGTTGGTTATACTTCGGCATACATAGATGGGGAAGATATCATAAGATACTTGAAAGTAATTCAAGAAATGCAACTCAAACAAAAATGTGAGCGTAAACTTAGAAGCTTATCTTATCTACGGAGAGAAGTAAACTATGTTTGTGGTATACGAATACAGCTTTCTCTGTACCCTTAACTGAGTCTATACTCGTAATAGCGACTCTCTGCTGTCTACTGACGAAAAAGATACTAACTTGCTAACTACAGATCAGATGCTTCAGTTTCACCATTAGCATATTGCCATGTTAGCTTCAATGAGAACTTATCTTTCATGTAAAAGTGTTCATAGATTCTCTAGGATTCTAGAGGAAATAACCGTTTAAATTTATGTAAGAATATAATAAAATTGGTTGGTAGGTACCTATTGGTCGGTGCAGTGATAATTACAGGTTCTGACGCTTGTAATTATACGGTAGTTACTTTCTGTTGGTAGGAACCTATATTACCTACTGCACAAGCGAATTACATATTGCATTGCAAACAATAACTGACCCGTGTCGTTGGCTCTCACTTCGCTTTCGGTGCCAACCCATTGTTGAAGCGTTTTCACCACGTTCGGTATTTGAATTTTAATTTTATACGGCAACGTCATTATTGTTCAGAAAAACGCAGCTGGCTCTTGAACTAAGGAGTGACGCTTCTATCGTTCGTTTAGAGTTGGAATCACTTGGAATTGTCATCGACAATAATATTATTCCGACGTGAGACGTGACTATGCAAGCTGAGTTGGCAAACAAAGCCGGTTCATCGACCTACATGGCCGCACCCACTGCGTACGCGGCTACGCGCCCACGTTACGCGATCATTCGAACTCCGACTCTTGGTCGACTTGGTTAGAAACGAGAAGTCCCAAGGGAATCAACTATGAATTGAACGTGAATTGGTACATTTAGCCGCTTCGTAGGTATAATTACATTTTATGCTATTGTACCTAAACAAATGACAAAATCACTATCGCATTTTGATACTTGCGATAAACAACTATACATTGCATGCAAAACTGAAACAGCTGTTCGTTAAAAATGGCGGCTGTCAACAATGTCAGTTTAACGTTTGAATTTCAATCCTCAAAGACGCAAATGCATTGCCGCATTGTGCCAAAATATTAAATGGCAATTATTAGGTATAATTATTTATATCAGTTATTATTGGATTTTAATATGAAATCAGATACCTATATGTATAATTATTATTTTCTTGTTTGCTTAAAGTGCCACTAGCAGTTATTTGATCTTCTTCTGATGAGAATCAGGTATAGCGCTTCACTCTTATATGGAAATCAGAATATGAGACGTTTGATCATGAGAAGCAACACAAAGATACAAATGAGAAGACTTCTAAATTCTAATATTGTTCCATTGTTAGAAAAATACTACCATAATTATGTGTTCTTGTGCTCTGGACCTGACATAATCGGACCATAGGTCAAGCGTAGCTATGAACGATAGCCTCAGCAAAACATGAATATGACCTCAATTGCCCAAGCCATTCGGAAGTTACACGATTTCTAACGCACCAGGCATCGTCACAATAATATCCTGGACGTATTGAAAATAACATCATCACACAAATTAACTAGTATAATAACTAGTTATCAAACAAGCGGTCAACAAACTCGTACGATGCGTCAACTAAATCGTAGACGGCAATGCAACAATACGAAAGAAAGGAAAGAGACTTCATCGCTTGAGTAGTGCTAAGTAGTTGTCTGAGTACTGAACTATGAGGTTAAAACAGGCTACAGTACGTGATATACGTCTTCCTTATCGTGAGACACATGTACCTTACTACCTATAGGTTGCTTAGAATGTCAAAACATTGTTGCAGTCTTGCGTTGCTTACTTGCTACTATTGATGAATATAGATTGAATAGATGATGTAACTTCTAGTGGACTATTGATGAAAACTTTTCAGTTATGTAGTTCAATGGTCGATGGGATAATAACAAATTGTCTTGTTGTTTGTCTCCAATTTTATCAGCATTATTATTTCTCTTGTCAGCATTTAAAAACATTGGCGTATTATTATCTTGCATTCGTTGAATGCATAACTACCTACCTACGTAAAGTTGACGTAAATTGAATACGTCGCGTCGATTCTCCAATGTTTACCTACAGAGATCATCTTTTTGTGGCGTTTTTCTGAGGATAAATAGCGAAAAAATTTAGTGTTAAGGCAATAAGGATCATTTATAATGCTAAATCAGTTTTCTATTAAAACAAAATTGATAAATAAACTTAAATTCCAAAACTAATAAATTAGTTATTTGGAATCGAACAATCAATAGATAATTTATCATGCAAATTTGAAACTGATAAATATTTGATTATGCAAATTACTTTAACGAGATCATTTAACGACACGGAGCTATAAACAGTGCTATTACGTTTAATCGTTTTCAATTGTTTGCCACAAACGGAGCTAGAGGTCTACGTCCAGTGAAGGACATAATTATAATTTACTCTAGGTGTTACCGTGAACCAGAGATCACTACTATCTTATACCTTCTACAAATTATCACTTAACTGAGGAGTCACGTATGACTGATAGATATATTTTAACTATTGCACCTATCTAATATGTTTTGTAAATTTTATGCACGTTGTAGGTCCGTGATTTTATGTTAAAACTTTATTAACCCCCGAAGTTATTATTTCTTCTTCTCCACGACAAAGCACCTTTTCGAAAAGCCAAAAAATGACGTGCATAAGTGTATCAGTGATACCTATATGAATAGATTATTTTGAATTTGAAGCAAAAACAGGGGTGTTATAAGTTTGACGTTTCTGTGTGTCTGTCTGTATCGTAGCTCCTAAATGAATGGGCTGATTTTGATGCTTTTTGTATTTGTTTGGAAGCTGATGTGATCTAGATCTTAGCTACAATTTATGTATATCTATTCAAATGTTTCACAGTTTTATTTTTCCATTCTTTTCAATGTGACAACACTACTTTCAAAAACGATAGTGCAATGCAAGCAAAATATTTGATGCGCACAAGTTCAACTTTATTTGTTTCATCTGCATGAATAAATACGAGCTTATGAAATTGAATTGCTGTTTTTGTAAATAAAACGTCTCTGTAAACCTTTCGCATGTGTCTCGAATAGAGTCGTTCGGTATGAGAGTTTACTTAAATACAAACATATTGCTTCTTGTCTGCGTAATACTAGCATTTGGTTACATGTCTATTAGGTTCGTCAATTCTACAAACTACTATTCAACTTGATGTAATAGGGAATCCATAGTAGTTTATTTAAACTCAACTGTTTTACTTTCAATAGCTATGGACATTATATTAATATCTACGACATCGCTTTTTATGTTTATGAATACGACTGCATTTACAATTAATGCCTGCCTTATTGACAAATGTAGATTTAGTAGATCACTCAACTACATTTCCATTTAGTTAAGGACATAGCTATTGAAAAGCAAATAATTAAATTGGGCCAAGTTATCTCATAACCGCTACCATAATAGAAGTTCAGTGAAACTGTTAGCTATTAATTACACGCGATGACCTCGAAGTACAACTCGTAGTACAGTAGGCAACACGCTATAATATACCATCTCACCATGCAATATACTTTTATTCTATTTATTAAGGTATAAGGTCGAAAATCCCATGTATGCAGCAATTACGGTTGCAAATGCAAACCTGTATATAGACTAGATCTTAATTCTCATGCTTATCAAAATAATTTGAGTCAATTCACTAAACGTAATAAGGGCCAAAATTCCGTGAATTCGACTATGGGTGCCTGTATTGCTAATGTTGTAGCGTTCGTACAAAACACAGGATATACGAACAGCAAAGCAACAGCAAATGCGCAGTAATGTAGCGATTGTAACAATCGGACCAGAGGCACACCCACTCACACAATCACTCGTTTCAACATCAAAGTTTCCTGTTTTTAATTTTGTTGATATAAATATCAATAAACCTACCTAGATATAGATAGTCACTTTACCTAGGGATATCAAAGACATAGCAATAATTGGAAAACTTGGCAAAAACAAACAAGTTGCAGCAAACCCAAACAATGATAAGCAACTCAAAGTGAGTCACTGTCTGACATAGCTACAATCGTTTTAAAGTCACCCACGATTTGTCTAGCATGTTTATTTAGGAAATGTGTAACGCATTAATGCTTTATTAAGTTTAAATGTTAAAACTGATAAAGGCATTTAATAAGTAAAAAAGATTCTTATCTAAGATAACGACAATGCAGACGATAAACTATTACATAATTGTTTTCTAGAACTGTTTACCATAACACAAACTTTATTATGAATGATAAAAAAATAATTCAAAGAAAACAATGAATTTCGCATCTTATTTAATCATAGATGCAAAAAAACGATAAAGTGACGCCAATGCCATTGATATCCATCAATTGGTAGTTACCGTTTTAACTAGTAAATGAACGATGATTGTTGAAAGACGCGTGCACGTCGCGTGACACGGCAAACGTGGCAAAACGTGGCATATTCGGGCGATACACATTACACAGCGAGTATTACGTAAACATATTATCAACCAGAACAGAACAGCTCAAGACACGGCTCACAAACTGCCACATTTCTACAGAATTGCTGAAACGATTCCTGTTGTTAATTTTGCACTTAATTACGAGATCAGTAAAGTGACTCGTGAAGATGACCCCATAAATGCTGATTATTTTAACAAAACGAAAACAACCGCATGAAACAAACCGAATTAAATAGCTTATTTAGCATATTATTATTCTAAATAAGCAACTTAATGAAGAGCAGTGAAAACAATGTTGACTCATATGTGGCCGTTACTAAGCTAAATGAACACGCAAATCAGCGATTACGTATGCCAATATATTATGCATCTACATTTAAGTATCAATAAAGTCAATTTGTTTATGCTGAATTTGTCGCTGTGACATTGCGCCCTCGGCTTACAGGTTTCTACTTTCTAATCTGGCTGGCATTAACGCCTGACCATGACTGCACTCTCGTTTGCCGATCACGGACCCAATACTTTTGTTGTTTACCCTCAGGCAGCAAAAATAAGCTTTCTAACTCTATGCAAATGACAGCCCTTATCGAAGTAGTAAATAAGTATAGTAAAACTATATTATTTTGTATCATGAAATCGTACCTATCAAAATATTGCAATATTTATGTAACTGAGTAGCAAAACTTGCTTATATTGGGTGGGACCCACAGGAGCGGCCATTGCTATTTTCAGAGATCAAAATAGAGTCGGTTCGGTTACAACTAGAACAGTGAGTGAGTAAATTGCCAACAGTGCCTGGCACTGAACTAAACCAGATAATATCTCAGTGAAACTTTTATCAGGGCGTCTTAAACTATTTCTGCTGCCCACTGAACCGCTTTCACTGATTAAGGCTCATGTTAATCATGATTATTTAGCACTATATCCGGTACGCTACTTTCAAGTAAAGATTTGCTCAACTCACCATTATTAAATGGCAAGTATTTTGATTCAAATACTTTTTTAACTTCAGTAATATAAAAGGCAATCTGCATGAACATAAACGTTACACTTTGTTTTTGTATACAAAGCAAATAGCAAGTTAAGTGCTTTACATACAAAGTATACAATCACTCGAGAAATGTATCCGGAAAAGTAAGACGCAATAGTGAGATGTAGGTTTAAAATCTCGGATCACGATGGAGATCAAGCATGAAGCCGTCACGGTCAAGGTTACATCGATAAAAATATTGCTGCAATTATTATTGGTTGACCAATCAATAATAATTGCAGCGACTGGAAAACGAGATTACAAAAAGCAAATGCAGCCATTCTCATCACAGTTTGAATTCTTAGATGATCTCAAAATTGAAGAATTCACAAATTTCTAGACTTCATTGGGTCAATTTACCAAGCCATTGGCAATGATTTTCCAAAATAAAGGTCAATCTTTCCACATTCAATCTGCTCAATATGTATAGTAAAAACTACAAGGAGTTGCTTTTAAAATTTAAGGGCTCAAAAATTCTCAGAACTAATCACTTAAAATAAAAGTAATCCAATGTCCTGTTTTCAATTTAAATCCAAAAATCAATAATCGTAACGTAGCAAGTCCAGTGCGCAGTTTGATGTTGTGAGGTGACCTTGGCAATGAACGCCGTGGGGCGTCTCGCTTCAGCGGCCATGTTGAAATGTTAGTAAGAAGAATAATTAAATTGCATTCAATTAGCTACGCATTCTTGGTGAAATTAAAAATCAAACACCTTGTAACAAATCGTTTAGGTAGCATATTCTCTAGAAAAAAATGAGATGAACTTTGTCACAAATACATTAATAACAAAATAAGGATATCTTGGTCATTTGATTTAGTTGCTTGTTATATTATCATTTAATATTTTTCTGATTTATAGCTTTTGCTTTTCAGACATGAGACATTGAAATTTATTTCTCATGGTGGTCGTACAGGAGATGCACATTTTAGAATGTTGTTATATTCAAGGTACGGGCAGTGTGGATACTATTAATATTTAGAATAGTAGTCATAATTGCTACTGCTTCTATAACATAAGTAATGTACACCTAGTTCTGCTTTATAGAACTTGGAGCTTAACCTGCTTGCTGTGCTCATGATGTTTGTGCTTTGTGGTCATTTCAATTGTATTAATGTCAGCTGAAATTTTTACTGCTTACATGTAAACAATTCTTTTTTAGGTCAGTTTCAAAATAGGTGTATGGAAATATATTTATTTGACAGCTTTAATAAAATACGTATTATATTTTAGGCGACACATTTCATATGAAACTATAAGTTTTGGCAAAGGTGTAGGTCAACAATGTCAGCATACTTTGCCATGATTATTGCTGGTTACTACTATAGGTGATCCATCAAAGAATCTCCAAAATATAGTATTATTTGATTGGTAGGTATACAAATACGTATGAATTATACCTACATCTGATTCTCAAGTATCCTAATTCTGAGCAGTTCATTAGTCATCATAACTTCCATCTCAATCTCGTAGGAAGAATTTTATAATCAATTGATGACAATGGTAATAATTGCTCAGAACGCTACTTTCTATACAAAATCGCATGGGAATAGCACACATAGTAGTAAGTGTGGCAAATAAACAAACGTATTCCCTAATTTCAAATGTATGCCAGCTAAACATGCCTCCGTCTGGGGTTATACGATTCAGGCTGTAAAATTTTCTTTATTGGTAAGTCAAAAGAAATTCATAGATTACACTCTAGATAACACAAAGTAACAAATAAAAGGAGCCAGAAGTTATAAAAAACAACAGATATTATTATTAACGAACGTGACTCAGATTTTTTCCAATACAGGAAATCATGATACAAACCGATAGAATAATAATGTTGGCTCATTACAATTCCAGCGATTAACAACGGAATCAACAAAAGCAGCTGATATTGCTCGTTGTATTTGATATACAAGAAGGTATTCCAAATAGTAAAATGAATACGTTACACAAGCAATACTCTATTACAGTTTGCAAAATATAATTTGTTATAGAATTGAATGCAATAATCAATATTTATAAAATGGTTCTAATTTAATGATCAAAGATTTTAGTAATGCTTGTTTTTTCTGTGTTCTGGCTGATTCATTTTTCTCGCCTAAAGCGCCAATTAGATACAGAGCTTTTTCACTGAAGTGTGTTCTTGTTATCTTCAGCTTTCGTTTAAATTTTCAGTCAGTCTGGAACTCATTTTATTAAAGCTATGTAAGTTAAATATGGAGACAAATTATAAAAGCCAATGATATACTTCTATGTACCTACTGCTAAAATGTTTTTACTACTTCTGCTGAAACTACTTTATACCAATACATAGTTTAAATCATATATCAGATATTTAAAACAACAGAATCAATATGATAATGATAAACAGTTATAAAGCACAAATACGTCAGCTTCTTGCGCAGGGTTACAAACAGCCGGTTGCGCGAATCAGATGACACAACAAAAATATACGATTAACTACATAAACAACTATTTGCAAGCTTTAAGAAAATTAAAACTAAATTCACCAAACTTACCGCTATCTACGCTCTCTTCGGAGATCTTCTTCACCATCTTGATGCGTTGTTACAGCGATAATAAAATATTACGAGTAGGTGGTACTACTCTTGAAAAGCCGCTTTCAAACTTGTGCGGCTGCCTTCTCGACGTGAAATCGGAACGGCGCTTGGAGACAAGATAGTAAAAAATAAAACGCCGAAACTAAAAAATTATGAAGCACCAACAATCGAGAAGGATTAACTAAAATTGTGCCGGAAGGTATTAAACAAACACTGTTAGAAGGCGGAATGAAAAAAAAACTATTGATGTCATTAGCGATCCATTCTATACACGCCCGCCCTTTCGATGTTCTGAAATCCAACTGACGATCGGGTCGCGGAGTTGGTCCGTGCCGGCTCGCCCAGCGCGGCCCGGGTCCCCGCCGCGGCCCGCGCTCCCCCGCACCGAGTGCGTCGTAATGTTCTCCTGTCTCGCTTGCGCACGCTTACTCACTCGCACCGCTGACGTGTTTACATTTTTTATCGTTTATATTTTTTGTACCCCTTATAGCTATCCTTGTAATTACTGTACGTTATTTAATAGCATCCATACCATGTGATGGACTGAAGACCAGATGTTTTCTTTCCTAGAGCTCGGAGAACATATAATAATTCAATCTATGCATAGTTCATATCTTAGCACGAGAAACCAGCAGCCAAAGATTGTTTACCACTCACGAATTATTGCATCATCCCAGGCTAAAGGTATTGCCTGTATTATACGTCCTATTAACCGCGTAGGTGTACGTGTATCTATGCAAAAATAATTTATTTTGCTATCACCCAGTTTGTAGAAATGCATCACAATGTTTAAAAGAGTTGATATCCACTTAGATAATCTTCTATACATGAGGAGTACTTAACTATGTTATTGAAATTATAACTATCCTTTAGATAACCTACAAAAATAAAGAACCTACCTAGTCTGAGCTACCTAGTTGCTTTCCCTTTCTTTGTTGTTGGCGAATAATACCTAACTGATAAACTATCAGTTTTAGTCTGTGTTACTTATTTATATTTACTATTCATCATGTGTTACTTACTTATAAAGTTATCAACTTTACAAAATATGTAATTGTACAAACACTCGTCGTAGGCTAAGTTCTTAATAATAGTAGCGGTTGAGTCCTTTGTCTTCCCAACCCTTCTATGACTGACCTTCACATTACAGTCACAGGACGGGGCGTTTGTTGACAAACAGTGCACGGGAGCGCCGCAGTACGATTTGATACGACGGCTACGACGCAATACCCACGTGGTAAGGGTAACCGGTTCGACCGGCACCCGGCACCGCCATCTTTGTTGTCACGCGATATTCGCCTCTCGCTCATTTATATTCCTTCTCTCTCTTAACCTCACTGTCTCTCAACATGCTTCTCGTTCTTTGCCTACGTGACCGGCAAAACTATAAACTCAACGAAATTGAACTGTCCGGGCATTGCCGAAGGATGCGTATCTATATTGGGTTTTGTTGGGCGTATGCTTTGTTTATCAAGTTCTTTAATTTACGATAGCTGTATGTGTATAAAAATCTCCAGTACGATCGTACTTTTAATGTATATATAGGATGATATGAAGAATTCATAGTGTTAGCATTCTTAGATCATCTGTTGAGTAAACATCGTATCAGGTGATTTTGAGAATAACAAAGATATTTATAATCTAAAAAACATGCCCGATAAGCGTGGCGAGGTTACGCGAACAAAAAGTAAAAATAGTTCTTTTGTTGGTTTTGAAAAACTTTTCTTAGTGGTTTGTCGTTATAGAAATAATGTTATTGGGTGTAAAATTAAAATCTGTAAGTTAGTCTAATTCGGGATAGATAAATATTGACAAAAATTATATTAACTGCTAAATGTATAATGAAGGAAACTTTGGAGCTCAAGTGTAGGATCAAATTAATTTAATATTACAAGAAGAAAGTAAGCAAAACAATAAGCCACGATATAAGCAACACGAAGACAAGTATTTTGAGTAGATATGCAAAACATGGAAGTAATTGAATAATCCCCTATAATAAGTTAGAGCTGGCCTATTATAAAATTAAGAAAAAAAAACAAAAGCATAACTCTTTTATTATAAACTGTTCATGTTATTGAAGAATAATAAAATCCAGAAGCTACAACAGTCAAGTTTGATAGCGTGCGAACTAATGAGGATTCCTTTGGTGTCACTTTCGATTTCAATGAATTGTAAAAGATACTAGTATAATGTAACACAAGTTAGAGCATTTTCCGGAATCGTGAGGGGAAGCACAATTAGGAATTAGTGAAACCCTACCAGTGATTATCCGTGTTTTCGTTTCAGTCTTTAATAAGTCAACAAAAACTAGCCAACCTAAGTTCTTAGATCTTACATACAATTTACATAATCTTGTAAGTCTTGCTTGCTCGCGTAACCACATAATGCTAACTCTATTAGTTGTGTAGTGACATGCTTAAAGATAAAATGTATTGGAAACGAGAAAATTAAATCTATTACCTACAGTGTTCAAATATGTTGAAGTAATAAGAAAAACGAAACCGGAATACACTTAAATATTTCATTTGATTTTCGTTAAGAACTATTAAAATATCTGTACTTGTTTAACCTAGAAAACATCCGTCCAATTATTTTGGAAACAAATGGAACGAAACCGTCTGACGACACATCACGCGTCTCTTGTCTGTCTATTAAAAAAAAATCTTCTGTCTGAGTTGGCAGTCCACCTACTGATTGAGTAACATTGACCGAAAAATTGGAAATAAAAACGCATACCTACATAACATTATTACGTTGCGTTTGTGTTGACAAATACGTAGTACAGTTCAATACGCATTTAGTCTATTTTCCCGAGAGAAGAATTTCTAGCTTTGCAGATTGGATTTGAAACGTCAGCCGCCAACTGCGTAGCATTTTTCTTTCCCTTTATTTCCTTATGCTCAAATTTACTCGATTTAGTGGTATTGTGGTGTTGGTGGTGGCTATTTAGTGGTGCGGTTCTTTCACTTTCTGTAAGACAAGGCTGAAGACTCAATAATGAATAACGAAGCCTCTGAATCAGCACTTTCAATTCAAAAAATATACTTCTAACCTTACTTTCCCTGCTAATGATGTACTCTGCTGAACACTGACGAACTATGACGTCAGGACTTAGGTCCCCTCTCTTTGGAGGTCCCTTGATTCCATATCATCTAGTGTAATCCCCAATTTGTTTTCATTCTCGAATTTTTTCCGACAGCATATTATTTAATATTGTATACGAGTATGTGCGACGACGTGAGTAATTATTTCTAATGATGACTAGGTAATCTATTGTACGTTTTGCTTAGTCCTAGCGACACACAATTACTGAATGTAAATATTATGTTAATGTTATAGTATTAAGTAAACTGTAGTGTATTAACTACTAAGGCTCTTGAGCAAGAAGGTACTTAATTTGTTTCTTTTCTTCTTCTTGGCTGATTATTTAGGTATCGTTGGTGTCTAATTGTTCAGTGATAACTTTTTCTAATATTTTCTAGTCTTTTTGGATTGGTCTATGTTTATGTAATTAAGTAAAATACTTTATATTATGAATGTTATTGTAACATATTATAATAAGTTCTAGCAAAACCAGATACTAATGCGAATTCTAGTGGATTAAGAAACCTACTAACATTTGTTGTATCAACAATTTCATGACTCAGTGGCTGATTCATTTGGTGTTTATTACTTACATATGTTACGAGTAATCAAGCTCATTGTAGTTATGTATTATACATGACCTATCTATAGAAGAATCAAATGTTGCGTATTCAATTCGCCTAGCGTCACAGAAGCACCCATCATTAAAGACTGTACTATTAAGTTCGATATTCAATGTTCTCACGTTAGTATCAGTTGAAAGAAACTCTACTGTATTACTGGGTAGTAGAGGTTTTTATCACATTTAAGGTTCTCGATGATGACTTTTACGATCACGTAGAAAGGAGCCCCAAGAGGGTTGCTCACAAATTTTAGTTCCTTGTTTCTTTGTTCCTTCAACCTACGTTCCTGCGTTCAGTCACGTACACAAAACGCACCTGATTTTTACAAAAGTTAAATAATAACATTTTACATTTATTTATAATTTTACATTGTATAGAATTTGTAGTAAATTAAAGAGGTTGTTAAGAAATAAAAGGTTAGTCTTGGCGGGGCTAAAAAATTAACAGTCGGATGCAGATTATATGAAATTATTAAATGATACTATCAATCGATGAAGGATGTCCTAACTAAAAATAAAACAATGATATCTTTGTTTGAGGTAACTTTTATTTACATTAAAGTATTTGATGAAAACTATTAGTGGCAGGAGTACCTATTGTGAAATCGTCGATGGGAGTATATTTTATTAATTCACTAGATTTCTCCTAGCGAATCTGAGAAATTTGGATGCTGTTTCTACTTGTACCTATTATTTTTGGGACTACCAGAATAAAAGAAAATAATTTGTTCTTCTAAATTGCTACAATTCAACTAGATTGGTAGATTGTAATAAAGTATTAGTGCAACCACAGAACATCTAATAATTAGTTAGATGTTCTGTGAGACCTTGTTTTATGAACAAAATAACGGTGTATGAAGCAAACAACCATCCAATACCTAACGTTTATTATTTATTGAAATTGATTTCAACGTATGCCATTTTGAGAATCACTCAAATATATTTTTCACTGTTTTCTTAAATGTACACCGTTGGATCAATGCAGTATCAATAAAAGAGAATACGTTAAAATTACAGTTGTTTTTTGTTGTTTTTAGGAGGGAAAGTTTTTCATTATGTAAACCGTCGGGAACTTTTTTCATTTCTATACTTACGTTATTTTTTCATTCAGTCTTTTAGTAACTAAATTACCTACTTAATTGAATTTTTATTTATAGCGTTGTTTACAAATAGACGTTACGTAGGTATGTATGGTGTATGCCCATCGTAGTTTTATAGGAATTTTCAGGGTTATTTCCAAGGCAGTAATAAAAATGTCGGGTAGTGTTAGCGCCAGATGTTTAACGTGAAAATTTTCATTGAAATAGTAGGTAGGTATTTAAAAAAAGGTAGGTATTTAAACGTATAGACTGTGCAACTTTGTACGATAATAGCAATGTTGTATGTCCTCAAAAGGAGGTAAATGCGGAGTGGGATTGGGGTTAATATATCATTGGGGTTAATATTCTAAGCCATCCAATACGACAAGAACCTACCCGTCTTCTTATTTTTTTCTCAGAAGATAATTTAAAATCATGACTATGGTAATATGTAAAAGAAAGAAAGAAAGAAAGAAATTATTTATTCTGTTAAGCACTGCAACAAGTTACAAATTGAATCTTAATAAAACATTCATATAATTACTATAAGTTGCTACAAACACATAACCTGCTGCAGCACTGCTTAACAAAAAAGGTACGCACTCAGCATATGCCGCGGTGAACCGCGGCTACTGATTTTCAGTACGACCTTTATTGTATCGCAGTTCGGACGAGTGACTTCAGTTCGCCGCATAAAGAAATAAAATAAAAAAAATATGATCCCACACCACCATTCCACCAAAACAGTTTTCACATCACTATGTCCACAGTGGACAAGGTGTTTTGCAGAATTCCAGCACTGAAGAAATCTGAGATATGCAGCTGATCTTCTCGAGACTCATGTTTTATTTCATTTGTCAAAATCGCAAATTATTCTAACTTTGAAAAATGTTAGTCAATTGGTCCTTCGAGCTTCGATGTTCAAAATAGGGCTACCAATAATACAGATATGCATTATTAACACCTACAATTTAACCCACTGATTTTTTTCAAATAACATTCATAATAACAACACCAAAATTAGCACGAAATGCGTATCATTTCAGCGGCCCGCGGTATATCGTATGCGGTCACCCGATCCAAGGTTACGAAAAACAATATATTTTGCATTGATGGTAGCGACTTTTGCGTTGTGATGCCGCGATGTTTTAAACATTGGTATGAGGCGACGAGGTGCCGTCAACCTCGGGGTTACATTACAATGTTTTTAACGTTAGGACGAACACGAGGAGCTCTAGCGCTTCAAGGGGTGGCGATGTTTATTGTTACAGTTATTTATATATTATGGAAGTAAAGTTGCCGTAGCTCTTTAGCTAATACTGAAGATAGATGATATTATTATAGTGGGTAATCCACTACTATTTGAGCGTTTGGCTTATGATCTTCAGATAACGTTATGAAGTACCATATTAGACCTATTGGAATTTTGAGGTGAGTGCCGAAAGGTCTGCGCCTAGTCAGGCCCATGTAGTGCTCCGGCAGTTTTAAATGACGACACAATGTAGTAGCATAACATTGAAGTATAATATCATAGAACAGACATCTCGGACAAAATGTGTGTCGCGCCCGGGAGGTTCGATTTTCAAAATTAAGCCCCCGCTCTCCTTTCAAAATCGAACGAATCCATAGAAGATTGAAGCCACGTGGCGCCAATACATTGGGGCATACATGGTGTTCGCGGTGTCGGTTCTATACGCTAGTAATAATACTTCAGTGTAGCATAACCATTTTAAAATTTAAAACGTTATATTATACGTAATATTTTATATAATCTCATAATATATGTATATCGTTATTACCTTTGATGAAATTGATGAACGCTATAATTATGTTATGTCCACAAAATGGTTTTTGAGATATAAACTATTTCAATGCTCTCAAACATACTCCCAACTGCAGATTTAGTTGAAAAGCACTAATATCAATTCAACAAGACTTATCATGATTAAGATCACGTAGTTGATCCTTAGTACAAAATAACAGGTTAATGAATTACTTTTGTTGAACTATTAATAAAAAAGATAATTTTATGCCATAAACTAAGATTAATTCATGACGCACGAAGACTTGCCTTAACATAATTCATCAAACAATTTTGAACCTTACAGTGATAAACATAAAGTATAACAGTATCACTCATTGTAAGGTCAACGACTGCATCACAATAATATTCGCATTAGAGTTGATTGGCTCGCATAAAATGAAAATAAACAATTAATCGTTAAGTAATGTAAAATGAGCTGTGAGTGTAATTGTAATTATAGTCGCTAATCAATTATATAATTGGGTCACATGTGACCGCAAATTGTGGGCGAACTTGCAAAGATAAAACAACAGATGGTGGGTTTGCGGTTAAAATTAATATCCAATCAAAATACTCAAGCTCACACACTTATGGTTTAGTAGGTTGAAATTGAATTGTATGCCTTTGACTTCGAATCTGATAATAGAGAAGTGTTTTGGTCCAGAGTCCATACCTGTGGGAGGGATTTTGTAAACTAAGAAAAAAAAAGTGGATCAGGAAGTGACTTGCAGGAGAGAGTTTTACTAAGCTACAAAAATAAAAAATAAGAATATTTTTTTAGTTAGATGATAAAAACAATAACAAGAAAAAGGAATATTATACCATTAAATAAAAAAAAGAGTTTTTAGACCACACATTTGTAACTATAAAATAAATCGTTGATGCTTCATTGATGGCCCACTACTGAACGCGGGTCTCTCCTCTAGAGCTTAATAATAACTTTGAACAGACTTTTATTACGACGCCTTAGATTTTTTTAAATTCTACTTAAATAAAACTTACATGTTAAAAATCGAGGGAGTTGAGTAAATTCTGACATCCATCCTTAAATGCTAATCTAGTAATGTACCTAAATTCCTAGCACCATTGTGAAATATTAGGCGACATTCACCTGCGATCTGATTCTTCTCAAGAGCCAAGGACAAGGTGATTGGAAATTCAGATTGCCGAAAATCAACATTTCGTGAGGGAAGAATCTAATACATAAAAAGGTCATCGACCCTACTTACAGATACAACGGACATGAGTAAACAGGGGCAGAAAAAACATCAAAATTTATTCGGATCACTTTATGGCAAACGAAAATAAGTAAACATATTCTTGAAAGCCTGTAAAAAAAAAGAAGATAGATATTTATATTCCTCAAGTATTTTTATTTACGTTCAGTCCTCTTGTCTTTTTCCAGATAGAGGATCAAGTCAACTGCAAACTTCACAAGTACACTTGATCGTGTATGGCCAGCTTAAGGTAGGATTATCCAGTACGGAGATGCTGTTTTTACGCGAGCTTCTTAGGTGATGGATAGAACCAGCTTGTTGTATGGTGTCATTGACGATGACGTCCAGATGGCTCAGGCATTTAAATAGATCCTACTATAGAGCGGAGTCTCTCTTTGTAATTGAAGAGGCGTAGAGCATACACTGCGTGGCTCCAGTACGAATTGGTGGAGAGATCAGTGGCCAATCCCAGTGAATGAATTTATTATGCCACCTCTGAAATAGCTTAATGACTGCTTTATTAATAACACGAACTGGGATTGATGTATTTACCTTAAAAATTGAAATAACAACCACTGGCAATCAGCCATCCAACTACCCACCACGCCCTCGCAGTCGTTGGTGCTTCAAGAATATCGTTAATTAATAATTACCCAGTAGCTTACTACGCATGTACAAAAACTAATTAACAAGTAAAAATCCTCTTCGGGTATAAACAACCGACTTCAACAGCATCACCGCTCACCGCGCAAACCATAACAAGTTTTATACAAACATGGCAAACATGATGTCATCGCCATTTTGTACGTAAAGCGGCACAGCTACAAATGCTAAACCATTAGGAACCTCTTACTACATTAGAACATACATTGTAAAATCAGTACCCAAATATGTATTTAGCTCTCGATCAGATCAGGCAATGAACAGATAATAGTCCAAAATTCTCATAATCCTGTCAATCGCCTGATCCCACTCATAGATAATTCGATGTATTCGTGGAAAGCTACTCCTGAAATTTATGCATTTTTAAAATTTAAATCTTACTGGTTTCTTTTCTCTGCCTGTATATCATTTTTGGAACTGTTTAAAACGAAATTATACTTTGTTATTTCGAACTATTAATATTTAGCATAAATATTAAAATTTAATAAATACACGAGCTCTTGTTTCTTGTTTTACTTTAGACTGTCTTGCATGCAAATAGAAGCTCTTTTATTTTTTGGCTTGTTTCCATTCATTTTAAATTAAATGCATGTTCAAATTCAGAAATCGTTCTTAAAACGTACTTAACTTACAGATCTGAGTCGATGAGCCATTATGGCCTCACGTGTGCTTAGCACCTTATCATCTATCCAAGGATCCAGCCAAGTATTGCTGGATGAGGCTGGATCATGCGGTACCTTAACCTTTTTGTTTTGACCTTTCATCAAAATATACCTTCCAAAGATTATGACAGTCCCGTTTTAATGTCGGTAAATAGTTTTGAAAAGAAGGGGTAATATCTACTTCTATCCCGTCCGATACTGCTTGTTTAGCCAACCTACCATACTGTATTACCATTACATGAGTTGGAGCGTTGTATAATGTCAGCGATCGTAGAAACTTCAATAGTGTGATTCAGGTTGGCGTGACGTCACCTTGTGGCGCATGTACGCTATCTCCTCACATGTTTTAGGTATCGCGTACACCGGGCCCCTGACCATGAGTGAAAATAGATGTTCCGGGCAAGGTGAAACACCATACTATCAAACAAAAAGAATCTTACGTACCTACTACGTTACCTAATGGTAGTAATCAAACTATGTAGTGCTAACTATGGTGCATTATTACGGTTCAGTTTTCTTTTCTTTGACACTCTTTTTTAGATGTGCTAAGTATGAAACTACCTCTTGACATTTGAAAAGAGTTGGAACAAAAACCTAATTCGAAAAACAATATTTAGATTTTTCCAGAAGCGAGGCGAAGGCTTAGCTACAAGTTACTATAGACCTGGGGTCTTTATATTCTCACTTCCGTTCTAGGTTTCCTATAAATGCAGATGTGAACCTCGGAATAAAAACTTTGTTCTGTATTCTGAGATGTGAACATAAGCCCGTAGGTTCGTTTACAGAAGTCTGAAAACCCTTCTTGATTCGCCCTGGACGCCCAGGTTTTCATAATTATTTCCATTATTTCCTCATCGAATCATTTTAATGTTAATTTTGAAATGTCTCGAGTCTCGACTTAAATTTTTATCGATTATGTTATTTCCATCACTTTCTTTTCATTACAAATATTTTCTTCGGTATAGAAATCCAACCCAGGAATTTCGTCTCGATAGTTAGCACTAAAAACTATGAAATTTTTCACTTAACATAATTATGTATTGTGTACAACACAAAATTTTAACAAATTTTTGGAGTTTAACTCCTATAGAAACAATTTTCATATATAAGCCCGGGGTATGAAAATATATGAGGGGTAAAATCAAACTTTCTCCGTTACGTTATGCGTTAGTTTTGTAATTCGTTACACAAAATCTAGATGGCATTGTTACTAATCAGTAATGCAATCTAATGATAATAATAATCTTGTTACTGATTTGACAGTCGCAAACTAGATGGCGTTATTACTGATCTAACGATCACAAACTAAATGGCGTTATTACTGATTTGACGATTGCAAACTAGATGGCGTTAAAATCCAGTCGTGCGTTGGAGCGAACATAAACAATTTTTTTATTTCCTATATTTTTTCTTTCTGTTAAAATTTTCCTATTCTCCTGACAGATCTAAAATTTCGGACTTGTCAGGAAAAATCCTGTCATCTGGTAACTCTTTCAGGAAGCCTCTAATAGGTCAAGCTTATAGGTATTAAGTACACATAATCTTCTTGTTTTTCATCATTAATAAAATCTAGAAACACGCGTTTATAAGTAATTCGTCACGTTGCCGTGTGCGATCGAGTTATTCACGTTCGAATCTCGGTCAAGGTTGAACAACCATTTAAATAGCTAAACAGATTAAAAAGATTTAAAAAGCTTTATGTTCACAAATGATATGTAAAAAAAGTAAAACTAAATAGTGTAAAAAAGCTACAGAATGCTGCGTGACATTTATTGGGTATTTGTTTTTAAACAAAATAGAATTCTAACAATTTTGTTGTTTGTGACCAAAATAACTTTGAAGTTTTTGGAAATTTGATTGTAAATCCTATTGAAGTTGTTCCTGTTTTTAATATTGCTCAAAGCTGAAATGTGATTATAATCAATACATATGTCCCATTTCCAGAGCCCAAGAAAATGTCCCATTTAAAGAGCGAGATTTTAAAGTCTGTAATTTTTTTCGAAGAAATATTTATTTTGAAATAGCTGACAAGCGATCTGACGATCCACCTGATGGTAAGTGACTATCGACTTCTCTGAAAGAAAAGAGAAAGAAGAAGAAAGAAAGAGGTTCATTGATTCTATGATAAGATACCAATTGTTTCGTTGATTATCAGGACCGTATCTATTCTGAGCCAGTACACAGACACGTATTTTACGTGAAGTCTGATTATAAGTTAAAATGTACCTAAGATAAAGAATTAGAACTGTAAGTTGCATCACTTGCCATGGTCGCGCAGGGGGAATGGCCGCTTATGTACCCTTGAATGGCAACTTACTGTAAAATGTTACGTCCATTCCAAAATAATGGTCCCGTCAATTAAAACATTTAAAATTTAGTGATGGTTCATTCAATTGTACGCAAGAAAAAATGACGCGCTTTAGGATCGTTTTCCACCATGTGAAGAGAAGCAGAGGAGCGGAGATGTTTTGTAAATAACCAATTAGTTAACGTTATTAGGTATCGCATCTTCTCCTATAGGCAAAGCGTTACCCAGGGCTGATAATATCTTATTGATTGCTTACAGGTCTAAAGGTCCGTGATGTCTAATTGTAATAAGTGTGCCCTTGCCACACGCAACAAAACAATCCTAGTGCGGGAATGTAACTGTGTGAGCATTTTTCTACTTTCATTACATACAGGACCACAAAACAATATTTTTCTTTAGAAAGAGTTTACTGAAAGCGGCCTTGTCTAAACATAAACAGACTAAAACGCTATCTTATTCATCGCTCATCGAGATTAGTCGCTTCTGATAACCCTGTGCCTGATAATACAGACTGATAACGACAACAAAACAACTGATGTTGATTATATAACAGAAATTAATTAGACGCTTGTATCGACAACAATATCTACGTCATGTGTCATATAAAAATATACTCACATATTTTACTTGGGTATAATAAAATGTGGCATTAAGATAATTTCAAGCATAAAGATATTATCTTAATAGTATTTTTTGTTTCGCCAAGTCTTTGTTTCTCAGATAACAATGTGGACGATCAGAATAACAAAAACATTATTATCTATTTGACGAGATTGTTGTTATTATACATTTTCTCAACATTTCGATTATTGAAAACTCGTGATTCTCAAAATTCGTAATGCAGGCGGATTAACCTCTTTTGTTGGTGATTATTATATTATGATTGCAAAAAATACTGGATGTTCTTTTGATGCGAAGATGGAAAATAAGTACGTTTCGTTTAGTATACAAGACCATTGATAGCAATCGGGCATGTTAAAAATTACGCGGTTTAGGTTATATTTAGTGGAGTAGAAAATTAAAAGAAGTGATTTTCTTACTTATTTCTTGGTATCACCACAGAATAGATAATTACCTACACCTCGAAGATATGTAAACTTTCAACTCCTTAGGATAAGAGGAAGTATGTAAGTCTAATTGACCAATTCTAGCTTCTCGTTTTGCTTCTATTCTATTGCCACTCACGTATACAAACGGTATGGGGGTAATATGTAGCAGGATGGCAATGACATCACAGTCGAGGTAGCAAGTGGCGTAGGCGATACGAACGTCATGATGGTCAAATGGATAATAGGCAACTCGAAAAGGTTTCCCTACCTACGCTGATTTGCGTAAATATACGTAATAATTGTTACCAACGCTAGAACATCTGTCATTGCGCAATGATGACATATTATGTATGTAATCTTTATCGGTAAGAAAATAAGATCTTTCTTTCTTGCCGGCCTAAAAAGAGAAAAATCGCGTGGCTGGCCAAGAAAGAGAGAAGAAGAAGAAGAAAAATAATTTTCTTCTCTCTTTCTTGGCCGGCCACGCGTCTGTGATGACTTTGATATTGCTGATGTCCATGGGCGACGATAGCCACTTACCATCAGGTGGATCGTCAGCTCGTTTGCCGGCTATTTCCATAAAAAAGACTTAATTCTTTTGAAGGATACGCCTTCTGTACACGAGGTTCTTGCAGAATCTTATTATTCGAGCTCGTGTGAGATTGACGATGTAATAACAGAAAGGTTTCCAGTAGTTGTACAGGAAGAAATTTCTTTCAGAGATTAATGTTTGTTGTCGGATGTTCCGGCTGGAGGCTTGAGGGCAAAGTTATCAGATCTCATGTAGAGCCAAGCTTTTAACTCTACACGCCCTAACGAAGTCCTATCTTCACAAACGTACACGTTAGTCAAAATGTGAGTATTGGCTGTGGTATTGGCCATACAAATTTCCATCCCCTAATTTAAAGGGTAGGGGGTGATTTAATTAAAATCCTGAAATATATATTTTATTACTTATAACAAGCTGTCCCCGATTCCTGGCCAGGGTTATTAATTTTCAAAAATCGAATGCAGTTTTAGTTTTCATCAAAATCGGCCGCGAGACTCCTTTGACCATTTTTCGCTATTCTTCATAGTTCCGAATTTGGCCATCCACGCACACTTGGAAAATTCACCCTGTATTAGCGACTGTGGCGAAATAAACTACAGTTTTGAGTTATAACCAATGATGTTAAAAATAAAGATACGTTATGCCCTTACAAATCAACCAAAAAATCTGTTCCGATCGAGCTTCAACACACACACGTTTATCTTATCTTTTGTTTCATTAAACCGATCACACATTGATAAATTATGTAAAAGGGATGGCACTACTAAAACCATAATAATAGTGAAAAAGACAGCTAGTGTTTTTCGCTCGAGGTCGCGTCGCTCGCGTCACAGCGCGTCACGAGATCTGTGACCAAATGGCACACATTTGCACACTTAGCACACTGACAAATTCAGTACGGAACAGTCAGTAAAAGTTAAAAGAAATATTCGATATTAGTACCAATATTTAACATAACGTTTTATGTACTTACCTATGGTATGTAATCCATCATTTTTATTCAATTTGGAGATATGATTTTTTCGAAATCTCAAAACAACTCGGCATTTTGGTGAAACTATAGACGGCCTCACTCACGGCAGCTATCAACTGTATGAATGGAAATCGCTATACTTATGCACATTCGACTGGCGTACTTCTAGCGCCGTGTTGGCATGTCTTGTATATAATGTCATTGGTTATAACATTATGAATAAGCAATGCAATATTTTCTTGTCGCTACTCTATTGGATCGGTTGCCGTATTAGCAACATTGCTAATAATTTCTGCATAACGTCATCCATTTGCATAGCTGTAACACTGCATGTTCATTTTATCAGGCTTTAACGTGGCATTAAGGCGAGGTATTTAGTACTTACTAATTAATGATGTTTATTGGTCTGCCTTAACTTGTGCATTTATAGTCATTTCGACCTTTAAGGACATACTGGTAGAACTGGTAGGTAGAACTGAAGTAAAATTTCTTTAGGCGCGACGTGAAAGTAACTCAGATTATTTTTCGAACGCAAGTATTCGGACGGAAATTAACGGTCTGTGGTCTAGTCTGTTAGCGCCATTTTTAAGGTTCTGTACGAAAAAACGAAACCCTTATAGGAGCACTCGTGCGTCTGGGCGACCGCCGTTCACAGCCCATTTACTCCGAAACTACTGGACGAAATGAGTTGAAATAAAAGGTACTCATATATGTATATATGTAGCCGTATTGGGGCGGCTTAGAATACTAACCCCAATCCCACGCCGGAAGGGTGTCGTAAAAGGCGACTAAATCCGGCCCGCTGGTGGTAGGGCCCTCGGAGGGATTATATTAGTAGTATGTATTGATTTTAATTGTTAATTAATACCATTATTACTATTATTATTTCTCCAAGGGTTCGCCTGGATAGCTACCACCCTCGAGCATGAGTCAGCCGCCGAACGACTCGTCGTGTTCCGGCTGGGGGCTTGAGAGCCAGTTCTTTCTTTCTTTTTCTTCTTTCTTTCTTGGCCGGCAACGCATCAGTGATGTCTTTGGTGTTGCTGATGTTCATGGGCGGCGATAGCCACTTACCATCAGGTGGATCGTCAGCTCGTTTGCCGGCTATTTCCATAAAAAAAAAAATATATATTTTTTTGTAACTCAAAGACGAAGGTAAAAATTACTTTCATGGCAGGCGATGCAACGGTGATGGTATTCGAGTGTCTCTGATGGCAAAAGGTGACGGTGACCACATATAGGATTCAGGTGGCGTTTGCTCGATTATTGGCTCTTTACAGACTTCACATAGAAAAGTGTATGGTGGTGACACTGACAGTCGATGCCTATGGAGAAAGCATTCTTTTTTAAATACATCTCGTAAAACCGTGAGTAGATTATTTGTTTCTTGTGGTTTGTAGTTGTGGTCAACCGCAGAACGGAAACTGTGACGGAAATACGCCATTCGCATCACGCCTACATCTCATAGGTATATATAGTACCTACCTACAGTTAGCTATAGGAGGGATTGAGTCTTTATTGAAGTGAAACTTCTATATATAGACGGGGTATTAGGATTTTTCTGTCACGAAAAAGCGTTACGGCCGCTTGAAGGGGGTAGACGATTTAACGAGTGGAAATATTAAAAAAAAATATAAAATATAAATACGTTGCCACTTGTTTTAAATATTTAAAATATTATTTTTTTAAATATTTATTAAATTTTATTTTGTTGAAGTCCACTTGTCCGTTGAAGTTTCATTTCTACTATGAGTATCAGCACACATTTCGTTTTTTTTTCATAGGATTATCCGAACAAAAATAATAGTTCTAAATCAACCTGGTAGCCGCTTACATGACTTTTTAATTTTTTCGCACTAACAAGTTTTACTCATCTAGTAGGTACATTTTGACTATTGTCTGAGCAATGTCCAAGTCTAGTGCGCTATAAAGATCTCACGCTTAGTTTTTTGACTGTTGCAGGCAAACAGGGAAGAAGTGGTTGGGGAGCAGACTAGAAGTGAAGGAAAAATTCGGTATTTGTGTGTCCTGAAAAGAGGGTTTGAGAACATAATGTACTTAATTGAAAATTTCCCAAAACGAATAACTGTCTTACATTATTCCAAACCAGCGATCGTATCCAGCGCTGGATCGCTACTGGAATAATGTAAACCGACACTGGAATGCACTGAATCCAGTGAGCATTCCAGTCCAGTGACTAGATTGGCAGTCTACTCTTGAATCCAGTGCGACCAATCCAGTGCAACTGGAATAATGTAGACGGCCAATCCAGTGCCGTTTGATACATTTTCTTCTTGAAATCATCGTCACTGGACTACAGTGACTGTAGTGTTCACACTTCAACAGCATCTAAATAACTGGAATAATGTAGACGATACATTCAGCATTGGACTGGATTGATTCGCTGGATTACTGGGCTGGAATAATAATGTAAACCGGGCATAAAGAAAAATAGTCTGAATAAGAACTATTAAAATTATCTCTCAACATAAATTGGGATATCCCACTGAATATAATTTTATTAAAAAAATATACTTTATTTATCTAGATAAACCTATACATACCTACATATCATATACAAAAATCAAATCCTAACTCTAATTTGTAATAATTTTGAAAAAAAAATGTTAAAAAAGGATAAAAGATTTATTTATATTTGAACAAAAAACATTACGCAAAAAATATTAAATTAAAAAAAGCATCAAAATGCATATTGGTTCAATATGTGTAGTTAATAGCAGAGCGTGGTTTCGATCCACGGACCTCTGGGTTATGGGCCCAGCACGCTTCCACTGCGCCACTCTGCTGGTACTGAACGTTGTGAAATTTTCTAACACTAGTCTCAACTCACTCATTACTCCGTTCATTTTTGTTCTGCTAGTCATTGAATGATGCAACGAAATGGAATCATTATGCTTTCAAGTGATTCAATGCATGTTATGTTAGCGTAGGCAATGTTTGTGATATTGTGAAATATAAAACATAGGTACTTATAATGTTTTTTTTTTGTATTATGTGCAATCGAAGAGTTAAAAATAAAATAATTATAATAATAATTAGGACTTTTGTAATTGTAAGCAATAGTACACAGTTAAAATAGCCTATACCACGGTTACCTAAAGTAGGTAAACAATAAACAATTAGGTATGATTAAGTTGATAGGTTAGGGTAACTAAAAACTAGCTATTGAAATAACATTAATTTAAGGCCCGTAGTTAAGTTCATAAGTAGGTACCTATTAATAAACTGATAGATCTCAGATTTTACAAATGTCACTATTTTAAACCCTTAGGGCTAGAAACTTAAAACTTCGTACACGTATTCCTCAACACGTAGGCATTTACTAAGGAAGGGGGTGAAATAGGGGATAAAAGTTTATATGTTGCAGAACAACGTCTGCTGGGTCAGCTAGTAAGTATTAAATAAAAGAGCACATTTGTCACATAAGCCTTTGATATTTAACCTTAGCCAACATGCAGGTAAAATAAAAGTAATATCCTATACATTTCTGACTCTGACGTATCTAAGTAAGATAATAATATGCTTTTTTTATGTACCAAAATATAAAATGTTCTTCAGTTGTGCCCTTTAAGCTATGGTAGTATTTCCTATTTATCTTGATCCTACAAATCTACGAAAAACTAGTGCCTGTTTCCAAATATGTATTGTATAACTCAATTACGTAAAAAAATATTGGTTGTACCCAATGATGTGGTGCTCCTTTTCCTAATGAGGGCAGTATAGATATACAAAGATACGAATTTATCGTTAAGGAAAAGTATGGTGCGCTAATTTTAGAATCGAAACAAAACGCAGTTTTACCTAATTGGGTAATAAACTAATAATAATAATAAACATCATTGTGTTTATAAATTTGATTACAAATTAAGTGATATCACAGAAAACTTAATAGTTGTGATAATATGTAAGTGGTAGGTTATTATTACATCCGGATCATAACTATAAAATTTGTTTAAATGTCAATAGACCACGATCATTTATGTAACATTTTAATATTTTTGGCATTTAATATAATAGATAATTTATTCTAATCATTTAGTGATGTTAATTTTTTACCTATTTGAAAATTATAAAACTTGAAAACAAAATAGA